>JBAMJR010000053.1:1235000-1330000 GCA_038501785.1 Myoxocephalus aenaeus
GATCAACGTTAATCCATAACACATAAAATGCTATTGGCATAATTTGCAAACACCATTTTATTTCACTATTACTGAACATTGTCTTCTTCTCCACTTAATGGTATCTGTCTTACATGTTTGCTAACAACATACAGTATAGAGACACATGCTTTGTTTAACATTAAGCCTACATTATTCCTATTCTCTCTACCCAGAATATGCCCAGCTATTTGCAGCCCTGATTGCCAGAACAGCCAAAGATGTGGATGTATTAATTGACTCCCTGCCCAGTGAGGAGTCCACGGCAGCTCTGCAGGTCAGCACATGCTCCATTAACTTTTACAGGATCAGTTACAGATTTCATGATGAACGCATTGAAAAGGCCAGCTATTATTTCTAGCTTTCAGTCAGCAGAGGGAGCCAAGTGAACGCTTGTACAGCTGCTTTCTACAATTTGACAAGGACAATTATGTCTGTTCATAGGTATAAAGTAAATAATCAAATGATTGCAATCAATTTTCAGGCATACTATTTTCCTGGATGACTTGTTTTAATTACTTACACATACACACTAATCAATCGGTATTTGTTCACATATACTTTACCACATTGTAACACAAAATGTTTATCTACGATAGTTTAAAGGTTTGATCGATTCAAGTGGCTATTCTCAGCGCACCATCTAGTGGGCCGCAGAGGTACTGCTAAATGATTTCGCATAAATAAAAAGCATAGTAATTCAAACAAAAAAACAATTTGAATGACCAGTTACGTTTGAATATAACCACGGATATCCCGACACATCATCAGGTTGAGTACAACGTGCTTTGCCACTGTTAGCTAGCTAACGTTTTCTAGGATGCATTGTTTTTTTTTAAGGAAAAAGTCATGCGAGAGACAACCCTGCTCCACTTAAAGCTCCTAAGCACATGGGGAAGGAATATGACCCTGAACACATACATTTGTATTCATAATCTCAGGCAGTGATGGGTGTGAGTAAGCAGAATATTTATCTTGGTCATTACACCGCAAAGTGGCAGAACACGTAATGATATCCCAGTTTTATTTTTATTTTATTCGGAAAGGTGGTCCTCGGAACGTTGTTAAATATAAAGTGGGCCTCAACTGAGAAAACGTTTGAAACCCCTGATTTATGGAGACTCTGATCAGAGCCTCCTGCAATACATTTTCAGATTGTACACGGATCAGTGTACGATCTGAAAATGTATTGCAGTTGATGAAATGCAACAACAATTCAGAAGAATATTTAATGTATTTTTCAGGGTCACTGAGTATATGAGGTGCCTCTTTAAGTTAATTTCTTATTTGCCCTACAAATGAAATGGAGAGGAAAGGCTGCTGGTCTGTGTTGATTCCTGTCCTAAAGATAGGAGGTTATATTGGATGATGAGGATCCGATGATCCTTGCAGGTTAAAAGTAATGCAAGTGATACGAGCGAGTGCCCGATGTATATCTGGAAGGACCGTTAGGATCGGACCACGACTTCCTCTGTATTTTGGAGCACTGAGGTTTTTTGCTATAGATTCAAAGTTACACCAGTTAAGTCTTTAAAAAAAACATGCATGCTGGAAATAACTGTACAGTGAACCTATATTTATACAAACGGTTGTCGGGCTTGATTTGTGGCATGAAAGCGTGACACAATATGCAGTTTGGTGACAAGACTTCATATACCATCCAATACAAAATAAAACCACAAGTAGCTCAAAACTGTACTTGAGTAGCCTAAATGTACAAGAGTACAACGTTCTTCATTGATCCAGCCTCTTCATTTTGCTCCCAAACTGCACCAGATTGATGCATTTATTAATAAAAAATTGTCCCCGGACCCCCAGCTAGAGGGGTTGGAAGTCCACCCACCATTGTCTCTCAAAGTCCTGTGGGAACCACTGTTCCTCTCCGTCTCTAACTCCCTGTATGAAGGCACAGATTAACTCATCAATAATTGTCAATACAATATTTAAGGAGGGAAATCATCCGCTGCAGATAAATATCCCAAGAGACTTAGATTTTAAGTAATGCTTTTTTCATCCTGAGCGACCGACTGGTCTGTGTTCAATCAATTACAACTAACTGGCAGCAACAAACCTGCAACTATTGATCAGTAAAACAGAGTGTGATGCCGTAAGGGACTGTTCCTCGTGTTTATACTGTTTGCTTGTGCTCAGGTCATTTTTAAGGCTAGTTTGCAAATATCACTTGATGGACAGACCACAGCGCCCCCTATCATTGTAAACGATGTGTTCCCTCTCGTCAGGCGGCCAGTCTGCGGCAGCTGGAGGAGGAGAACCATGACGCAGCAGCTCGTCTGGAGGAGGTGGTGTACCGCGGCGACGTGCTGCTGGACAAGATCCAGAGCGCCCTGGCTGACATCGCCCAGTCTCAGCTCCGCACGCGCAACGGAGCAGCGAGCCAGCCCTCGCCGGCCGAATCCTGACCCGCTGTGTGCCTAACACAGTCCTGGACAATTCTGAGTCATTGCCCTCCTCACTCTGACCCCTCAGACATCAGCTGCTAGCCTCAAAACACTCATCATTTGGTTGCTTAGCGGCGTTATTGTCGCACGGCAGCCACTGTTCTCAAGGCAAACGCACGCGGAAACCGTGTCTTCACGTACACACGGTTTTGTGTATATATAAACCTTTCTCCTGATACAAAAATATGTCTCCAAAAGGCTGGTCTGAATGTGTGAAGAATGGTCACCATGTCATGTTTTCTTTTTAATGTCTATGTTGGATGTTGATCAAGTCTGTTTTTGTAGATATTTATGAATGAAATGATTGAAATTCTCGTTTTGGACTATCTCCACTTAACCTCTCAGAACTCTTCAGAGCAGATAACTAACACACTCGATGAAGACTTTTTTCTTCTTTTTTTTTAATAAAGCTTGAACAAACACTTTGAAGGTGTCATTTGTTCAAAGTTTTTGTATCTTTAAAATACATTTGCTGTGGGGAAGTATGTTTACCTCCAGAACACGAAGGATGTTTATGTTTAGAGAGACCAGCTGCCGATGACTCAGATACATATATGGGAACCATAACCAATTTAGGATTCAGGATGAGACATCAGAAAATTTCGGAAAGACCAAAAAATGCATTTAAGACGGGGTGTATTTAAATTGCATAATTCCTTTTTAATTAGATAAAATAGCCGTTCTGCTAAAAAAAAAAACATACTTGGTTGAACTGTTCACTTTTGAAAATCCAGCTATAATTAAGTTTTCACACAACAGTGGCGGTGTGGCGTGTGGCCTTCATTTCACTCAAATCAAAAAGTATCTCAGTGGTCGTAGTCCAGGCTCCCAGCCAGAGAGTTTATAGCCCAAATCTAAATATAGGTGCTGCGTCACAGCTCAGTGGACCCCGCTGATGTGAGAAATATAAAAACAGCCTTGTATGCTGGACACCACACCCAACACACACACATCTGTGCATGTTGACATCATGGCTCTGACAGTAAAAACACTTGACACATCCAAATAAGGAGATGTATGGCCTGGACAACACAAGTCTGTTGTTGGTGTCTTGTTTTCTTAATTTTTTTACTGCTGTAATTAGTTTACGTTTGATTTACTGCATACACCTCTGATTGATTAATAAGAAATGAAAGATTACGGTAAATGCACGTCGAAGCATTCTTTGCTGGGATGATTGGAGGAAACAAGCCAGTTTCCTGTGGAATTTCTAGATTGCAACGTTGAAGTGTAAAAAACATAAGCTGCAGTGTCTAGTTGTAACAATGAACAAGGGTTTTACTATTACTCATACTCTATTTTCATCCAAACCAGCTGCAGTCGTCCCAGAATATAGTTGTGGTCTTGGCACTCTATCGTGACTTTGAGCCAAACCTATAAAATGTTTATGGGTAATGATTACAGTTTTGTATTTGTACAGTAGTAATATTTTATTGTTAATCAGTCATATATGTTTGTTTTCTTCTGTAAAAATATCTGCAATAAAGCTATTGCAATTAAAAAACAGCAATGTGTTGTCTGATCACAGTGTGACCTTTTATTGACCTTAGACAGCCTCTTGTAGTTCATATGGCATTTGCTATTTATGTGTGAAGAAACTAATACATTTCTAATGTTTGTGTCATTTCTAATGTTTTGTGTCACGTGATAAAATAGTATCACAATAATATTAGTTATGTTTCTGAGCATAAGCAATACTACTGTATTATGTAACAACGCTTACAACTACTGGAGCCACAGACCACTCTTTCATACCCGCAGATGCTTGCTAGCCAAATGAACCTGCGTCCTGGAACGCAACGCTCGCGGGGCAGTTCAGATCTTCTCATTGGCTGATGCGCATGTCATTCACATGCATATTGCATATATGATTGGCCAGTGGAAACCACGGGCCCTTTCTTCATCGCTGATTGGTTCTTGCCGAAGTCGATCAAATCCTACGCCGTTACGTGGCCGGAGCGTCGGATGAGCCCCGCTGCTTATTTCATATATTTGTTTTTAGCGATAAAGGCGGTTGAACCGCTGATATTCGAGGTCAGGGATTACAAATGAAAAAAGCTAAATAATTTAACATGATTTCAGGTTAGCTTACTGTCAACGCCAGGGCACATTTGTTTTGATTTGGCGTTGATATCGGCGATGTTTACTGTGCAGCCTGATAAGTTCCTCTAAAGGGTGGCCAATATCTGGAGCCTCGAGCCGACCGCTGCCTAAATATTAGGCAGAATAAACACTATTTCTCTTATATCGTGGGGTGGCGGCAAGCCAATCATTTACTCTGGAGCCGGACACGGAGGTAAGTGGAACACATTTTCCACATAATGCTCTTTATTTGAATGCTGTCGGGTTTTTCATGGGACCTGCCAGACAGAGCAAAGGGAACATAGCGGGCAGTTAGCTAGCTAACACACAACACAGCGTCTCAATGGAGTAACCTGGTATTATTAAACACGAATTAGTTTCATACAAAAAGAGAGAATATTAAATAGTGTCAGCCGTCGTGTGCCAGGCATTAGTGGAGGTTTCGGCAGGGTGGCACATCAAGTATAAATGTAGGTGAGTGGTGAACAGGATCTGAACGTGTGTACGGAGCTCGTTTAACGGTTAACGGTCCGTCAGGTGCACGCGCAGGCTGCAGGTCTGCGCAGGTGGATGGAGGACGTGTAATTCAGCACATTGCGTTAAAAGCATTACACAATAAACGTACAAAAGTCAGACATTTACATTTATTTTACCCACTTTAGCTTTGGAATAACATTTGCGAAACACATCTGTCAATATGTTTGAAATTCATCTATTTTTTTTTGGCATTTTTTTCCAATTTTGAAGCTCATTCCGAAGTATATGTTAAGACTGGAAAAACAAACACTGCTAATAAGGATATATAACGATCATATTTCCTTATTATGTGTAAAATGATACTGCACAATGTTAGGGATATTTATGAATGATTGATGCACACCATTAAGTTCCCATTAAAATAATGTTAAAGTGCGTGCGTGTGCGTGTGTGTGTGTGCCATTCTTTTCCCTGGCGTCATGACTGAGTTCTTTCATTCAGGACGGAAAGGGTTTCCTGTCCAGTCACTTACAGTACTTGTAGGGTGGAGTGTGTCTGTGTGAGTGTGTCTCTGTGAGTGTGTGTGAGCACAGACACTCACACACACTCCTGAGTTCTAAAACCGTTTTTTCTTAATTGTGACCAAATCCTTTACTTTTATTTGTAGATTGACAGATGTGTCCAGTGTGCATGCTTTGGTCTCCAAATAGTGCGCTTGCTTTTATAGTGCCTTCCTTGTAAGTGCCTGAGCGGTGTAGCCTTGTTTGTTTAAGCTAAGGGAGAAGTTCAGACTGAGCTGAAGGCGTTTTCCACCGAGGTGGGGAAACGAGCACGAAACACATCCAAATGTTCACAAGTGTGAACATTAAAGGGGAGCCACTCCCATTTTCAATATTCATACATGTCATTCCTATGGTCTAAAATAATCCCAATAATCCCAGTAAACATGAACAGGTCCAAATCCAAAAACTAGAATTAAAACTAAAAGGAAACGCTTGGTTTTCCAGTGTGCCCGAAACAAAAACCTCCCGCACCAGGCAGTGAGTCAGAATGTTCTCAGAAGTCAGGAAGCATCTTGTTGTCGCGGCCGGGACGGGAAAAGGACCGGCGACGAGACGAAACATGGGTCGTCTGTCTGAGCTGCACGGCTGTTTTATCTCTGTGAGCTAATCGAGTCTGTTCTGTCTGATGGCGTTCTGCTGAAATCTTTTGATGACGCACACACTTGTCCACCGTCCTCCTCTTTCCCTTTATCACATAACGTATGTTCAAATGTACTCATGTTGAGGTTAAGAGAAAGTAGTTCCCATGAATAGGGACTTAAGTGCCGTTCTTATGTGAACCAGAAAGAATGTCAGTCCTCCTCAGGTGACCTTTGATCTAGAATCGTTCTTCGTCAGTTTGATATGACCAGAGATCAGTAAAGGCGCAAAGGAATGCGTACTGAGAGAGATCAGTGCAGGTTTCACTGATTTAGTTCCTGGAATGCAACCCTGCAGACCGCGAGCCGCGCAGCACATGATCGACGGTGCTTAAAGTGACACTCAACCGATTTCACACGCTAAGATCAGTTCATTCATCAGACAATAGTAGATCTACTCAGCCTGTAAAAACAGTTGGATGGCACTTTAAACATCTGGAAAATCATCTTTGAGACACATAGGTATTTGACTATGAAATTGCATTATGGGAAGTGTAGGATTCAGTGTTTTTGGAGCTTGGCACGCACACACACACAAGGCAATATTATGTCCGAATATCTTGGCCTTGCTACTTTGACTTCTTGCATGTACAGTATTTGCCATAGGAAAATAAATCCAGATTTTTTTTCACCAGGTAACTTGAATAGCTCTTTATTTTGAAAATAATGAATCATTCTATAATTATTGGGGTGATTCGTTGGAGATTGCCTCTAAAAATTGAAAATGACTTACTTTCTTGAAGTTTAACACAGAAGCAGCTGAAAACTTTGACTATTCTTGATCCTAGAGGTAATTAGGTAGTTTTATATCATCTCTCGCTCAACATCATCCGTAGCAGAAAAAGGAAGACTTATTTGCAAAAAGCAGTTTTTCTCCTATTCGGGTTGTTGTCGTGCTTTGGTCGTTTGAGAAATTGATGGAGTGTTGTGATGGTGGTTCACTGTGCATGCAGAGCCAAGAACCCTTAAATCGATGCTAATCGTGTTCTATCAGACGGACTTCTCTTGTAGATTAGTCATGGAAAATGAGACCCATGCAAGTTTTCCTTTTGTATCAAGCAGCAAAAAAAGTATTTGAGTTAATTTGCTTTCCTTGACTAATGCGCATGCGCACATCGCAATGTTGAAGCTGAAACGATGCATCATGCAGCCCGACACCCGACACTGTAGAGGACAGGAACACAGGTGGCTGCCGCGTGTTTAAGTCCCCGAGGTAAAGCTCCTCTCTGACGGGTGAGAATATATATTTTTATAGAGGACTGAATTGATTTTATATTGTCTTTCAGGAGAGTGTGGCCATGACGGGAGAGACTGCAGCCACCCTTCCCATGAGCAACCACACCCGAGAGAGGGTGACCGTGGCCAAGCTGACGCTGGAGAACTTCTACAGCACTCTGCTCACGCAGCACGAGGAGCGCGAGATGAGGTGACGCGTCCGCCTGGACTCGGGGAAGAAGTGATTCCATTTCGCTGGTCAAAGGTCACAGGGCCTCGCGCACAAACATGTTTTTTTGGCCATAACTCAAGAAGTTATATGATAGTTATGACAATATCATGCAAATGTCTAATAGGATAAAATGATGAAGCGGTGACATTTTGGACAGACATGGATGTAACTGCAACGCGAGGCGGTAATTTTAGCTTTTCGCACACCAACATTGTGGCTCATATTTATTTTGAAAGCGCAATGTCCGATGTAGTAATCCCATCACTCACTCGGTCTCTTTTCTTCCTCTCTGGCAGTCACCCCTCCGTACACAAAGTTACAAATAGCAGAACAGCTTGTTAGAAAACAGTGAAGACACCTGTCGGAGTTTTGTCAAGAGCTGGATTTTCTCCACACAAATGTACAGAAACACATCCGACCTATTGCATCTGTTGAATATCACTGTCGCTCAGTAACATTCCAGTCCATGTTGTAAGTGTCTATTCATCAAAAAGACTTCCTGGACGCCACACTCGTATTCGTAACCTCACGCGTGCCCCGAACGACCTTTATCCTCAGTCGCTGTGTAAATGAAGCTGTAGCAACAAATGGCATCCCATAATCTGCCTCTTGTGTTCTCACATTAGGTGTAGAACTGATCTGTAGTCCAGGTAACATGGTAAAAGACAGCCGGCTCACTGTTTACCTCCCACGTACGAACATTTTCAAGATCTGCTTTAAGTAACGTGCGGTGTTTTTGCTACAGCCCGATTTTCCATTGTGTGTAATGCATTGTATTGTTCACAGGCAGAAGAAGCTGGAGAAGGCCATGGACGATGAGGGTTTGCCGGATGAGGAGGTACGGTACGCTTTGTCCGTCTCATTTAAGACGTTGCAGGAAAAAAAAAGATAACTATTTTCTTTCCTTTTAAAAAAATCTTTCACATGGACTCCCTCAGTTGACTCCCTGTTTTTCCGTCTGTGCTTTGCAGAAAGTAATGCGCCGCTCGCAGCATGCCCGTAAGGAGACCGAGTTCTTGCGACTGAAGCGGACGCGACTTGGCCTGGATGACTTTGAGTCCCTGAAAGTGATCGGACGGGGGGCTTTTGGAGAGGTACGGTGGAAGAAAAGCGTGGCAAAGCTCTTGTAGATCTTTATTAGTAATAAAATGACACAATTGCGTTGCTCTTTTATCACAGCTAAATCCCATTTGCATTCATTATGAACAAAACTGTGACGTCGTCTCCCTCAGGTCCGTTTGGTGCAGAAGAAAGACACGGGGCACATTTACGCCATGAAGATTTTGAGGAAGGCCGACATGCTGGAGAAAGAACAGGTCGACGCCGCAGTTCTGGAGAATGTTAAAGACGCGCCGTGGAAGCTGCACGCTCTCGTATCGGAGGCGTCTTACTCTGTCTTCTGTCTCTCTTCAGGTCGCCCATATCCGGGCGGAGAGGGATATTCTGGTGGAGGCGGACGGCGCCTGGGTGGTCAAGATGTTCTACAGCTTCCAGGACAAGAGGAACCTCTACCTCATCATGGAGTTCCTGCCTGGAGGTCAGCACGGATCCATTTGTGTGACTCTAGCATTTGAGGGTCATTAGTATGTTGAGTGTTTTTAAAAACAGGATGAATCGCTGTGACGCGAGCGGGACAGACAGACATGTTGTGCCGACCTCTGCCCTTTGTTGCCAGGCGACATGATGACCCTGCTGATGAAGAAGGACACCTTGTCCGAAGAGGCCACCCAGTTCTACATCGCGGAGACGGTCCTGGCCATCGACTCCATCCACCAGCTGGGCTTCATCCACAGAGACATCAAACCAGACAACCTGCTGCTGGACTCCAGGGTGAGACACAAGGACAGACACACACACGCTTCACGGGCCTTCGGTAAGAACACACGGCGTGGTGCACGTGAAGACTCATTAAATGTTAATGTGCCCACAGGGACACGTGAAGCTGTCTGATTTTGGCCTCTGTACGGGACTGAAGAAGGCTCATCGCACAGAATTCTACAGGAACCTGACGCACAACCCGCCCAGTGACTTCTGTGAGTGCACAAGAAATAACAAGACTAGATGCATATTAATGTGCACTATAATAGGTGGTAACCTAGAAACACAGCTTTGGTCTTTTGCAAAAAACATCTATTACGTGATCACTTGCTTTACTCTCCCGCCTCTTGCAGCCTTTCAAAATATGAACTCCAAGAGGAAAGCAGAAACCTGGAAGAAGAACCGGAGGCAGCTGGTAAGCAATTACTAAAGGAAAGAATTGCATACGAAGTATTGGAACGGGGGGAAAAACACGAATTTAGCTTCCTGGTTTCCCCAAATATCGACACAGCGCCCTCTAAATCCTGGTTAACTTAATGTAATCGATCAACCTGACTGGAACATGTTGGACTAGTCAGTTTTACTGGTTGAATTGAATCATTTTGAGTAAATATATTCCAACCCAGAGCCCTCACCCTCTGTCTTTCTGTGACTTTCAGGCGTACTCTACTGTGGGAACGCCGGACTACATTGCTCCTGAAGTCTTCCTGCAGACGGGCTACAACAAGCTGTGTGACTGGTGGTCTCTGGGTGTCATCATGTACGAAATGCTCATCGGTAAGCATGCATTTGCCTGGATGTTAAGCACAGAGAGGTTGAATTAAATACATCTGGAAAATGGAAAACACAGATATTTGGCATAATTGTTTGAGTGTGTTATCGATTTGCAAGTATTGGAAACATTGCACATGCCATAAATGAAATAATGTGTGAAATGTCTTAAAGGGATAGTTTGATTTATTTGAAGTTTGGGTTGTACGAGGTAGTCTTACGGTGTACTTCAGTAGATGGAGTTGGAGAAACAGACAGGAGTACTGGCACAGGAGCAAAGCTATGTACTGCTGTGGACGGTGCAGCAGCAAAACGTTTTTTGCCACCTATAAAAAAAAGAGTACGCTATATTTAGAATATTTTCACCACTGAACGTTATCTCCGCTCTCTTCAAAGCCACAGGACTCCTTTGACTCAAATAGAAGTAGTTTTACCTGGCAGAACCCAGAAGTTGCTGGTCTCCCGCTGCCTCGATCAGTTGGTTATTTCAGAGTTATTTTGTGACTTTGGTGATTTTAAAGGGTTAGTTTAGATTCAATTGTAGTCTGGTGGCTCTAAAGAGAGCACGGATGGATAAAACTGCTTCAGTCTCTACATCCGAAAGGGCTATTTGACATCAAGGGAAAGCGGTGAGACTATTCTAAATTTAGCGTACGCGTAAACAGATTTTTTCTTTAGGTGTCTAAACTGTTTTGTCACAGCAGTACATCGCTTTACTGCTTCACATCAGAACTCTCCTTTAATATTGACTGTACACAGGAACGGTTACAGCAGATAATTTGCCGTCTTCCATGTTGAATGGCTGATTGACACCGGAATTAACCGGCTGCTGTCAGTGGACTTCTGCAGGTTGAATTGCTGTTTTTTTTTTTAATGCTTGTTGGCTGTGTTCAGGTTACCCGCCCTTCTGCTCTGAGACGCCACAGGAGACGTACAGGAAGGTGATGAACTGGAAGGAAACCCTCGTCTTCCCACCCGAAGTCCCCATCTCAGAGAGGGCCAAAGACTTGATATTAAAGTATGTAAAGATGCATTTTTATTTCACGTGCTAAACATATTGGTGTGGACAGTGAATTATTGTCCAATTACCGTATGAAGGTTTGTTGTTGACAGTTGTATTATCAGTCTGCTGTTTGTGTGTTCCAGGTATTGCACTGATGCCGAGAACAGGGTTGGAGCTGTGAGCGTGGAGGAGATCAAGAGTCATCAGTTCTTTGAGTCGGTGGACTGGGAGCACATCAGGTACATGCATGTGGTGGCAATTTAACATGTCTGATTAACCGCTGAGTTTTACTTAATTTTACACAGACTTGCTCTCTTTCTCTAAATAAATCATGATGTATATCTTTTCAATTTAAATATCAGCCTATTCATTCTACTGTTTTTGTAATTAAAGTTTTTTTTATTTATTTGAGTATACGCAGACAGTATTATTAACCTTTTTAGTTACAAGATATCCAAAGACCTGTGATAATTACACATATTCAGAACAACCAAAATAAACATTTAGCTAAAAATAACATAACACAGCAGGAAACGCTGTGAGAGATAAAGTTCCTCAATCCCTGACTTAAGCGAACGTGTTCATATGAAACTTATTCTAGCATATATTCCAACCATGTATTTTTTTTAAATATCTGGACAGGATGTACTTTTCTACATAATATTACTAATAATAAAAATGTTTGTACATTTTAAATATGAAGCCTCAGAAAGGCTGAATAACAACAACATATGGCTGCTGTTTCAAAATCACATGTATTAATCAGAGCCCTCGCATAGCAACGTAGCACTGTCCAAGCGCTTAATATTATGATTTACACAATGAACAGCTGTCTGTGTGTCTCTCTCTCTGTACTACGGACAGCGTCGCACTGAAACTGATTTGAAGATCAGTCGACGATATAGACCAATCAGATTTGACTATGCAAACTCTTAGCTGAGGACGTTAACGCACAGACAAGCCAGCGAAGTACCCGGTGTCTGGAGAAAGCTCCACTTGCATGAAAGCTAACCCTGCTTATGATTCTCCCCGTCTTGCCTCCACAGGGAGCGTCCCGCAGCCATCTCCATCGAAATCAAGAGCATCGACGACACCTCAAACTTCGACGACTTCCCCGAGTCAGACATCCTTCAGCCAGGTTCGTCTTATGAAATCCTCCGCTAGCCGCACTGCAGGAAAACCAGGAGACCGGAGCCCAGGGTTTCCATTCAGACAGAGCATGACTTGAGATGATTGAAGCAGATTCTTTTCGTTCTACTCTAACGGCTCTAGAGGGGCCCTTCATGTACGTGATGCAGCACAATAATAACACCCCCTCTTGTTGTGTGTCCTTCAACAGCCAATGCGACAGAGCCGGACTTCAAATCGAAGGATTGGGTGTTCCTCAACTACACGTACAAACGCTTTGAGGGTCTGACTCAGCGAGGCACCATCCCCACATACATGAAGGCAGGGAAGGCCTGACACGGGGAGACGGCGTCACGGAGAGAAAGAAAAGAAGAAAAAAGAAAAGAAAGACAGACGTTTACGGACACAGGGTCGGGCCGCCGAGCCCCGCTGGTGCTGAAAGGCCGCGCCGCCGGGCCTCTCAGTATAAATTTAACCCTCATCATAAGTCATTTAGGTCTGCTCAGCCGCTGCAAGAACGCCAAGAGCTCTGACATGAAGGAGCGTTTACCGCATTACCTCGGTTGTTTATATCGTATACACGTGCCGTCTTTAGCCACAGCTCTCAGGCCAGCTCACTAACTAGGACACTAAATCAGCATATCTGCATGTACAGTCTGGAGAGGATGTTTCACGGCCCAGAGGCGGCAGCGGGAATGAGGATTAACCGCTCGGACATCTTCACAGCCGTAGTTTCTACTCTGGCGGCTAATTTAGCTCTGATGCAAGCACCATTTCTAACACTCCAGACGAGCTTTATTCACTGTAGTACGAACAGGTGCACCTCTCACTTGTTCCCGCCCATAATGTTATCGTCAGCTCGTGGATTTTAAAGGAAAGTTCCAGCATGATTTCAAGGGTTTTGGCTCACTCTCTGCTTTGTATTCAGGAGATACTCCCACTAACGAAGGTAGCCTCCATTTTAAAAGTCTCTTTGTGGTGGTGGTAGTTAGCAAAATGCTAGTGGATCCCAATGGATGCTCAGTTGGCATACCAATTGTCTGGGGCAAGTAGGAATGTGGAGAGGCTGAAGGGGAACAGCATTGTTTTTATACGATGCCTTAGGTTTACAGGCTCGTTTGCCCTGCTAGCGGCGTAGATATTACTATTCAATGAAGTGTAATAACTTCTGGGATCCCTTAACTCTTCCTCTAGTGCCATCTTCAGGTCAAAAGTCGTTTTTTTTCTCCAACTTTATTATTTTATTACCACAAATATCTTTAAAGCTAACAACTGACTTTCCCATCAGCACTAGCCGCTCTAGTACTAATGAGCTAACGTTAGCATGCTAAGATGGTGGACATAGGAAACCTGGTTGGCGGTGTCTGTGGATGTTAGTATGCTAATGTTAGCATTTAGCTCAAATGTGACAATCTATTTATAGAAGAAAATTCTTTAAAAGCGTAAATGTTTTTATCGTAACAGTAGTACTGTTTTTGCCTGTAATGGGGAGATTGAATTTAAGGTGTCTAGTTGTTTTCATGAACAATTAACATGAAAGGGAGAGAAAATAAAACTCAACTCAAGTAATGTTGGAACCATCCTTTAACCCCTCAGAGCCGTGTGTGTGTGTGTGTGTGTGTGTGTGTGTGTGTGTGTGTGTGTGTGTGTGTGTGTGTGTGTGTGTGTGTGTGTGTGTGTGTGTGTGTGTGTGTGTGTGTGTGTGTGTGTGTGTGTGTGTCAGCGCTGCAGTAGTTGATATTTCCCCCGATTTTATTTCTAACGAGCCAGAGGGCCGATCTGTTCCTTCTTAGATGGACAAAACATGCAAAGTGCCTTGAAAATAGCCGATAAATATTTAACCAGATGTGTTAGCGATGTTATCAGAGATTAATCAGAAGGCGTCAATTACTTTTAGAAATGGTAAAGCGCTTTGAAGGAGGGAAAGGTGAAAAGGGAAACCTTCTCAGCTTCATGAGTCGACTTGTGAGAAAGCAAGACTTTTCCTCTTAAAGCAAAAAGAAAGCTCTGATGTGTCTGCAGAGTGATCAGACATCTGTGAAGTGATAGCGGTGATGAAACGGAGGCCGTATCGGTTAGATAGTTAAGCAAGGGGCTCATAGAAACCATGCCTCAAAAGATTAAACTCTAATAAGAATAGATCAACATTGTGGATATCTTAGACACGTGTACGTTTTAAAGGTATTTCATGTTTCACCCTGAAAGGCTAACGTCGGGCCTGTTTTACTCGACAAAACAAGCCCTTTAACATCACGTCTGCTACCGGACTCAGCGCTAAAAATAGTAACCAAAGAACTCTGATCATCACATGTCGTCGATCTGAACGCAGATTCAGAAGTAGCTGTTGCTTACTGCACTTAACGTAAAACTACCTTTTTTTTAAATAAAACACCATTCCACGGGAGCTGAACTTGGCTACGGAACCATTCGCCATTTCCACTTCTACGCTTGTCGGGAACTGAGTGAGCAGAGGCAGATGTTTCATGGGTTAGCACATCTGTAAAGTGTGTCAAAATGCAAGTAAAGCTACAAGTGTACATACGGGGACCGGACACAATACTGAGGACTTTACCATATTGGACTAAGTTCAGCTGCAGCCATCACAGGAATCCCATATTCAACCGTTTGTGATGCTATTTCTGAGAAAATGAGACGGGAAGTGGTCGTGCAGTTTGATAAATTAGAGCGGTGTATATAATTGAATACACCTGTACTCTCTCCTTATATATTTTATCTGTTTAAACAGGTAGTCCTGTTTCAATTGGCCAAGAACGCTCCATAAGGACTTATTGTTTGTTTGTTTGCAAACAACAAAATGCATTATTTATAGTTTTTCATGTTGGTTGATAGATGAGATTTTGTCCTAATATTAAGTGCATTTAAATTGGATGATTTTCATATTGAATTTAAAGGGGCACTCTGGAAATACTTTTTTTAAAGAATGGTCAAAATTGTTTGAAATCTTGACTTTTTAGTCTCTAGTGTGGCCCAAGTTCCAGAAACGGTGAATCCTCCACTTCCCACAATGCAACTTGATGGCGCTTTTCACACCCTTTCTGTATCGCAAATGCCGACGTCTTTCAATCTCGCCCGTGTTTGTAACGCAGGCTTTCTGTTAGAAATTGGTCGGCTCTCAACACCAGCTGAGATAACCTTGATGACATCACAGGGTATTTTTATTTTTTGGAGCACTCCCTCCAGAGTCCCAGAAGAAGTCATTGAACTGACTTAGATGTGCCAAAAGTGCGGAGTGTCCCTTTAAATACAAACAGAAAACGTCTGGAAACACATCTGCATCACATCAGATAGACAAATACAAATCAAACCTGAGAGGCTTGTGGTCCTACTGGAGCGGGACAGATGCATGATGGGGGATTTTGTTGACGGCTGCAGCTGCAGATCCCCCGGTGGTGTCTAATCGCTGGAACACACAGACGCGCCCTGGGAGAGGCCAAACCGCCGTATTCATAGCGTCCTGTTTCACAGCCAAACGGTTTACGAGTGTTGGTGAGGAGCGAGTGAGTGAGCGTTCAGGACGAGAAGGAGATTTTCACAAAGTAGATACTCGGTGCTTCTTTTTTGTTGTGGTCGTGAGGTGATGTGTGACCTTGTTCTGTGTCAAACTGGTGTTCTGTGTTTATGGAGAACCTTTTATTTCCCCCTTCAAAAGGAGATGGAAACAGGAGGGTAAATACTGCATTTGGCGTCCATACGATTCAACACGTGTACGCGATGACTCGAGATCCGTTACTGTGGCACTTTATCTAAAGGAGATGATTTATTGGGACTTCACGAAGGGTTTCACTTTCGAGTTAAGCCAGACAGTTCATTTCTGACGGACCAAACAAGCTTTTTAACTCGCCCTTTGTGTTGTGATTCATGTTGAGAAGCCCTTCTGATAGCAGGGAAAGGTGTATGTACCTCTGTGGGAAAGCAGGTCAGTCAAACTGAAAGGATGAAAGCAGATTAAAGGCCCACTCACATCTATGGAGTCTAACCTCCGTGCCCAGGGATTCAGCTAATAACATGTCATCCCCCCTTGTTTAAGCAAGAATTCAGTCTCAAGATGAAGGAAAAGGTGGAAAAGAGAAAAGAAAAACAGGACCGTGTCGTGAGGTATTTAGTGTAACGCTGTGTACATACTGTTGTAGACACTCAATGGAAATGTCTGTGGAGTGACGGAGGAAATGCTCATTAATATATTCATTCTCTTTGATGAGTTTTCATGTTGATAAAATGCTTAAAACTATAAAAAAAATTAACACAACGTCTTTCAGGTTTCTTTTTTTGGTTTGGGTCTTGTGCAGCGGTTCTCTGAATTAAGACCGACTGTGTGGAGGCCTTGAGAAAGCTTTGGAAGTGGGAAGGAGGAGTTACACAATCGGCAACGAATGACAGAGTATCTGAACGTTGGCATTTAAAAGCAGTTGACAGCATTAAAGTATTACTTTATCTTTCTGCATTTTAAATGACTACACTTATTACTAATTACAATATTAACATATTGGTGTCCTGAGTAAAAACGGAACAGAAAAAATAAACCGACGCTACAACATACAGTCAGTGATCATTTTGACCTTAAACGAGTGTAGGATTTACTGTTAAGTCTGACTCCTGGCTATGTTAACGGTAATATAACGCATTCAATGCTCATATCTGTTGCCAATATTGTGTAACTTTAAAAAAAATATATTATTTTTGAAGTGCAAAAATAACAAACATTTTGTGATGAACATCTCCAGTGTTGTGGTGGTCTGATCAACCTAATGCTGTGTCTTTTCATACAGGTGTTTCCTGTTTGTCTCCACACGGCTGAAAAGAAAAACAAATATGGCACAAAAAAAATTCTGTTTGGGAAAGGCATTCCACAAAAAGTAAGAATCTCCAAAACAGAGCTTTGATTGAGCAAATAAATGAAGAAAAACATTTTTTTTAAGCTGAACAGTTGCTGTGATCTGCTGAGGCCACTAGGGGGAGCTCCTGTACGGCTGACTGAGTCACAGCTGTTCCCAAGTGTTGACATGAGAAAACCTTTTAACTTTTTTTATTTTTTATTTTAGGATCAAGGATGAACCGCTCCCCGTGGACAGAGGTGCGCGGCAGCACCTCTGTCCACGGGGAGCGGTTCATCCTTGATCCTGAGTGAAAAACATTGCTGTTTTTATTCATTCCTATGAATTTGACAGCAATCACAACACATCCCTTTATTTGTATAGATGTGTATTGTCACACACTTTTTTACAAATATAATTCTGCTGTATACATAAGCTAATGTCTTGAATTTAAATACCATATTTGTAAATATTTGACCCCTGTCAGAGTGTTTGAACTTCCTGTTTAGCCTCATTGACCTTCTGTGTTGAAGTGACTTTGATGTTCGGCCGGTTCAAACTATTTATTCACTTCAGTTTCATTCCGACTTTGTTTTGTTTGTTTTAGAAACCAGGCAGGACGCACTAACATGTCGAGGTGTCTCCACTCATCCCGCACGGTTTTCCTCGACCAAAGTCCTGCATGTTTTCACTTCTTGATCGCAGTTTATGGCTTCTTTTTTTTTTTCAGCAAAAAAAATGGTTCCCTTACTTACACCGATTAAGGAAACCAGGTTTCTGGAGAAAGCCGGGGGGGGGAAACAGGTTCCATAAACGCACACGATTTTGTTTGTTTGTTTGTACATGTATAGGTTTCATTCCTTATGCCATTTGAAAGTTTACAGTAGAAAGATATGTTTATTATCTTGCACTTAGTGATTTTTCCTGCTCATAATGAACCTGCTATTTGAAATAGTATGTGTAACGTACACACGTGGCCTCTGCTGTGTTTGCAGACACAGACTATTGCTTCAGACAGACTTGGACTGGAGCGTGAGGTCGGATCAGTCCACGCTTTTTATTTAAATATTAACATTAAGAAGATACAACCTTTAGTGTCCGTATAGATATCTCATTATTTGCTGGTTGTAACTGCGGGTGCAGCCCTCTATTCACCTCAGGAGAGCCTGGGCGCAGCTTAATGACGCAAGAGGTCACAAACCAGCTACACCTGCAGCTATACCTTCCAAAACCACCACCCTTAAAACAAACAGGCCTGCGGGGGAAAACCGGTCTAACTATACATCGTTCTGTTTTGAATGCGAAAAGGCAGTAAAGGAGAGTACACAAGATACACTGTGATATTGGAGGGTTTGTTTTTCAAGTGATTTGTCAATATATTTTTTATCTAAATTAGTTGTAAAACCTTTAACAAAATGAACACAAATCATTGTGTGTAGGGAACTCAAGAGAAGCAAGGAAAAGAGCTGAATTCAGTATAAGAAATATATATCTATATAGATATGTATGTATGTATATATATGGATATAACAGTATGAGCTATGTAATCATGGTCGTTTTATTTACTTTTACTAGCTTCTCTCGAGTTTCCCCCCACACACAAGTAAGAGGGTTTGTCTTATCTTATGTCGTAGTTGTAAAAACCCCTGAACGTTTCTCAGCGCGTTACTAACGACGTGTTTCGTGTTTCCGGGTTGGTGAAACGCACGGCGCTTTCGCTGCTTTAAAATGGGTCAAATGTCACCACGTGACCGTCAAGTTATATAGTATATAGGTCAACCCGTTTCTCGTTGGCACGTGCAGCCTTCTGCTTTACGTAGAATCTCGTGCGAAGTTCTGAAATTAAACTATGTAGGTGACGGCCAAAGATCGTCAATATTAGACACGACGGATCACTTAGATATTTTTTTTAACGGGGAAATGAGGACGCAATTTAAATACTTTCCAACTCCGTTGAGTAGCCTACTTTTTACTTTTGTCGTTTTTCTAATTGATGTTGTGTTTGAGAAATTCACGAGGATGAAAACCTTATTGACTAAAATGTTCAAAGTAGACTATTTTCACAGTGCCAGGGCACATATAAAACTGTTTGGAAGTTAACATGTTTCTTCTACATTGGGGTTCTTATAATGTCAACATTATAACATGTCAATATGTTAAATATATTTATGTAAAACACAGAAAGATTGTCCAATCCTTGATGGCCTCATTATCAGATTTGAAAGTAGTATTGTAGATAACTTGTCATCCTTTATGAAGGAGCAACCTTTCCTGAAGTTTTAACAGTTTTGTACTGTGTAAATACTTTTTTTTATTTTTCATTCAGAGTAGGTTATCGTTTTAAAGCATATCTTGAATAATGCTATTCAAATAGTGTCCTTGTAGGAAATGTGTACACAAAAAACCCCACCGTGTGTTTATTTCCACAATGGTTCTTTTAATGTACTAGGAAATAATGACGGAGTGAGACCTCCTCCCTATCGCCGCTGTGGTGGTGGGAGCAAAGAGAGGAGCAAAAAGTCAGATCGGTGATGCGCGCGCAACACAGGATCACCGGAAGAATCTCTTTTCCCGGCACTGAAAGGAATCTGATACTTAATATATCACTGTCACGGTATCATTCCAGTCCAGTTAGACCATCCCTTCTTAAATTAATCATTTAACGCGAGTTATGATTTACGACCGTTTGTTATGCGCACTACAAACCAGCAGAACATAGTTCACTGCAGTCAAAATACAAAACAGTCACTATGTGCATGTTATAACGGCATGGACATGCACGAATCATACAAATTAACTGCAGGCTGAAACCATACATTTAAAATAGCATACATAATTGTGCAAATGTCATCCAGCTTTCACACCGAGAAACGAGGTCAGCCAGTTCAATGAAGAAGAGGACAAACACACAATTTAATTTTTTTTAAACTAAAGGGCTGCTGATTCACTATAGTGATGAATGTATAGCAGCTGTGCCAATGAACCAAAAAAGGCGAGGAAGGAGGAGACAAGTGTGAACGATTCCTTGTTGTTTCCTAGACATGGGTGGTCCGTTCTCACCCATCCCTCACGTTTCCTGCACCCCCAACACCCGCCTCCTTTTCTAAAAAAAAAAATACAAGAGGAGGAGGAGGGTGAGGAGACATGTAAGTAAAGGATACAACAACACCCGGCTCTGTGCAGCGCCCTCTCTTCTGTTGCTGCTCCACTACAGCTGGTGGCTCCGCATGCGGCGCGCCGCAGTCAGCACCGGGGACACGGCTCCAGGCTGCAGGCATGTCGGCCTCTGGCTCTGACGGGACGGCGGACCGGCAGGCAGGTATGTGCCGATGGGTCGGGCCGCTTGAGGACCACAGCAGTGCTCGTGCGCATTCCAGCGTTGCTTGTGTTATCCGTGACTTGTTATCCGTCTTGTGTGTGTCTTTTCGACTGGACAAATAGACATCTAAAGCTGCGGAGAATCCTTCCAGAAAGTACCTCCGAGCTTCACTCGTTCATTCATGCAACTAACTAATTGCGAGTTACTTTTTTATTGTTTCACTTTACTTTCAACTTTGACACTGACGCGTCCAGTTAACTCAACGTCTACGTCTGTCAGGCGCGACGGAAGAAGTGCGCTGCTACCCCAGAAGAAGTGTCTGTCTGCGGCAACCTGCCCCATAACCTGCTGTGCCGAAAATACCGCTTGGCAACCGGGAACGACCGTGCCGCGTGCGGTGCCGCAGCGGCCAAAAGCCTTTTGTCCATTCATTATTCCGCACAACGTGCTCGTCACCGATTGGCGGCGCGCGGACGGTATGCTTTGTTCCTGCACGAGAGGGTAAACCTCGCGGAACCGCCTGGCTTAATATCACCCTGATATTAAGTCATTTTAACTGTTTTTGTCAAGCCGAACCATATTCATTAGCTTTTGCCACCTTATTTTCCTCGCTGGCCAAAGTATTTTTTTTTATGAGCCTCACCTTCCCCAAAACGTCCGTAGGGAGCTTAGCGCGTCACGTGGTTCCACGAGGTTCCGTGTATTTTTCTCCCACAGCTTCTTTCAGAAGTAGGTCAGTAGATCAGTAGAGCGGCGCTGCCTTCGCTGTGCAGCAGAGGGAGGTAGTGGCTCCTCTAAACCAGACAGACAATACATTAATGTGAAGGGATTGAAGTATAAAATGCACATTAAATACATACAGTTAGTCACTAACTGTATGTATTTAATGCATAATGCATAGCCTCTGCTAATATTGCTTATAACTTTGCTAGTCCATGTTTATAATTCAACATTGTCTCACTGCAGTTCGTGAAACAGTCACGAACTGCAATCTATTTGTTGTTGCCCCAAAAAGTCATTTAATGTGCATGTGCTTTGTACGTTTCAAAGAAATGCAGAAATTGTAGGTCAGTGAACCAGAAATAGCCAAGAACATACTGTAACTTCAGTTAATGCCTGCCTGTTCTACATCCATTAAAAAGCACAATACTCGTGGGTCTGTTCCTAGAAGCCAGCAGACTGCGCTCTGGCATAGTGAGACTATATAAATATCTGAGGCGGATCAGATCACACTGTTAAAAACACACTATACTGACCTCAAGCTGAGGCCAAAAGACAATTAGACAGCTTTAACTTGATTATATTCTACACGGTGCAGTAGTTTTATAGTTATTCTGAGTATCGTCATCGTCATTTTGGGATCTTTATGGTCGTTTTGCATGTTTTTGTAGTTCTTCAGTGTGTCTTCGTAGTTGTTTTCGGTGTCATTGTAACTATTTTGAGTATGGTTGTTGTAATTCAGTGTCTTTGTTGTCGTTTTGCATATCTTTGTAGTTATTAGTGTCTCTTGTAGTTGTTTAGTGTCAGATACTTTCTATTTAACTGATTATAGATTATAAAATGTGACCAATATAGACAAATTAATAATCAAGAATTGATTGAACAGATCAATAAATAATACAAAGACAGTAGTAACGTCTGTCTTGAAAAGCCTCTGTGGTTTCTAATACTAATGAACAGTATTAGAAACCACACTCTTTTGCTTACAACATGTGATATTTAGAACACATGTGATATCTCATTTTGGAAGAGTACACACATGCAGGTGCTGTGACGGAGCAAGAGAGTCTCTGTTTACTAAAAATGCCAATAACGACACCTACAATGGTAAATGTATTGTTAATTAATCCGTTCATAGTCTTCATATAACCAGGCCTCAACCCCAACTTTTAAAAGTGGGCACCACGCTGGCAACCAGGCGTCAGCTTTTAGTTGCTGCAACTGAAAATATGGTTGCCAATGTAACACAGAAGAAGAAAAGCTTTTTTTTTTTTACAGTAAGCAAAGACAATGATTTGTCTTGATGCTGCTCAAGACAGCCGAGTCCTCTCACACACAGCTAAAGAGACTTGGCTGTACGATTTTACTGTTTGCTGTACCTATTTATTTGTTTATGTTAAAGTGGTGGTTTCCATATAATACTATTGTCATGTCTGCAATTCGAAGCAGGTCATACTCTATTCTACATTCAAGTCACTCAAGCGGAATAAAGCGTACACTTGTTAGAAAATGCATGTAGGTCACATGGTGCGTGCTCTTGCACCCGCAGTCATACTGGGTTTGTTACACCGCTGTGCATCTCCACCCCGCGGAGGGCGGTCCACGTTTCAGTAACGCGCCATGTCATCCGCTGCCCTGGGATAAAATCCCAAAAGTTTTGGAAAAGTCATGGAAATGTGTTTATATTCATGTGTTCATGTCGTTCATTTACGCTGCGTTTGAAATAATTAATATGCTTTTAAAAGAAAGACGCTCAAAATATAAGCAGGCATACGCTCTCATTCTCATTGTTGGTTTAAATACTACATCTTCTCACTTTTTATATGTATACACCAAGATTTCACAAAATGTTTGGTCATGGAAATTTGGTTTAAAGTCATGGAAATCCATTGGTCAGAATGTGTATCCAGCTTTTGGCTCCGACTAGCTCCCACCCCGCCTCCACACTAGCACAAAGCAGGCACTGTCCCTTCCTCGAGGGCACGCGTTCTAGTCAGACAGCTGGCGGGGGGCACACACACGCACACACACACGCACGCACACACGCACGCACACACGCACGCTCCTCACTACTAAGGAGACAGGAAAAGCTGTGACGTTGGAGGCGGCGTGTTGTGCAGCATCCCTGGTGAAGCTCATCTGCAGGAGAATGTGGGTCAGTCACGTTGAATGAAAAGTTTCTTCCGGTAAATGTCACAGTTTCTCACACGGTGGTCCTGAGATGGAAGTAGGTCAGTGTCGCTGCGTTTATGTAAACGTGAGGTAAGACGACTTTACCCTCACGTGCCTTCAAACTGACAGTCAAGAGCAGAGCTGGGTGTTTGACGCCATTTAATGGCAACCATGAGCCAGCGCACGCACAGAAAGAGGATGACAGCGGAGCAAGGCCGAGGTTTGTGTGTGTGTGTGTGTGTGTGTGTGGGGAGGTAGGGGAGTTTGTTTGGCGAGAGACATAAATAGAAGGAAGGGAGGAATTGTTAGTCGTGCAGTCAGAAATGTTTCTGGCAGGCGTGGGTCGGCCTTAAAAGCTTTCCAACCTTTAGAACAACATTCCTGAGTGACAGAAAACAAAAAAAAGTTGGGCTTTTGTGTATACAAGTGGTTTCAAATGTTGATGGATTCTGTTCAGGTTGTGCCACAATAACTTGTTTCAAAATAAGACAAACGGTCACATCTAGAAGACGTAAACACACGAGATGTGCTACTCTGGGACTGACGGATACAGTTCAATGGCATGTCTGCGTTGTAGGACTCCTATGGGAGCAAAAAAAGGCCAGTGATTAATAGTATGGTCAATGCTAAGTTAATTGTCAATAGTAAAACAAAAATATACATATACAAATTGTTGTCTTTATTAGTGCAAAGTAGCAACAAAGA
Source organism: Myoxocephalus aenaeus (assembly GCA_038501785.1). Lineage (NCBI taxonomy): Eukaryota > Metazoa > Chordata > Actinopteri > Perciformes > Cottidae > Myoxocephalus > Myoxocephalus aenaeus. Next base: position 1,259,153 of record JBAMJR010000053.1, read on the forward strand.
GTAAAGTAAATCGTCATGTTTTATCAGCCTTGCTCTCTAACTTGCAACAAACTGCAGAATACATAGTTGGAGTTTCTCCCACATCCTCTCTAACGCCATCCAACTGAACTCCGGTTTCATTGAAATGCTCCTTTACACATTAACTCATGAACTTCGTCTTGACCTGCCGCCATTTTCCCGCGCGTACCCGATCGGTACTCTGCATGTGCAACGCTCAACGGAGATAAGCAGGCAGTGAGATTAATTCAAAGAGCACACTTAAAAACAACAAAGGTTGACCAAAGTGCTCTACAGTGGTGAAACAACAATCCAATATATAAGAAGGCTTACTCCTTAGCTTAACTAGTCCAATGTGGCATTTTATAGTAGATACAGTATCTTACATTGCATTGACTTTGTTGTGGTCACACAGTTTTCCATGTTGGCCATCTGTTGTCCAATCCAGGTGTGGGCTTGCTGATTCGTATTAATATACACATTCTTTTTTTATTTACAGTAAGTCCATTTGAAAAGTAGTTCAAGGCATTTGCACTGAATAAGAAACGGAATCAGCTTCACTCGTGTGTTAATTCATTATTTGTATTCTCCATGAGCAACAAACCCAACAAACTCCAGTGGCAGAGCAAGTCTTATTCATTCATTCATTCATTCATTCATGGTGAATTATTAATAGGGCACCCGACAAGCCAGCGTCACAGAGCTCTGAAGGTTGATGCATTCACATGCCGTCTCTCACGTCTCTGTGATTTGTTTCCATGTATCAGATCTCGCTGCAGAGGAGGAAGGCCCAAACCAAGCGGGCTCCTCGCTGCCGGCTGCCGAGCTGCCAAGGAAACGGAAGGGAGATGTGGAGGAGAGGTCAGGCACCCATGTACAGTAAGAGGAGTGGTGTGTGTGTGTGTGTATGTATGTATGTATGTGTATATATATATATATATATATATATATATATATATATATATATATATATATATATATATATATATATATATATATATATATATATATATATATATATATATATATATATATATATGAAAAACACTGTACTGTACAATGCATACATTCTTCTAATAATTAAATGACCAAGAATATGTACCATCTTTCAGGCACAGTGTCGACTTCCAATTGGATGACGACCTCTCCGGGTAAACACTTACGTCTTGCTTTTGTTCACACACTGTCTTCTGAGAGAACACGGGCAAATATTAACTTTTTTTGATCCCATTGCTTTGTAGATCTGAGGAAGACGATCAGCACCTCAAAATAAAATGCTTCAGGTAATTCTATTTTTACATCAAATTATTGTAACGTCTGTCTTGAAAAGCCTCTGTGGCTTTTGATTAGTCTCATTTAATGTGTAGTGTGAGGTTTAAAATAAACAAAAACAAAACTATAATGACTAGTAAGGTAGAATTGTCCGTCTGATTTGTGACTGCGCCTGCAGGGAGCCTCACCGGCAGATCGAGAAGCGGCGGCGGGATAAGATGAACAACCTCATCGACGAGCTGGCGGCCATGATCCCCGCCTGTCTGCCCATGGCTCGGAAACTTGACAAACTCACTGTCCTGCGGAAGGCCGTGCAACACCTGAAAGTCCTCAAAGGTAAGTCTGAACCCACCCGATTATTTAAAATGTCAGCGACGTCTATTCCGATCCATCTAAAAGCTTGTTTTCCCCTTTTTTTTTTGTTTCCAGTTGGGACGAGCAGCGCCTTCACAAACGGCACCCACAAGCCTTCGATCCTGCCTCACGATGAACTCAGGCACCTTCTGCTCAGGGTAGGTCCTCCTGTACGACCCCGACGAGTCCCATGTGATCGTAACATCTATCTGTGTATTGATTTGTCCATTTATACATTTTTCTCCCAGGCTGCGGATGGTTTCCTCTTAATTGTAAGCTGTGACCGGGCTAAAGTCCTGTTCATCTCCGAGTCCGTCTCCAAGATCCTCAACTTTAACCGGGTATGTTGCACTTCTATATCCGACCTCATCTCGCTGCGGTCATCAGCTATAATTATAAAAAAATGGGTCAGCTGGCTGACATGCAAATCATTTAACCTTTTAAAAACCAAGGTATTTTTTAGGATTCGGCTCGAAATAAGATACCCAAACTAAAAAGGGTGTATCTCTGCAACCACAAGGGCTATTTGAATAATTTTGGTGTTATAATAAAGGCAACCCATGTGAGCTTTTGTTCAGATTAATATATATGTTACTGGTTAAGAGTAAATAAAGATTGAAACGCAGCAAAAATAGAAGTTTTAGGTCCGCCTCACCCTATATAGGTGCCATGGTGCTTAAAAGGTCAAGTGTTCCCTAATTGGACTTCTTTTCTTGTATTTGAATGTAAATTTGCAGAAAGAGGCAAAACAAATGGCATAAACTTTAACGTTAACGCCGACAAGCTGTAAACACAGTGGAACGTTTTCATGTTAACAGCTGAAGGGCTCCTGCATTTTGTCAGTTTGGGGCCCCGTATGAAAGTCTCCAATCCAGCTGCTCACAGCATGTGCTTAGTTTATGCTGGTTGAGGAACTGGATCTTTATTCAGCCTACAATACAAAATCGTGTGTCTACGGATTGTATGAGCAACCAAAACGTATGACTTTGGTTTTAAGCTCTAATGAAAGTCTAATAATAATACTGCAAGTAAAACGTAACGATCAATGCCAAAGTTTCTGACCTCTATACATCGTTGTCAGGGTGGGGATTAGCAGCCAGTCATGCTAACCACACCTGCTCTACATTCCTGACCACATTTTCCAGCTTTGAGGCGGACTTTAGGCCAGCAGAGAGGAATGGAGATTAAATGCAAAGAGTCTGAAGTAATCTGACATCATGTCTACAGGGCAGCGCGTGTTATCCTGGTTTACCAGTGAACCTTGACTGAAAACTTGCTGCTGCCACTCTCTCGTAGCGCAGTGTGACGACGACAATTAAGCAACTGGTCGTTAGACTGTGAAGAAAGACCAATCAAATAAACCCTAGATGTTAATGTTGTCTCAATGGGTGCACGTCATTTGCCTTCACAGTGTGAGCTGACTGGGCAGAGCTTGTTCGACTTCATCCACCCCAAAGACATCAATAAGGTGAAGGAGCAGCTGGCGTCTACAGAGTCCCCTCGCCAACGCCTCGTCGACGCTGCCAGTAAGTCTGTCGCCTGAGAACACGGTGTGAAAGAGTAGAAGACGACTAACACTACAGGTTATGGTCTTTCTGTGTGCAGCCGGGGTTCAGGTCCAGGCGGAGGCCCCCGTCAGGCCGCCCCACTTGTCCACCGGGGCCCGGAGGTCCTTCTTCTGTCGGATGAAGCACGGTCGTTTGGCGGGGAAGCAAGAGGACAAACACTCGCTGCCCTGTACTCCCAAAAAGAAAGGTGGGTTCGATGATGTCGTTGTGACATCACCATCGGGGGAAATGTGGGTTTTTAGCCACACGTCGGTTCAACCGGAGACGCTTGTGTGAAGGAACTGAACATTTATCCGTGCAGCAGCAATGCTGCTTTTGCTTTGTTTACTCTTCTTCACCTAACTGTAAAATAAAGCTTTCTTTTAGATGAATATGCACAGGTAGACCTTGACTTTCCTTCAGTTCACGTGACCACTAGAGTGCTTCCAGAGGATTCTCATTGCTGCTGATCTGTAACTGAGGCTTTTCTATTCTCTAAACTACACAATTGCGCAGGAAATAGTCTTGCATTTTTAAGTGTTTGGCATGCAGATGGTCAAATATCAACAATATTTAAGCTATCGGCTCCAGATTGATTTGCATTTTCTTTCACGTTCTCATATCAGTTGAACTCTAGATGACTTAACAGTTACGTCATCAGCAGTAAACCTCACTCATTTGCTACTTGAGGCTCGGTAAATGTAATCTCGGAAATTATAAAAAAAAAAAAAAAGGTTCTGGACCTGCAGGGCCCTTTGGCCCAAACAGATGAGGAGGATAAGGATGTGTGCCAAAGACAATTTCCATTCAATGTCCATGGAAATAATTAACAGAAACTAGTCTCTTATTTCTGTAGCTGCTTATTTAAGGTAATCATTAAATACTATACTTGTTTCCCTCTTTACAGACACTATTGTCTGTGATAGATCAGTTTTGAGCAAACAATTGTACTGTTTCTTGTTAAAATACCCATATATATTACTTTTCCTAAAGAGTTTGAATGAGATATTTTTTGCCACAATAGAAAACAAAACACAATCCTTCACAGGAAGTAGGTCAGTGTTGCAACGTTGCATTGTGGTGGCAGAAACAGGAGGTGTGGCGCCACACAGTGGCTCATATCAGCAACTGCACTGAACCAAATGTGAATAAATCCGCAGCTGGAAATAGTCCCTGACAAATGCACTATTTACTACAGTGCCCAGCTTCTTTAGCCTTTTAAAAAAAATGTAATAAAACATTTGTGACCATTGTTAAAGATTTCCATCTTTGGTTTGGAATGAATGGGCTTGGGGCTGATTGAGAAAGGGAAAATTAAAAGTATTAACACATTATTGTCATGGGATTTGTTTACCATGAGAAGAAAAAAAGGCTTATTTCTTGAACAAGTTAACACTATAATGGACCCTAAATGGCCACAAATTAACTTAAACTTGTTTGTGGCATCTATGACTACTTCATAGGCATTTGATTGATTTTAAGTGCAATTTTGCACTTAAACTAAAATATATATATATATATATATATATATATATATATATATATAATAATGTTTACAAATACCTCGTTGTTTCGTGCCCACAGACACTTACAGATACTGTACCCTCCACTGCACCGGATACATGCGGAGTTGGCCGAGCAGCCAGCTGGACTCGGAGGGCGACGCCGAGAAGGAGACCTCGAGCCTGACCTGCCTGGTGACGGTGTGCCGCCTCCTCAGCCACGTGCCCAACCAGCCGCCCAAAGGCATCAGCATCAAGCCCTCCGAGTTCGTCACCCGCTGGGCCATCGACGGAAAGTTCACTTTTGTAGAACAACAGTGAGTTTCCTCCGATTGGAGCCGCCTCCATCTGCACACGTATCCATTTATCTTTAGAGTCATGGATTTGTTTCCGCTGAGAAAGGAATGGCAGAGGAGGCGTCTGAGCACAGCCAGACTGTCAGTGGACACAATCCTTTTCTGTCTTTGCCGTTGTTTCTCAGAAGGAGCTATGCGTCTCGAAAGCATCGCATGAAAATCTCATCTCATTTTTTGGGAAGTAATTTAATTCCACAAGTATAATGAATCATATTTATTCTGCGTATGTGTTACACGTGTAGAGGCTCATTCAGTCGGCGTCCCGTCTTCAAGCGTCGCTGTTTTTTTGTTTTTTTTAAGCGCCGTTCTCCTCTTTTTTTTCCCCCAGAGCCACGACCGTCATCGGTTATTTGCCGCAGGAAGTTCTCGGCACGTCGTGTTACGAGTACTTCCACCAGGACGACCTGCGGCACCTCGCGGAGAAACACAGGCAAGGTGATGGAAAGCAAACGCAGTTGGCAACTTTAAAAGTCTGATTTCAATTCAGAACTTGATTGAGACGAGTGTGTGTGTGTGTGTGTGTGTGTGTGTGTTTGGGGGGGAAAAAGCGGCATCTTTTGTGTTTTTGTTCTGGAGAAGCTCATGAAATTGACCCTCCTTTACTAGTTTCTGTTGTAACACTCGTGTCAAATCTCTTAGCAGTTCTTCGAAGCAAAGAGAAGATGGAGACGCAGTGCTACAAGTTCAAAACGAAATACGGCTCCTACGTTTCCCTCCAAAGTCAGTGGTTTAGTTTCACCAATCCATGGACCAAAGAAGTAGAGTTTATCGTGTCTTCAAACAGGGTTGTCTCGTAAGTATTGATTCTTCCGTGAAGATGTTGACTGTGTGTTACCTGCCTCAGATACAATGTGTTGTCACAGACACCTCAGCTCCCGCTTTCCACTCATGTTTTCCAAAAGCTGTGTTTCTGTGCTGATGACGTCATGTCCCTGTAGCACAGCTTTAAAATACAGTTTATTCACGGCCTTAAATAGCAGCATAAATTCTCCTTTGCACCAGCAGGGGGCCTAGTCACACTAAAGATGAGGAGACGGGCGACTCAAAAGATCTTCAGGGTAAGAAATGCATTCCGTGTATCCACATACACATACATTATCTCTTGTGTGTGATTTTAATTTTTTTTATCATAACGGTTGATCTACTTGTCTTATTCCCCAGAGGACACAAAGCAGTTACCCATAATTCCCGGCCTTTCCAGCGGTATGGGGACTATGATCTACGCGGGCAGCATAGGGACCCAAATCGCGAATGAGCTCATCGACTCCTACAGGTGCATTGTGGGAATATATGTATGAGATGGGAGGGGAAGACATCTTCAACATTGACATGAGTAAATGCAGTTGCATGATTAAAAAAGAAAAGATCTAACGTCCTGCTGTGTTCCCGCCTGTTTCCTAACAGGATGAACTCCTCTCCATCGAGCGGAGCTTCCAGTCCGTTTGGCCCGGCCCAGGAGAAATGCCCACTGGTTTCCCCGCAGACCAGCAACAGCGTGAGTGTCCTCTTTACCACAGCAGCACATTATCTCGGAGGGAAATTACACAAGTTGTTTTATTTCATAATCCGTCCGCTCTATTCTCCTGAACGCGGTATCTCAGGAACGCCTGGAGGGAGTTTCTTCAGATCTGGACTCGACGCTGAACTGATTATAATTCAGAGGTCAAGGTCACTGTGACCTCACAAAAACATTATTGGGCCAATTTCACACAGACATCTAGTGATGACATTTTGGAACGACATGTTTACTTGCAAGACTGGCGGTCCTTTTTTGCTAACAATCGTGAAGTTGTTCCATAATCAGTGTTTATGATGACCTTCTGATCAACGTATATAAACCTTTACTCAAATATTGAGACTTTAAACCTCTACCTCATTACACTTCAGAGGCACGTGTTTTCTCCTATTTTTATTGTAAATGTAATTGGCATAAGAAAGTTTGATTCAAATGCATATCAATGGAATTTGTATGGGAATATATTTTTGACATGTAATCACTTTATGCTAATGTTGATGCTGCGTGTTATTTGTATGCAAATCCAGGCTAGTTGTTCGTACATGCAAATGAATGTTCTGGGGATGCAGGTGCATCACGTGGAAGCAGCTTGCGGGTGACCCGACAATTGATTGAGTTCGCCACCTCATGTAACAGTAATATGAAGCGCTGTCACTTGTAATTGACCTAAAGTAGTGATTTGAGTTATATTTCTACGACGGCACGCTCACGTGTGCTTATAGTGCGAGTCTCATTCAAATGTTAGACATACTCAAATTTGCTATTTGCAGAAAAGGCAGCGGCTATTTCTACATCTTGTTTTCCTGGGTTTAATTACACACTCCAGTGGAGAAAACAGAGGCCCTGTGCAGTGTTTTGACGTCTCACGATTTGTTCCAGGCGTCCAGCAGAGAGGAGGCAGCCGGCAGTTCCTCACAGTCCCAGTCTGACTCCAGGACGGCAGCGGGCGCCGGCAGTGCAACCTCTGAAAGTTCAGGTACTGTCAGCGGGATAATCATGATATCCTACCACCTTCTCTCTACATCTATGAAGAATAGACGAAGAAGAAATGTGCCGCTGTCTCAAAAGGCTTCAAAAAGACCTTTTAGACATTTGATATTGACAATTAAACTCCTGCAGTCTTTGTTTTGTTGACCCCGCCCACCATTTCACAGCTAATCAGCAGGTGATCCAAAATGTTCCATGAGATTTAAACATTTTAATCCTACAATGGGGTTTATTTAAAACACTATCCCAAACAACGTCCGTGCAGTTTTCCCCCCTAAAGTTCTCTTTTCTCCGCCCAGGCGAGCCGTCCCAGCTGGACTTGGCCAGCATGGTGGTGCCGGGCCTGAGCAGCTTCAGCAGCGACGAGGCGGCCATGGCGGTCATCATGAGCTTGCTGGAGACGGATGTGAACATGGGTCAATCTGGGGACTTTGAGGAGTTACACTGGCCTTTCTAGGGGACGCACGGACTTTAAGCTCTCGCGTTCCCTCGGCCGTGCACTTGTTCTTTCGGTGGCCGACTGAGCCGACCTTGCGCAATTGAACCCACTGGACTCGTACCAAAGGTCGAGACTCGTTAGGCTCTCAAGCACGACGCGAGTAGAGGGGAATTATTGTTACTGTGATCACCTTGTTGCCCTCCCTCCCTCCCTCCCTTCGGCTCTCACATCAAGGAATGTGAGGTTCAAGTGTACCTGGGGCCTGTGGGGATTCAGTGACACTTCAGCTTGAACCCAGACTTTCCACCGTTTATCCATTCGCTCTGCTTGTGAGGAGAGTCAGACTCCTGCCATGTGCAGTGCTGCTAGAGAAACTCCTCAAACCGTTTGACATCTGCCAAGCTCAGTGATGAATTGCATGTTTCTCAGGACATGGTCTGATTGTTCAATTTTTTTATTTTTAACGCTGTTTTTTTTTTAAAGGTCCCCTTTCGGACACACGTCAAGTCATGTTTTCTCTATATTGTTTCCAGTAAGATCTGAAAAAGGCAAAGAAAGAACGTCTATTTGTTTTCTTCTTTATGAAGAATTAAAAACTCGTGAAGTATGCAAATATGCTTTCATCAGAAAGATTTTGTCTGAACACAATTTTACCAGCTAGCTTAAAATGTCTAACGGCTTTAATGAGTGCTAACGCTATCAAAATTGACCACAGAAATGTGTTTTTTAAGGCGAAATCTTTACTTCAGGGAACTGTTTTTAATTAAAATGAATACTTGAATATTGACTCCTGTTTACAGTTTTGGTCCCAGGATAAATAGTTGTCATTGAAATAGGCTCGGCATTACAATACACTGTTACAATGTACATTTCAAGGATAGATCCCGGAGGAGAATGGGTCAAAAAAAGTGAAAGTGAACCAGCAGCTGGTGGTCCAGACAGACGACAACACTGTTCCTGTAAAGCCGGGTAGGTCTCGATTCACTTTGCACTGTGCAATCATTAAAAAGCAAAAGCAGCATGTGTATACATTCAGTAGTGAAGGGGAGGGACTTAACGAAGGATCAATTCTGACTGAGGTTCCTCGCAAAATAGGAGGAAGATGAAACTGAACATTACATCTTTAGTTTGTAAGTTGAACCACTCGATGCAACCTTCACTGAAAAGTATGTAGTTGGCTGTCCCAAACAACATCAGCCTGCTAGGTGAAACTTACAACCGTTAAGTCAAAATCCACAATATTAGTGTAGGGAAAACACGTTTTTTGAGGTCTTTGGGGTAAAGTGTCTGATTTCATATTGAATGTGCACTTCAGGAGTGAGCTCTAGTATGTCTATACTGTGTTCACATATGTATTGTACTCCAGACAGTACTGTGAAGGTAATCCATTGTGCACTGAACTCCTGGGAAGTTATGGATGGGAGAATGTTTTCCAACAAGGGACAAGCCAACATGTTTCTAGGTTGTGTCATGTCTCCTGTACTTTCCTCCTTATCCTTCCTGTTGGCACCAACATAGTATTTGAACCGCCTTACACTGTACTGATAGCCATAGCATTGGTATTTCCAGGGAGACGCTACTGTTACAGCAACAGCCTCATATGAACAGAAATCCCTATACTAACAGCTATTCTGGATCAATTCAGTTGTTGGGTGTCTTTTTTTTTTTTTACATTCATTGTCAAAATGAAGAACTCATCAGTGGAGAGGCAGAACAGAGAGAAAAGTTTGAACCCCCTCATGTTGAAGTCTGAGCAACAGGAACGATCACGTCGTCAAACTATTAATTTTCTGACGACCTTCACATCGGTAAACGCCAGTCATCGGGGGTTTTCATTTTAAACTCGGTGACGGGCCTCTTTACGGACAGCACCTGTAAACTCTGGTAATATCACTGGTTCCTCTAATCTTGAAAGCATAATGTGATTGTGTTGCCTTGAGCTCATGTTGTTTCTGACAAGGTTCATTTGTAAATCAACCGTTATGTGCTCTCTTTGGCTTGAAAGCAAAACTGTTGGACAATATTTGCTGCTGCCATCAAAGCCATGTGCCATGGACACTACAGCACATTGAACATGTCTTGCTATGAAACGTGTCTGATATTTGTATATGAAAATTGTCATCGATGTATCTGCTGTAACGAGGAATGGAGGTTAAAGTCTTTAAAAAATTAATAAAAATGTCATAAATGGTCCAACTTCTATTTAGTCTTTACCACAGTATGAAATTAGTTCTAGGAATCTTGTGCATAACTCCTGCATTGCTAATCCGCTATATAAAGTATTTTCTCAGTGAAACAATGCTGAGGTAAAAAGGGACAAATAAGGAGCACAAATCATTTATTTCCAAAATATTTATTGAACAGAGTTGTTGGCTTTTAATGCATTCAAAGTCATGTCACTTATAAAATGTTAGATACTACTGAAGGTCTTATTCATATTGGTACAACATGGTACAAATTCTGTAATATATATATATATATATATATATATATAATATATAATATTTATTTATACACCTCTAATAATGCAGATTCACAGAAAATGAATGCACACAAAAAATATTATAAGATGTAAATGCTTTCAAGCTAATCTGTAAAGGAAGACACTGATTTCTTGTCAGCTTGCAAGCTGTTCCACGATGTTGCCCAATATACTTTTACGGGGCCGATTGTACTCGCAATAGAAAGGTTAGCCATAGAAATTGGAGATAATCGAAATGTAGTAGATGTCGTTTTCTTGTTTTTAGACTAAAATCTGACATGATGATATTGTACTTTTTTCCTCAGATTTGGAATACCTCCATAACATCCATTCATTTGAGCTGACATTGAAAACAATTTGAAAATAAAACCAAACTATCCTTCTCCTAAAGGTTGTACAGATAACAATATTCATGTGTATGTATGTGTGTGTATGTATGTATGTATGTATATATATATATATATATATATATGTATGTATGTATGTATGTATGTGTGTATATATATATATATATATATATATATATATATATATATATATATATATATATATATATATATATATATATATATTTAAAACGTATTACATCTGAAGGTATAAAGTTTACAACACAAAACACACAATCTTTTGCTCACACCTGGTCACACATCCATGGAAAATATAACCTTCAACCATCAATCTCTGGGTTGAAGGATTGTCTTTGCAATCCTTTCTTCATTTGTTATATATATATATATATATATATATATATATATATATAAACCAAAAACAGGTTAAATAAGATGTCTCTATTAATTAAATGTCTATTCTGTTTTACCAGTGCAGCACATTTGTCTTGCTTTAGAGAGATAGAACAGAGGGCCTATGAATACACCAAACATGGGGAATATCAAAGATAATTCAAAAAGAATACAAAAGACCTTACTAAAAGTATCAGTCAAAAAGAAGAAGACCATAGGACAAAACACCAGGACTGGAAGGTAAGCTATCACTGCAAGCACCACCACGAGCAACACATTGCCCACCGCCCGTCTCTTTAGGGGTGACTCGGAGCGGACTTGGTTACCATTTGAGGTGTGGGCCGGACTTTGCTTCTGCAGGGACCAGATCACTCCCCCAAGGCAGACGAGCATTAGGCAGAACAGGCAGGAGATGATGATGGAAACGGGCACCATAATAATGATAATATTGTCCATTAAACCTGTAGAAAAAACAAGGAAATGAAAATGTCAACTTAAAACATTAAATTCCACTTTGGAAGGAAGCTGCTTTCTGTAATCTGTCGATTTCTTCAAACCCTTCAAACATGATGTCAGTACGGAGCTTCTATGCTGAACCTTCACCCAACACTTACCTGCCGCAAGACAGAAGCTCAAGGTGAACGCCCACACCACAGCAGAAACAGCCATGCGGTACTCCCACTTCCTCACTCTCAGGTACAGCACAGGTCTGACCACGGCCAGGTAGCGCTCCACGCACATACAGGCCAGCAGCAGGGGACAGCCAACCATGTTGAACATACTGGAGATCTCGCTCGTCGAAATCAGTACAGGTGAAGCAGTGGGAGGTTGCCAGGCAATGGCTGAAAAGACAATTACACGGTTTAGCACTTGGCTATTGCAGTAAAATGTGAAGGCTTTCCAAAACCGTTTGGACGGGACAAACATCGGAGGACTGGGCTAGCAAAATCATTTAACTTACTTACTTCAAGAACATTTAACATTTTAAAAGTAGGACAAGCAGCTCTTCACTCTTAAAGGTGGTCATATAAAGGTCACATAAAGGTGGATGGTCCAACACAGATGATAACATGATAACTTATATTTTAGACTCTGGTTCTCCGCTCACTCAGAGGTCAGCACTGACATGACGGTCTGCAGTTGGTCAAAGGTGCAAATTGGCAAGTTCACCTCAGAAAAATACCAGCAATTCAATGAAATAATTAATTCCAACCCCAAAAAAGAAATCTCATCTTTGTGACCAATCTCTGGCAGTGTTCACCTGAATTATTTTTGTCCACACTTCCGCTTTTCCTCGGTTTGTAAATCAAGTTGAAAGGCATCACAGACAGATAGATGAGATCCATCACGACAAGATTCAAACCTAGAACCTGAAAGACAAAGGTTTAGACACGAGACGCAGTTCAACAGCGGTGTGCTACACGTTACATTTTTAGTCTTTCTCCAATGCCAAGCACAAGTCTAACTGGGTCGGCTAACCCAGCTGAAAGTACCTGTTGCATGGCATTGAATGCAACACCTCAGAGCGGGTATAGGAGCACTCTACCTGCGAGGTCGACAGCGTTTTCCTTTCCCTCAGAAACAGCCAAAGCAGTGCACCGTTAGCCACCGCCCCTGTGATCAGGATGAACGTGTCCACAGCAAACCAGATGTCGTCCCACCTGTTTTCGCTACAGCGAATGTTTATGATATCGTCCCCTGGCGCTGACATGCTGGCTCTCTCGGAGACAGTGTTACTCCTACAGGATTCTCAAAGAGTCAAAGAGAGTGATTATCAACATTTGACATCCTAAGGCCTTGACACATTAGGACTATTACGAACTATTGTTTTTGCCCAGAGTGTAAGTATGAATAATTTTGATGGTAAATATTCACAGGCGAGTATTTCGCCTTTTTGCCGTTGTTTATTTGTCACACGCTCGTTGTGTCTAGTCCTTTATACTTTCGCACAATGGAGATTAGAGGTATGATTAAGAGAGTGGAAAATTGTACATCTTTCAAACTTACTCTGACTACTGTTTCCGTCTTGCCTCGGCCTCTCAAGCACATTGAGAGGATTATTTGGGGAAGTAGAAGAGACGTCGTGCACATAGAGAGTCGCCAACACTGTGGAGCATCCCTGCTAAGTTCGGAGGGTATTTTCAGACTTTCACCAGATGTCTGTTTTGTTCTTTGCTCCCAGGGCTTCATTTGCAGTAACGGGGTAAGTGTCTCTGGAGAGAGCTGCAGCTGTTCAATTCTTTCATTTTTAAAAGTTGTAAACGCTACAAATCGAAAATTCTGTTCACCTCCTTTGCTTTGAGACGGAGGCATAAACGTCAGAGGGATATCTCAAAACCTGAAGAAATACAACTAAAACTTCAAATGTTTTGTTGTAATTTGGCTGAAATTACCCTTCAAGTTTGAAAAAACTGTACGTTTAAAAAAACCTGTACGTTTAAAAAAACTTACATTTAAATGTATTAAAACTCTCCAAAGCCTGCACTCCATTGCAAATTTAAGTCAGTGTAGATAAAGTTTATGCAGTACGCCGATGGATCTCAATTGTCTTCAAGAAGGAATTAAAGTAACATACATAGATAATACATACATTGCAATCAATCAATTCAAAGCTACACTCCAACTAACCTCTTTGTTGGTCTTCTTTCTCCTCTCGTTGCTCTTGCTCACTTGCAACTGAATGCAACACACGCACATGCACGGCTATAGGTGGACCAAACAAATGAGCAGGTGTTTAGTATGGATTTTCCTGAATGCAAAGAGGAATGCATGTCTTTGCAGTGCAGGTCATTTACATCGGCTGCAGTGTGTTCACTGCCTGCTTTTACTGGCAGGTTGTCCATGCTTGTGGTCTCTTCTGTCTATATGGGGACACTTCTCATTATCAAAGTTTTGACAGCACCTTACGTATTAGTGGAGGTTTGTTTTATTCAGATTAATTTATCCAACCGTGATTTCATGAAAAATTTATTAAATCGACCAAAACGTTTACATTTTTTAACTGTAATACCAAACTGTTGGAGCCCAGGTCCTCCTCCTTGTCAATAACCAGCCTGTTTATGTCTGTTTCTCTCTCGGTATCGGTGTCACAGGAAGCCAATTATTATCTATTCGCTGCTACATCAACTTTCCATCCCATATGGTTGCATCACACATTTATTACTCAGGTGTAAATATGAGACGAGTCCCTTTTCTGTCATCCATGTCCAGTGCAAGCAGACCGACCACACGTCTTCCTCATGTGTCAGTGCCGCTCTGCAGGCAAATGAGGTCCTCTCCTCATTTTGACTGTGATGAATTAGGTCCATCTCCTCCTGAATATCCTGAATGTCCCTCTTTTCTCTCTTCCTTCATCTCTGTCCCTCCTTTCTTCCTCTCTGCTGTCAGAATAGCACACATTGAGAAACACATGCTGAACCATGGACTGTTCAACTAAACAAAAGTCTCTTTATTCAGCTTAATGGCAGTATTATTATTATTATTATTATTATTATTATTATAATACAACAAGTAGTTTACAGTAAAGGTTTAAAATTCCCCCTTCAAAAAGTGTAAAGTGCAGATTTTTTTAGTGTGTCTACTCGAGTCCTGCTATTAAAAAAATAAGACAGCTCACAGCTGGAGTGGAAACGGACTAACGCAACAATAAAGGGGCTCTGAGACAGAGTTATGATTAAAATGCATGTACATACAGTAGACCATGGGAATGATAAAGGTTAATTATTCATTTAAAGATAAGAAATTAAATTAGAAGCAATATCCACATTAGCTGTAAAAGCTGCAGCTGACGTTGAACTCAAGCGAATCAGAGTTCATAGTTCCTCACGGTCCAGATGTTTCTCCACCTCGCTGCTCAAACTTTACATGTCAGTGCATTTCTGTGTTTGTTGTGCATCAAGGACAAACAGCAGCCTCACAGTGCTTCTGACCTCCTTATTATTGCTCTGACTTACACAGAGAACCGTAGTTTACATCATGCAAGAGCGTTTCTTGATATTGAGTTGTACATGATTTTCAACTTACTATCTGAACCTCCCTGTAAGACTTTAATTCATCAAGTTGTTATAATTATTTGCAGTTATTATTTGACTTAGCTCAGTTTTCCAGTCCTGTACACTAGTCATATTCTCCTTGTAAATCCACCCTGGGCGCTGAATGACTTTAAACAGACGACCACGAAACATCAACTGTGACAGAATGAGTTGCTGCAATACAGACAGAGAAAAATAAAACCTTTTTCTTTTACATTTCATTGAAGATTCTGGTGAGAAGTGTCAATTAAAAACGATCACGTGTCTTTAAATCCATACAAACGGCTTTTTGCAGTGTGTTTGCTACCCATAAAGCCATCGTCAATCTATTTCCTCTTCACAGTGGGAGGAAATACCAGTCAAATACCAGTTAATAAGGTCAACACACATTAGATTTCAGAATTTCATTTTAGATCTTTAGCTTTAAAGCAAAAATATATATGTATCTGTGGAGAGTAGATAATGTGGACTTACTTCAGAAAGGCTGATAGGGATCCTTTTCTTAACAACAAACTATTAAAAAACGAACACTGCTGAGAGATTTGAGCTGCCTAAACATTGGCGGCCATCTTCAAAGTCCTTTAAGAGCCTTCACATCCTTCATAAATGTCAACGGTTAAACTGCATTAGTACATCTTAAAGTACAACTTCCTGTTTTCCCTTGTCGAACGGCTACCTGAAGCTGTCTTCTAATTTCTGACGGCTAAAAGAAAGCTAGACTTCCTCCACAGAACTGCTCTTAAAGGGAGCGCAGCAGTAGCAGCAGTTCAGCAAGAATTATGGACAAGAAACATCTAAGTGTTCAGTTCCTGCTAAGTCCAAAATACAGGAGAAGTTCAGCAAGCATGCAGTAAAAGAGGGGACTTCTACACTGGATGCATCTCCAGTTTTGCTTTGCATTTGCAGAACTGGGAGAAAACAGTGAAGCTGTCCCTCCAACGGCTTCATCGGGGACGGCGCCCTGCAACTGTGGAAAGTGGAAGGCGTGGCTACTGCCATGGCCGCTGCGGTGTCGGGTTGGGGTTGGGGTAGATGGGCGCCGGTGTCGGGTGGTACGTGGGAACCGCTGTGTTGGGGTGCGGCGGGTACGCCGGCGTCGGGTACTGCGCCATGACGGGAGGCTGACCGTGGGGCGGATGGGCGGACGACGAGGCCGAGGAGGGCAGGTGGAGGTAGAGCGGGGCGGACGGAGCGGAAGGGGCGGAGGGAGCTGTCGGAGTCGCCACCCTCTGCAGGACGACGTGTGGGTAAAGCTGAGACTCGGAGCGGTAGAGTCCGGGCAGGGAGGCCTTCAGCAAACTCTCCTGACTCCTGTATGAAAGAAAGAAAGAAAGAAAGAAAGAAAGAAAGAAAGAAAGAAAGAAGGTCAACTATCAGCTGAAAGTTAGAACTCACGGTTAGGGGTCACTGTTCGACTTCCCTACGCTGTCTGTGGCACTCAGCTCTAAGCCCATTGGTTCCTACTGAATACGTCAATCTTAAATATCAGCTCACCAATATGTAGTTTCAGAGAAAAAACTGCATTTGTTGGGGACTATTTTCAGCGGTGGATTAACACACATTGGATGCCTGCGTGCTGTGATGTGATACACTTCTGGATGTTGGGAACTAGAAATGCATTGGACTGCATTTCCCATGTGCACATGTAATAGCACAGGTGTGCTCTATTCGGTCCCGTTATGAGACGATAGATCAGCTTGTGTCAAACATTGACAGTCGAGTGACAGAAACCTTCTTTCCTTTTATTTTCGTCTCAGCTCAAACACTTCTAAAGGTATTTCCATGAAATCCTCCTGCGGTGAACTGGATGCATTTGAGCATTTGATATTGTTAGTGAACTATACGCATCTACACCACCCAACTATCTCGATGTAAAGATCTCTACATGCGTTTGATTGAGTCCCCTTCCTGGACATGTGGTTAGAGAAAAAGTCTACTTTATACAGAGATGAAATATAGCGAAACACCCTACTGTTTGCAGATAGCTATCACCCCACGCTCCTAAAACAAATGAGAGGTTTTTAAGATGAATGTGTTCCACCACAGAGGATTTGTTCACAAATCTGTAGATACGAATCAAAACACTTTATAACATGGTTGGGTGGACAAAGCCTATTATACGGCCTTGCAGAAACCATAAAAAATGAATTGTTACAAAAACATCCTCCACAGAAAAAGAAACACTCATTTATTACAAACACATCCGACCCAGCGATCTCCATGGATCTGACCATTAATAGTCCAACCCAGAGGACGTCATCTTAGAGACAGCCTTGTACACGCAAATGGTAAATCAGTGGGAAAAGAAGTACACAGTCTTGGTGAAGACCTTTTCCAGATTGATGCTACAAATATGGAGTGTGTGCCCGATGTGTTGCGGTTGGGTTGTCCTACGTTGGTAAGACATCACGTCCATTAAAGCAGAGAATAAGAACACAAGAGCTCCGTGAGTAGGAATGACATCCCATCATTCAGGTTCCAGGGCATTGAAAAGGGGACTACAGAGAGAGGTGGTAACCGAAGAGAAGTATACCGGATATTTCATTTGCAGACTCTATCCCCCAAAGGATTGAACGGTGAGATAGAGTCTCAGGACTCTCATGGTAAACTCAAGATACAAGTAGTAGCATAAGGTTACACAACTTCGATTGCAAGGCCGATGTTTTCATCCATCACATATGCTGAACCTCTGGAAATATTCTTGCAAATAGTCAAGCCTTTCCGATCAATGTTGAATGAATTGCGTGAAGCGCTCTTGACGAAGGTCCCGAGTGATCGAAAAGGTTGACCGAAAGGTTGCGACGCCGGACAACAGCAGAGTGCGGGATCTTCTTTTTCCTCAAGCCTCAAGTGACGCTTTCCAGCTTACCTCTGGTATCCTCTGTTCTCATATCCACCGAGCCCCCCGGTGAGGTAGAGCGGGCTGTCTGGAGCCAGACGGGGGTTCATCCTCTGGGAGAGATGGAAGATCTTGGGAGGAGGGAAAGCTTCCCACTCACCCTCTTCTCTCTCCAGCCAACACTCGCTGCGACGGGACGAGCGCTTGTCTCTGCGCCTGAGAAGAAGACAACTTTAGCGGCTCAGGTGGCGCTCACACACGGGGGGTGGTATTCTCTCCGGTCCTACCTGCTCCGTCCGTCTTTCTTGGCTCGGTACCGACTGGATCGCTCCTGCAGGCAGCAGATGAGGAAGGACAGGGACATGGCAAGGATGACAATGCCACTCACCACTGAAGCCAACACAGCCACTCTCAGGCCACGGTCCTCAGGTCTGGGGATTGCTGAGGGGTGAGGGAGAGGGTACAAATGATATTTATTTCATCAGCAAATGGCCGAGAACATCTGTGTTCGGCGGTGGCCAAATGAAGCGTCTCACCTTCGCAGACAGGCAGGTAGTTGCTCCACTGCGATTTGCCGTTCCTGACATTGCAGTAGATTTTGTCGCTGCCGACCAGCTGGTACCCCTCCCTGCACCAGAAGGCCAACACGCTGCCGATCGACACGCCCGTGCCGCTCTCCACGTAGAAGGAACCCCGACGTGGCGGTAGGACGGGGATACAGGACAGACCTGAGGGCGAACGGGACAAGACAGAAGGTCACGGATAAAAAAAAAACACCTTGTGATTGAAGAGCTAGGGACATGAATAAGGAAGAACGCCGGTTTTGATTCATGAGAGTTTATCCGTCTTAATCATAGAAGTGGACATGGTCGTCTTGATGTCACCCATCGGTTGGTGGACTGCAGTTTTGAAGCCTCAAGTTTGGCATTTTGTCTGTCGCCATCTTGTTTTTTGGTAACCATGCCCGAAAGCATACTCCTCTTCATGGTGTATCGACCATAATTTACTAAATCAACATCATGCTTTATTCAAGAAGTAATAAATCAAGACAGAAGTAGGGTAACTTTGTTATAGACTTCTTTACAATCGGACTGCTTTTTGCAACCAGAAGAGTCGCCCCCTAATGGCCAGTAGAGAGAATGTAGTTTTAGGCATTTTCGCCATTGGCTTCACTTTTCCGAACCGGAGGTCGCTGCCTGATCTTCATGAAATGTTCTTGATGAAGCCTCATATTTAGCGTTCGTACACTAGAGTTATCTTCTCTTGAACCACACATTATGAGTGTTTACTTGAAATCAGCTGTACGTTTTTTAAGAACGCAACATCTGTGGAGTGATTTGAGTGTATCATTCTAGAAATAATATATTTTGTCAAATACACTGCCCGTCTTTTTGTTTTATTTTTATTTTAGTCACATCCTGGACTGTATATACAGTAATTGTAGACCATTGGTGGATTATGGCATCCGTTTGATTCTGAGACACTAATAATGTTTACTTCTATCGATTTAGACTCTCTGTACTCCTCCTATTCCTCTTTTGACTGCCCTTTTCCTTTGTCTCCGCCTACTTCTTTCTACTCATCCCTCTTCCCTTTATTTTTACTTTTCTCCTCTCTCTTGACAAACGCAGACATAACTCGGTCCAGAATGTCTGTTGCGGAGCCTGCGATCATCAGTTCCACTGGATAGATATAGACACAGAGAGACAGAGAGACAAAAATAACTATTTTTATCTTCCTGATGCTACAATACGCAAATGCCATGAGAGGCCTCGTGACACAGCAGCTATTGTTAGATTCTGCAGTGGGGATTTTCAAGGCTCTCAGTAATGTCTCACCGGTAACAGCGTCACTAGACACGCTAAAAATCCCAATTTTTTTTGCTGGAAGATCTTACTCAAACTGAAGATAAGTATGATTTATTTATGCGCGTCATACCACATGAAGACCATATGATAGTGCAGTGGGTTATTGATCAATGCTGGCGCCTTGGCCAGCTGCTGGGATTTTTGGCTTTTCACTGACACACTTTTTTAATGGCAAGTATGTGTGACATTAACGTACATAAAAACGTACAAAAATGATTAGATTACGATCCCCCAAAAAATTACATTTCAGAAACACTACGCTGCACCACATTCTAGTTAAAATGTGTTGTTTACCACTTTAAAGCTGCATTAATACACAGTCAGCTGGTTGCTGACTGTGTGTGTGCACTGTGTGATGGCTGGGTGGTGCACTAGTGAGTTATCAGAGCGTTTCCTTGCTGGAAGCAGCTGCCTGCTGTGTCGATGAGACTGAACTGAAACAGTAAAGTTGGGGGTTGCAAAACCAAAACAATGAGCTGAAAGACGGGTGATGCATCTCTGTGGGTTTCCTCAATAAGAGAGACAACTCTTGCATCAGACGTGGTCTTTTTTTTTCCTTAGTTGATTATAAAAAAATCAGGATTAGCACAGTTAAAAAAAAAAAAAAAACTCTCACTTTTGCAAGAAATAAACATAAAAGAAAATTAAAGCATGGTGATGTTTTAATGATTAATGGCCAGAAGGGCATGTGATACTGCAGTTTACTTTGCTGTGTCAGTATTAGTGTAATCTGTGTGTGTGTGTGTGTGTGTGAGAGAGAGAGAGAGAGAGAGAGAGAGAGAGAGATCCTCCCATTGTAAGACCCTGTGAACATGCAAGCTGCTCTCTGCTGATTAGGAAAGACAGATGGGAGGATTTCTGCAGCGGTAGAGACAGAGAGGGAGAGGATCCCGTGATCCTGTGGTAAGATGACAGCATCTCCTCCCCGACACACACACACACACACACACACACACACACACACACACACACACACACACACACACACACACACACACACACACACACACACACACACACACACATCAAGGCACACACATAATGGGTAGTACAGGGAAACAAGGACAAGCTGACTCAGTTTTTAAAAGGGAAACTAAAAGCTGCTCTGTTTCCCCCAATAGGCTGCCTTTTACTGATGCTATTACTGTGTGTGTGTGTGTGTGTGTGTGTGTGTGCGCGCGCACGTGTACAATGTGTGAGTGGTCGCCACCGTAGCAAAAAGAAAGGTTTAAGTGGTCTAGTGGCATTAGCTCCATTCAAAACATCTGCGTAATCATATTGAAGTGACATCACTAACATATCGCTTACTCGTACCACTGCTCACTGTAATACACTATAGTGAGACACAAGACAATTACATTATTTGGGTCCCACTTAAAGCCCAGTCAGATCCCTCTTAAAGTCGGTGAATAAACCGGTGAATAAACCCAGTGTGGGCAAACACAGGGGAGGCCACCGTGGAAACTGCGGACAAACCCACTTGGGACCCTTATCTGCAGCCCAAATTTAAACCTTATGGGCCCCACA
Organism: Myoxocephalus aenaeus; assembly: GCA_038501785.1. Lineage (NCBI taxonomy): Eukaryota > Metazoa > Chordata > Actinopteri > Perciformes > Cottidae > Myoxocephalus > Myoxocephalus aenaeus. Next base: position 1,280,610 of record JBAMJR010000053.1, read on the forward strand.
TGGACATGCTGGCTGGGAAGTCTGCAAGAAAAACAGTTGTGTACTGCGACTACAAATTGCTCGAGCACCAAAACAATAACGTTGCGTGCTGTTGTGCCAAAACAACAAACGAAAAGATGATCATTTTGTGTTTTATATTACAGCATATCATCTTGTTAGCTAGCGAACAAACTCTTGTTCAAACTCCATTAGCACATTAGCTAATGTCTGTTCTGTACATGTGGTGCTGGGCGACATGGTCATCTTATATCTTGACGAAGGCATCTATCAGAAAATAGCACAATATAGTCTATATGAAATAACCACAGGCTAAAGCCTATTTCTGTCTGCATACTCTGTGAATTAAATGAAAAACATTTAAATAAATGATTTTCTCATTTTATTAAGAACTTTTCAAGTGAATACATATTTTCAAACTTGACACACATTACATGTTTACATGCATGCACAAATATGCAGAGTAAACAGATTAAGAGCCTTGTTTGTTTTAACTACACTGGGGTATTCCCATAAGCAGAATTCTTATACATTTTCAGATTTTCAGAGAAATTAAATATGTGCTTGTTATGAATATTATATCACAAAATCTCAATATATGATTTCATCACAATACCATTTAGAGACGTTATATTATCATATTGAGTTATTGCCCGGCCTTATGTACACGCACGTGTTCTGGAAACACACACACACACACACACACACACACACACACACACACACACACACACACACACACACACACACTCGCCCGCCAAAGAAAAAGCCTATACCTCTATAAAGGCAGATAAAATATTAAACATATTACGTGACAGTGTGTGTTTTAAGATTCTCGTTGAGGTGCATTTTTTTGCTGTCTGTTGCCACGCCGATGCAGGAAGCTTTGCCATCCCTACAACCCCAGAGACACTGAAGTAACACCCACCTCCCGCCGGCACGCTATAGTAAACAGAGAAGAACAATGACGCCTGTGTGGGGTGAACAAACAGAACACCCCCAGTGGAGACCAGATTCAATAAAAGCTGGTATTAATGCCTGAAAGGACTGAAAATGTGTGTTGGTTTTGGGTTGTTGTTGGTCATTTTTTCACTTCAGTTTGGCTGCAAGTAAAGTTGTGTGTGTTTGTGACACACACACAACTTCTAAGCATGCAACTCGTGTGTCTAAAAATTGCACTTTATGTCCAGGTAGTGTGTGTTTGACGAAGAGGGAGGCTTCGTTAGCTCTGTGTGTGTGTGTGTGTGTGTGTGTGTGTGTGTTGACTCTGCGCTCTGTTTGCTCTTTCCCGTCACTTCGGTTCACATTCAGAAAAGCTTCTCTGTCATCGTGGCAACTGTGCGTTGCCAATCAAAGCGCTCAGCCGCCAGCAGGTCGCTAATACACTTCTGGACTCCCGAACCTGGCAACCCGACACAGACGACCAAACATCCCCTCTGCTGCATTCTTCTCTAAAACCCTCCCCACTTGTCTCTGTCAGGGAAGCACTCGGAATAGTTTCTGATTAAATAAAGATTAGGCTTTCTGCATTAAAGATTCAAACAGACAACCATTCACATGCACAGAACGAGTGAACAGTCATAGGTCAGGTGAGACAGAGAATCCTCCAAATCTGTGCATACAGCAGAGGCTGAGATATCCTGACTCCTGGCCCTAGTATGGGTCAAGCTACGATGGATCCTACACTTCCCATAATGCAATGTCATTGCATCGTTTGACCCTCTCTACCTGGTGAACACTCATGTCTGTCAAAGGAGTAATGTACACTGAGAAATGGTCTTGCGTTGGGATAACATGAACCACGACGACAAATTGGACCAGGGGTGTAAAGTGGGTGGGGCCAACGGCTCTTTCCCACTTCCTACACCCCTACAACCGTCGTCCTTGCTCAAACCACAGCTATCTTAGAAACTAGCCTTCATTTTTATCTCAACCACACACCTGCAAAGTACTCAAACCGCCTAAAGTTAGGCCTTAGTCAAACGGTCTGAATGAGAGACGATCCCTCCTCCATGCTCGGTCAGTTTTCCCTGGATAAACGAACGGTTAAAAATGAATTTCTTCTGAGTCAGACTACCAGATGCTAAAAGTCTGAGTTGAAGTTAATGAAAGACGGCGTTCCTGGCTGACGGCTGACTAGCTTCATCTCGTTCATCCTCATGTTCCTGTCTGATTCTTCTTCTTGAGTGTTTTTTGGTCCCTCTGCTCCGGCTGCTCGATCCGATCTGACCTCGAACAGACATCATGCCTCGCTGTGCCCTCTCCACCGGTGTATCTATTTCTGAGGCACCTCACTGATGCGCGGTATCACAACTGATTACCTAATCCCCTCCGGCTCTCGCTCTGCTTGCGTATGGTGTGTGTTCCTGCGCAAACATACATGCATGTTTGCCTCAGCCATGCTTTAGTGCTTGTGTCCAGTCCCAAATGCTAGTTGAGAGAAATACAATGATTTTATACAGTAAACGTTTTGAGCGATTCTTTTTTGGGATGACCGGAGGCAAAAGCTGAAAGGTAACAGAAGTGCCTCCACGGGTGGCTGGAAGCTAACGGTGCAAACAGCGCAGACAAGGACAACAGTGCTGACAGAGCTACGCTTCTGCATAGTGAGACATTACTCCACCATTACTTTACACAGCAAAAAGCTGTCTGAGGCTACTGTTTGTTAAGGCTCTGAATATCGTATCGAGAACCTTTAACCAGCAGCTTTGGCTGGATCTGATTGAGGATAACCTCTCCAGTTAAACCGATCAGGGACGGTAGGGCTGATTTTGAACGACAGACTAATTAATGGCATGCCAGAAAAGGCGTCACTTGTCTCAAAACCTTCAGCTTTACGTGGGGAACAGACATGGAGCTGAGCAGACGACTTTAAAATAAAAACTGTCATTGTTTGCGCAGAAAAAAATGGCACATTTAAAATGAAAGCCTTCATCAAAGTTACATGACAAAGAGACAAGAGATCTTCAATTCTACTTCCCTTTTCTTGCGTGTTCAGCCACAGTGGCTGTCACTTTGTCTCAAATGGAATAAGTCGACTGAAACCCATTCTGGCATGCTGGAAATATAGGATATTAAATTAAAAGAGACCTACACAAGGCACGTTATTGGAAATGGATAGACTTAAAAGATGAATGACGATACTGACAATCTGAAATGATGGCGCAAGAGCATCTGATGGCGATATTTATGGGGATATTTATATTCAATAAAGTAATTCAAGATGATAAGAATGAGCACTGGCGCTAGATCTTTGTGCTACTTCTACTATTCACCTTTCACCTGAGGTAAAGTTTCAAAGTCAATGGCCCCTTCTCAGTTGGAAGTTTGGGGAAATAAGGTTATTCACTTTCTTGCCAAGAGTTGGATGAGAAGATCAATTCTCATGTTTCTACGGTAAATATGTCGCTGTTTCCAGTCTTTGTGCTAAGCTAAGCTAACCAGCTGGTAGCTAACCAGCTACATTTATCATGTATAGACGTGAGAGCGGTATCAGCAATACATTTTTTATAATTTCCCGAAATGCTGAACTGCTGTCATTGACGTAGCTTGTGGTTTGTCGTGACATTAAAGACGTTGTGTGTTCCCATCCAGCTTCAACCATCGGGGCACAGAGAGGGTCTAACTTCAGACCCTCCCTCTGTGACTTTGCTCGGCGAGCGAGCGGCGCTAGTTGTAAGCCGTGGGAAGGTAATAATGAAGTTGAGTCACTGCCAGCAACCATTTTGGATTGACATGCAGGAGACAGAAGGAACTCTTTGTCTGAAGCTCGCCAAGCTTGTAGGGCTCAGGAGTGACGATAGTGTGTCGCTGACAGAAATACCCCTGGCACTGCGTGTGCGTGTGTGTGTGTGTGTGTGTGCATGTGTGTGTGTGTGCGTGTGTGTGTGTGTGTATGTGCCATTGCACGTACAGAAAGTGTCCCCACAGAAAGTCCTCTTGTGGGTCATGTTTTTTTTGCAGAAATCCAAATGCATTGTTTATCTCCTGCTTTGAGAAGAATTGATCATAAGTGAATGTTCCGTGTGGCAATACACTGGTTCTTCTATATCTGAGAGCAGGATCACATGATTTGTACTGCTAATATGTGGATCTGATTTCTAGCATAGAAAGAAGTAATTGGCTTCAAAATACATTGGACTCCACCTGCTACCGGTTAGTGTGTGCATCTGTACTTCTGGATCATTAACTAGATTTATTGCGCTAGAAATAGCCTTGAATAGACAAAGGTAATTGGCTTTGCCTCACAGATAATCAGATTAAAGGCATTATAACATTTCACATTTACGTTTTAGGCTTTTGGCTGACGAAATTTTCCGAAGAGATTCAGAGGGACGAATAAGCAGCTTATTGTCATCGTGAGGTAGATGCTGTATCCAGAACTGGACACTGGTATTAGTTTTTGTCCAAGAAGATGGATTCTTGGACGGACCACAAGAACTCGGCTGTGGTTGCCGAACGCTTAGTTGCACACCGTTGCACTTGCTTTATTCTTCAGTGGAAGGAATATGAAAGAAGCAGAGGGGGGCTCATTGCCTCAGACATAAAAGAATGTATCAGAAAACTATGCGGTTAGTCTGTATCGTACGTTTCTTTTGTTTGTTTATCGTTATCGTTATTGTTGTTCATCCACTGTAAACTCCTGCTTGGCCAGATCAAAAGGCAGACTGCCTGCTAAGTAACTGATATAGGCCTCATTTAGGCATTAACATTAACTCTCACACACTCTGTCCAGGTCAATAGGTTCTGTTACCGTCAAGGCTTACGGCTTTTCTCAGGCTGAAAATCCCGCTACTCATCAGCAGCCTGCCAGATCGGCAACGGGACGCCAACTGCAGCTTCTCGCTCCTAGCGCCAACTCGGTATGCAAACAGGTGGCTTGATGGCGTTTTGGACCAGAAGAGAGTTCACTTATGGTCTTGTTGTGTATATATATATATATGTATATATATATATATATATATATATATATATATATATATTATTTTGTATCAGCCGATACTTTTGTTTATGACCAATGTTTGCAAAACTAGCTACAGTCCCATTGCTACTTAAGTATGTTAGCATGCCATCACAGGTCATTAAGATGGAACACATTATATCTACTACACAGGAACAGGTTGTTGTGAGCATGTTAGCATGCTAAAGGATATTATAGTAAACACCGTATTACATTACATTACATTGCATTTAGCTGACGCTTTTATCCAAAGCGACTTACAATTTTAATTTTCAAAAGAATTTAAGATGACACAGCAACGGGGAGCAATTAGGGGTTAAGTGTCTTGCTCAAGGACACATCAACATGGACTAGCAGAGCCGGGGTTCAAACCACCAATCCTCTGATTGAAAGAGGGGCATGCTAACCACTGAGCCACAGTCGCCCCTATATATGTATGAAAATATATATGTATGAAAGCTGTTGGATAGTGTGAGATATGACAGCGCAAGTTGGACTCTATCGACCTGAGATTAAAATGGGTAATTATTGTAATAATACATTTACAACAAAACTCCTCCCATTCCATAGAGGTAAGGAAGCTATTTCTGCTTCATGGATCGTGGTTATCTGGATCATGGACCATGCCTACTACTCATTATATGAATAATTTCTATCATATTCATGTTGTGTGCTGTAACTCCGCTACGCTATTCATTCTGGTCACATGACATCTATTGCTTCTGTCCATCCGGGGAGAGGGATCCTCCTCTGTTGCTCTCCCTCAGGGTTCTTCCCCTTTTTCCCTGTGAAAGGGTTTTTACTATCTTTATTTGGGGAGTTTTTCCTGATCTGATGTGAGGTCCTGGGACAGGGATGTTATGTGTACAGATTGTAAAGCCCTCTGAGACTAATTTGTATTTGTGATGTTGGGCTATATAAAATAAACTGAATTGAATTGAATTGAATTGAAAGAAAAGGGACGACAAACCCACATATATAAACCTTACAGGTTTAAAGTGTGTAAACGCAGTCTGATGTGAACGGAGGAGCAACTGAGGACGAGTTAATCAATAGCAGAACTCTGTTCAATTTACTTCCAAGAACGGCCGGTGGCGAGGATTCCTGGACGAGCTGCATAATGAGTCACAGCTCGTATTGACGGAGTCTGAAAGCCTTGGTTTGATCCAGTGCTCCGAGGCTCTGTGGGCTTCACGCGTCTGCTTCACCAGCTTTATCGATTTATAAAAACGGATTCAGCGAGCAGGTCTGGCCACGGAGGACACTTTCAGGTTGTGTCTTCTCTGCAGACACCCACCAACACCCTGAACATCCGCCGCTTGTCTTTAGCGGGAAAAGGTTACGGTTCCAAATCATACCGGGGTCAAAGGACTTTGCAGTAATCGCATGACACCCGGATGGACGCACACATTTTCATGTGACGTGCGTTGAAGTGAATATATAATGAATATTGGACAATTGTTATAAATTATTAACGTAAAACATATATAATAATATGCTCTGCTCACCAGACTCCAGAGAGACGACAGTGATTTGACCTCGTTAATCGCTTCATTTAAATTCGACAGGTAAAGTAAAGTCTTTCTATTGTTCCAGCAATCACAGACTCTGGTTTGAGTGTCTGGTTTGAAGAAGGAGAGACTGAATAGGTAACAGATTCACATATAAAAAGTAAGAATTGAAGAAACATGCTAATTATAGTGGGAAAAGGGTTGACCTCTGACCTCTATGTGAACGAGCCTTGTGAACTGCTATGAATTAATACAATTAAACATAGTCAGGAATTGCTTTAATGGCAACAATAGATGTTGTCTTCCTAAGGTTTGGAACATTGTGTCCATTAACTCAATGTACTCAACTTACAGGGCAGCATCACTGTCACACAATATAACATAAACTCTTCCCGGAAAGATCTGTCACCATTCAGCACTTTTAGTTTTATAAATATTGTGTCCAAAAGCTCCGACTGTACAAACGCCTTCTATATTTAACTGGATTTATTTCTGTCCTATAAATGACAACTGAGGCTGGTTTTATTCTCAAAAGGCTGGATCTAAAAGGACCAAACATGAACGCAGCATCGCCGCGGTGATGTAAGACCTGAGGGAAAGAGTCAGACGGGCTCAGAATATGGTGGGAAAAAGTAAACAAAATGAAGAGTGATGCTTTTATCTGTTAATGCTGGTCGGGGTAAGCTGTTTATAATGTCACACACACACACACACACACACACACACACACACACACACACACACACACACACACACACACACACACACACACACACACACACACGTCACGCACACACACACACGCACACTTTGGCTGGTTTAGGATGTGTGGATATTAATCACACCTCCAGGATTTTGTATTTTTTTGAGAAACTGCAGCACACAAGCACTCCGGTCTGGTGTAATTCATGCATGTGGTGCGATGTGGCAATCCAGCTGATCACTGGTGTGTGTGTGTGTGTGTGTGTGTGTGTGTGTGTGTGTGTGTGTGTGTGTGTGTGTGTTATTAAAGTATAAAGTGCTTATTCTTGCTCTGTCGGACACAGAGCTGCCGTTATGAAACGAGCAACTGTGTTGTTTATTCGCTAAACCTTTAAGAAGATTGGTGCCGTTTGGGCCGAGTGCGTCCATTTCCAGTGTGTGTGTGTGTGTGTGTGTGTGTGTGTGTGTGTGTGTGTGTGTGTGTGTGTGTGTGTGCAGTGTGTATTAGGCACGTGATGTTTGCATTTTGTCATCTACTGTGGGCTATTTATGCATGCACGTGAGGATCTGTGAGTGAGATGGGGCGGGCCGAGGGACATAAGAATAAATGGTGGAAAACAAAAGAGAGAGAGAGACAAGAGGAAGGACATAAAAGACCAAGTGACAGACACTCAGAGAAACGGCGCGATAGAGCAATTAGTGGAAAAAGAGAAACAGATGAGACAGAGGTTGGGGAAAGTAAATGGGGTAGAGAGAGAAAGAGAGAGAGAGAGAGAGAGAGAGAGAGAGAGAGGGAATGGAGGGAGGGTGCGGAGGAGAAGAGAAAGGCGGCTCATGCTCCAGTTGAGGTGAAATCATGCGAGCGGCGCTGCAGCTTTCTCTTCAGGCTGAGCTGCTCCAGCCTGGACATAACGAACTGTCTCACCTGCCGCCACACACACACACACACACACACACACACACACACACACACACACACACACACACACACACACACACACACACACACACACACACACACACACACACTAAAACACACACAAATGCATATTCGCTTGTATGCACTCTTCTGTATTCCCGGACAATCACACGCCAAAGAGTGTCAGACATAAACGCACAGATGTAGAAACACTCAAGGTTGTTGTATTTTGATACCTGCATAGACATATTGACAGGTTAATGGCACATACTTTACAGAAATCTCCCCACTCACAGATGTTCAGGACAACACACACATTCATGCACCAACACTCCAAACACACACACACATTACGGCCTGCACATGTTTACTTTCTGAACTTTCTGGGTGGGTTTCGAGGTGAAAATCAACAAGTCTTTTCTTGTTTTTGACCATGATGCCGGAATAAAAATGAAGTTTTTTTGGACTCTCTTGGAAAAAAACAACTTGCAAACCAGCTTTGAGCGAGTCCATGCAAACACTGAAATTCAGGGCACTTCAGAAACTTTCAAAGATTTCTGGATAGAACGACCAAATCAACAGCTACAGTTTCAGGAACTGATAAGGACTAAACTGCCCATCGTAATTCCCCAAGTTGACACATTTGAAAAGGTGCTTTTTGGTCCAAACAACAGTCCAAAATCCAAAAATATTGGCAATCACCAAAGACTAAGAAAGCCTGCTCCTTCACACTTGAGAGGCTGAAACCAATGAATTTAAGCTTTTGCACGATTCATTTTATTTCATTTAAAGGCAGCATAAAGTTTCGTCTTTTATCCAGGGCCAAAAACATCCACCGACATCAATTTGACATGAGTTGCTTGAAAGGGAATTTTGGCCCAAACATTAGTAAGTTTAGCTCTAACTGCACAAAAGATTAATTTCAATGTGAATTAAACTTTTTACACTTGGCATGTGGCTGAAAACCTTTTGCTGACAGCAAGATGACAGAAAGTTGACAGAAAGAGGACTGACTGACCTGTGTAGTTCCTGGTGGTGCTCTGAGTTGGCAGAGCCTCTGTCTGTTCCCCCGTCGGTGCCCCCGTTGGCACCTGGGTCTCGGTCTGCAGGTCTGGCTGCAGCCGGATCGGCGTGCCGGTCCAGTCCTCCGGCGCCGATGTGGCAGCGGTGCTCTGCGAGTCCCCGGGGCTCAGCGTGGAGCCTCCGGCCAGGACCAGAGCACAGAGCAGGGGCCACAGGAGCACCCAGAGGAGGCTGCCGGCACCCCGAGCGGCGGGTCCCACTTTGGGAGACATGGGGGTCAGGTAACGAAGAAGAAGAAGAAGAAGAAGAAGAAGAAGAAGAAGAAGAAGAAGAAGAAGAAGAAGAAGAAGAAGAAGAAGAAGAAGAGCTCTGCAAGAGGGAAGAAGGAGGAGGAGGGATTCACAGCATTCTCTTGTTTCCCCCTGTATCCCCCTCTAGTGTTTCCAGTCCTTTGCCCTTCTTCTTCTTTTATCTTCTTTTCTGTCCTCACTCCCTTGGCGGAGAGAGGAAAACCCCCTCTGCGCTCCCGCTCATGATGCTGCCGTGGAAGCTATGACAGAGAAGGAGAGGAAGTAAAGGAGTGTGCATGTATGTGTACGGTAGATCCAGCTGTAATCTGCTCTCGCATGCTGCTGTTTCCTCTCCAGCCCTCTCCTCTCTGTCCCTCAGCTTGTGCTCTCGCTGCTCTCTCGGTCCGCTGCTCTCTCTCTCTCTCTCTCTCTCTCTCTCTCTCGCTCTGATCTCCCACTGGGCTGACTTGAGCTCTTGCATAACAGTAACTCATTCGCTGAGCTGTGCTGAGCTGTAACTCATGCGGCCTTAAGTCCTGGTATTCCTGGTTGCTGCTCTTTCCCCTCTCTGCCCCTCTCAGCACGTTTCCCTCGCACTCTGCGGTTGCAGCGTATCGATTGGAGACAGTCGAAGGTGTCAGTTAGACTTTTGCTGGGAAGTCATTCACACTGATCAATACTTGCTATTGGATCGCCCCGAAGGAGCACAAAACAGGGGGTTAGCTTGTGACCCCCCAGCTCGACCCCCAGGCTAATCGAACGTTGTAGCTGCTCAGACTGTAACGTTTGAATAGAGAGTTGGAACGAGGACTGAAGAAAAGCAACACAGTGGACGTACAAAGCCACCGTTTGGTCAAAACAACAATGGCAGCTCTAAAGAGCGTTGCCTAGACGCTGCGATCGCATCAGTTCTATCAGAGCCGGAGATGTAGAGACCCTTTTACAGCCAAAGTCATCAAAAGTGTGCGAGCATGTTGGCAATTTGCCCCAGCCATCCATTTCGCAAGCTTTAAACATTGAATTAAAAGAAAATGTCTTGGTTGTCGCGTGTTCGGTTGACAGAATCGATATTCCAACCACAAGTTCGCCAGTTTGAGAGCAACCGGTGTTTTGGTTTGGAGTGGCCGCGTTATCTGCTGACTTTCAGCCCGTAGTAACTTGCGCGTATTGGTTGGCGTGGACAATAAACACAGATGAGGATGTATTTAAACTCGATTGAAGGCTTTCACGGGGGACGTCTACATGTTCTGATGCTATTTTGAACTGCCGCCTTCACTACCAGCAACCTCGCACGCGTTCGGCTGAGAGTCACCCGTTAACACGGTCGCTCCTTAAACCGAAACACCGGCGGCGGCGGCGATGGCTGCAAGCTGTTAAAGGTGTCGACAACCACTGGGCTCTTGTTTGCTGTTCCCATTTGAGAACTCAATCAAGTCAAACCTCTGAGTCCATGTCGTGCGGTGTTTGACGTTCTGTACATGACCGCGGATAACGGAGTGACTTGTCTGCTCAGAATTCCTTGCTGGTGTAACATTACCTGCTAGGTTTCTCCACCAAACTCGCGTATGCATCTGGCCGCTAAACATAGAGTACTTCCGTTGCCAAACTGTGAAAGGTTATATATTTTCATAGAAAGAAGAGCAAAGAACGGAACCAAAAGTTTGGTTTGATTGACAGATGGTTCATCCAATCACCTGCCAAGTATTTTTTTATCATTTCCAACGACGGCTTCTCGTGTCAGGTGACCGTATCGCAGGTGACACAGAAGTAGGAATTCGACTGAAGGAGGACTGTGTTCCCTGAATGAAGCAGCAGCAGCAGCTGTTGGATGCCTTGATTTGTACGGCTATTTGAGGCAGACTAACGGTTACATCAAGGTAAGAAAAATAAAACAACCGAGGTCAGCTCTTCATGACAGATAGGCTCAGCACCCTGTGGCTAACCCACAGATGCTACTTTGCTCATTGTGATCAGGCGAGTGAGTCCCGCCTCCAGTTGCTCAGTCAATCCTCAGCGAATCTTTGCCACACTAAAACCAAGCTAAACTCGCACGATCATTAATTAAAGATAATTTGTTTTGGCCACAGTGCTCGTTTGCGATCATTTCTCTATCAAGAACTCCGCTCTCACACACGGTACTTTCAGCTCACACCAATGTCTTCTCGTGTCACGATAAACTGAGATCAAATGAGTCAAGGCCTTCTGGCGTCTGACTCCAGATCAAAAGGTTGTGTGTTCAAATCACATCAAGGTCATGAGTGAGACTTCATGTGCTAAAAGATGTATATGCCACATGGAGAACCAGTGGTACTAGCCAGCAAGCTTTTTAACTTCCACATGACATGTTTTTGGATCTCTTGAGCTTTTCACTTGCAACCACGAGGTGAAAAAACGTGAAGTCCGTACCTGTCTACCTTCCCCTGGGTGAGTGTGTACACCATCTCTCTGCAGTGTGTGTGTGTGTGTGTGTGTGTGTGCCTCCTCATGTGGCGCTGTACGTGTCACAGGGTGATGCTCCAGGTGTGATATGATGACCCCCGAAGGCTCTTGTTGATAGCTCTCTCGCCAGGAAGTCCATGCAAAGACGTGAATAATTGATGCACGTGGGACCAAAAATAGGAGAAAGAGACGGGGGGAAAAAAAGAAAAGAGACGGAGGTGGAGAGCGATTGAAGAGCGAGAGAGGAGCAGGCAGTTGTGAGCGATGACACGAGAGCGGGAAGACAACAATCAGAGAGAGGAGGAGAGACAGCAACGGGATTGGCAAAGGAAAGACAGATGAAGTGAGATCCGCCGCTTTTCGCCTGAGAAAACCGCCATCTATCAATCGTTCGGCCAGTAAAAGGCTCTGCTGCCACAAACTACATTATTTACAGCCACGGCATTGCCAAAGTGGACACAGGAAAGGCTTCAAAGGACTGATGCAAGATTGTATTTTAAGGCATCAAATTATAGCTGCACAAGGCACGTTTTTTATAGTAAAAATACACCCGTCCCATCCGTGTGAATCAGAAAGAGACGGCCGGTTCCAGGTGCCAGGTTTTAGCCTAATTGTTGCTAGAAAATACACTTAAAGGGTGTATTTTTCAATCTGGACCCTATGTTCCCATGTTTGTGTGTCTAACTGACTATAAGGACAACAATCTTTTTGAATTGGTCCAGTACTGAGCGAGAGCGCTGTAGACAGCAGCTGTTATCATATCTAAGCAAACCGGCATTTACGTCCACTAAGAAAGTGCTTGTTTCTGCCACTGACAGGCTCACATTGTTATTATAAGGGTCACACTCAAGGAGAAGTCTTGTTCTGAAATCTGGCAATGTGTCAACTGTGGAAACACGAGTGCCGGTGTCGAATACTGTGACCCCATCGATGTGTTTCCCCTACCTAAAACTGAACCATCCGTTATCCCTGACCACAACCACCGAGCGGGGCCGCGTCCTTTAAACAGGAAACTATTCGACACAACAATCGAAATACAGGAAGCGTAGCTCAGTGTCATCGAAAATATTGTCAATGACGTGGCTGATTTAATCAGATAATTGCAACAATATGGATGAGGTCTTTAAATTAGATGGGTGCCCTTTTTTTAATTACTTTTACATTATTGGAGAGCGGATAAGAAAGGCAGTGGCGGGTGCAAGGCCATGGAGCTCAGGGGTCTGGTGGCGTTCCTTTGGGTGCTGTGAAGAGTGGGACCTGTTGCTGCACGGCATTCAGATGTCACGACATGACTTCTCCTGGAGACTTTGACACAAGAACAAACAGATCAGGAGAAATGTAAAGAAAAACCTTTTATTCCCCTCTGGGGTCCTTTAGACACTTTTAGTTACAGCCTCAGTCAGTGGTAAAAACAAATGCAGCATTATGGACCATTTTCAGAAATGTTTGTCCCCATTACTCACTTTGACACGAAAACATGAGAAAATAGGATCAGATGAAAAATACTCATTCACCACGACAACTTCATTAACAACTTGTTTTACTGACTGACAGTTTGATGAGAGGGCATTTACCAGTATTTACTATAAGGTCGTCTGCATAAACATTAACTATGAATAATATATAGTGTCCTTAATATGCTACTTGCAGCATTCTTTCACATCAATAAATCATAACCCGTATAAATTATCAAACATACTGTACGTATAGCTATTGCAAGCACTTGAGCTTGTCACTGAGCAGACTATCAGCCTCTGCTCTGCATTCTCCGTGTAACTACAATGGAAGGAGGCTCCTTTGATGTTCTTGACAACCGTTCATCCGATGGACTTCACACTTGTTGGTTTGCTGAGGACCCGGGTCATTGTGTACACACTGTATTAAGAGGGGACCCTTATTAACGCCGCTAAAGGCATGCTGGGTAAAACTCGCTCTCTGTCGCTCCCTCCCTCCAATATTAACTGTTAGGTTGCCGAACAGCATCTTGGGCACAGCTCGTTCTCCGTCGCTCCCTACAATAGGCATGCTGGGTACAGGGACAGGTGCGAAGTTGTCTGCATGAGCGGTTCTCGAGGAAAGCTGCAAGCAGCAACACCGAAGGCCAAAGCATTCGGCCGCTCTGGGCGGCCACATTTTGAACATTTCCAGAGAGTGTCGAAGTGTCCTTGAGCAAGACACTGAACCCTAAACCACTCCTGATGTAAGGGTGTGTATGTGAGTGAGTGATTGTCAGCATGTGTGGCCGGTTGACGAGAACAGCCTCACAAAAAAATGCATTTACGTCCATTTACTAGTTGTGTTTACTAGTTGTGTTAAATCCCAGCTTTAATCTGCTGGGTTTGTGTATTGCATAAAACATGAAGAGACGTGACGCTCAGATGGTTGAAAGAGTGACAGATGCCCATCAGATGTCATCACTTTTGAGACATCAGTGTGTGTGTGTGTGTGTGTGTGTGTGTGTGTGTGTGTGTGCAGAACTGTGTGTGTGTTAATGTGTATGGCTCAATAGTACAGTTTGAGTGGATTATGAAGATTAAGGACAGATGTGGAGGAGACGGATGGAATTCACATCCGTCACTCACACCCCAAACTGGAATGTGAAACTGAAGCTTTTTTTTTTTATGATTATTTTTCCAACATAGAAGTCGCTCCAAGAAATTAGTCAACATACGTGATGACAAAGTGGAAGGTGTCGGACCTGATTGACAGTTTAGCCATTTACTCTGAGACAGGCTTCAATAAGTTTGTAAACTTGGGTTTAGGCTACAAAACAAACGTTAGGTTTAGGAAAAACATCACAAACCCATCATAAGTAGTGTTCCTCACTTTTTAAAACTACGTCACCGGCTCTGAACGGTTCATATTCACGTGGATTCTTTAAATGTGTGCGTCCATCACAGAAAAGGATCCTGCTTTTCTTTCCTTTGGCAATGTTTTTTTCTGTGAGACGGCACACGCAGCAGAACACGGCGTAAACCCAACATCAAATTGAACAGTAATGTAACTTTATGACTTGATTTAAAGTTGATTTGCAGACGTATTAGCAAACGGTTGCCAATTTACACATTGTAACAGACAGAGAGCAACGTTAGCAATTATGTGGAGTCGTGTTTCTGGCAAGCCGACAGATGGATTGTTGGATATTCACTCTCCTTTTAGCCTAAAATATATCTCTTTAGATGCTAGTCAAGCTGTGTCTGTCAAAACTGTCTACATGGTGATGGCACATAATGTGTTAAATGATGCATATCTGTATATATATATATAGTATAGATAAATAAACGCTGCTCTATTAGCCTGGGCGAACAATTAACAACTCATTTTGTTTACCGTGAACCTGCGATTTCAAATTGTAATGTCTGGAAAAACCTGCAACAACACTGCATAAAATAGACAGACAAGCTTCTGAGCTCATCAGCCAGAGGGAGGAGATGCACGCTGACTTTGATTTGACAATGATTAAGCTACATGCATGTACATTTGTAATTATTTTGAGGAGTGTTGAACATTACAAATCTGTCTGTCACACACTCACAGGGGCCGAGGCAATCTGCAGCTCTGTCACCATCAACATAATCCCTAATGCGACATCTTAGAGCACATTAAACACTGTTATATAATACAAAAACATGCAATTGAACACTGCGCGTGTGTTGTGTGTGTGTGTGTGTGTGTGTGTGTGTGTGTGTGTGTGTGTGTGTGTGTGTGTGTGTGTGTGTGTGTGTGTGTGCAACGCAGCAGCATATAAAGCCAATAATCAGTGCTAAGTATGGAAGTGCGGGTCACTCAGGACAGAGGGGCTTTCCTCAACGAGAGGTTAGCGAAGGACGAGACGGCCATTTCTCACCAGGGCTCCTCTAATCTGTGGCAGCCGCTCACACGGTGGAGATCTGGAGGAATTCTTGTGAGGAATCGGGGATGATGAGCCTGAAGCCGCTCTGATTGGGCCGCAGGCTGAAACAGGATTCTCTGTTCTAATTCTGTTTATTCCAGTGACACTTTGATTATATTTTACTTAAATACTTCAGCATTTAGTCCAAACCACGTGTGGAAGCCTTGTCTGTAGTGAAATGTTATTTTTATTTGTCGAAAGTCAAACTTTGATCCTATTTGTACTTCACTCTGCATACATTAACGCCGTGTCTCAGCTTGAAACAAGTTTCCTAAATCTCGTTTGCAAATTATCGCCTTCATTAAAATGCCTTCAAACATAAAGCTGCACAATATTTTAAATATGAATGGGATAAAATGACACTATGGGATGTGAAAGAGATCTTTTATAGTCACTAACCCACCCAGACTCACGGCCCAACACAGTGTTTTATCGTCAGACAAAGTTAGAGGCTAGCTAGTGAACATTTAGCATTTAGCATTTCTCAAGGGATGGAGGAGACCAAAAGCAGAGCTAAAAAGAGAGTGAGTATTGGGCTCTCAATTCATTGAATGGCCAGAAACACGACTCCAGTGGTCGTGGTCTAGTGTGTAGGATACACAGGGATCTATTGGCAGTAATGGAATATGGTATTTGTTTAAGAAAATGTTTATGTTTAATTGTGTTTTCGTTACCTTTATAATAAGATAAACACCATAAAAAGAGGGCAGGACTCAACAAGTGCAGGTGGCTAAATCATTTTGCGACGGTAAGATGAGGAGCTAAAAGATCTTAAATTAGCCATTTAGTAATTTTAGCACGACATCATTGTACATAGTTCAAATCATCTTCAGCTTTCACAAAAGAGTGTTCAGGTACAAACAAGGTTGGCGTTTTTTTTAGAGCAGGCCTTCATGAACAATCTCATCAACTTATCATTTTTTATTTTTAGTGAGAATCCTTCGCTCAAGCTTCTTTCTTCTCTGGACCTGTCTGCTCCCAAACTAAGTTGACTCATTACTGTCAGCGCATCTGCACGGCATGTAACTCTCCTTTCCCATCAACATCATCACCATACCCACGGTAAACAACTGCAGGGTCTCACTGCTGGAGATTGAAGCAGCTCCACTGATTGGATTCATGTTTCTCATATCTTACTGAAAGTATTCTACATCTGCTAAAGTGTGGGGGGGGGGGGGGTTTTCTTCATTTGTGAGCGCCAGTGGGATCTTCTGTTTCTCATTCCCGCCGCGACAAGAGGAGAAGCGAGGCAGAGATGAAACAAGAGGGAGAGGATTTGCAGGGCAGGGGTCAGGACAGGAGGGAGGCCGGTTCAAATCCCCGGGACAGCTGGGGAGTGTCCTCCAAGTGGCCTTCAGCATTCTGTTCACAACACGTGGCGTGCCGTTATTTGGGCCATTATTATTTCAAGGAAAAAGCCCTCCCCACACTGTAGACTTTTAAGTTGTGGAAAATTGGAGTGTGACCTGAAAACGCTGCTGAGCGTGCAAGGTTAGAAAAGTTATGGATCTCTGGAAGAATTGGGCAGCGGAAGAGAAGATGGCGAGGCGTGAAGAAAAACAGGAAAATATGAAACCTTTTATCAAACTGTAATCGCTTTGACAGTACTCTTTCTCCAGATCGCCGCTCGACTCACAGCACCGATAAACACTGAACTGCTTGTGCTACTTGTACTCTGGGGATTGGAGTGAAGAGCCGAGCTCTGGGCGACTCCCCGCAGGTTTGCCGTTAATTTGAGAGGCGAGCAGCAGCGGCAGATTATCGGACAGAGAGACGCTGTGTGACGCTGTGTGACGCTGTGTGAGACTTTGGGACCCCCGGAGCCCGTCTGATCTTTCACTTGATCTGCGCAGCGGGACCTGGCCGCAGTGCGAGTCACTTACTAGTAAGAAAGAGATCAGTCGGTGTGGTTCCAAGAGAGGTCAACAAATGAGTAAATCTTAAACGTTCATATTTCACCTTTTGCAGTGCATAAGAAGCATGTTATATGCTGAAACTAAGAGGGGAAAGAGCATCAAAACACTTCAAAATGACAAAACCAAAACAACAAAAGCTCAACGGGTGGAAAATATTAGGAAATATAAAGAAATAAAAAACTGATTAAAGCCTAATCATCGTGCCTCTTTGAGAGCTGAAGGTTTAAAGAACTGAGAGTGGCTGTGGAGCTGGCAAACAGCAGACTCATGTGGATTTAGATGTGGTTACCAAACAGGTGTGTGTGTGTGTGTGTGTGTGTGTGTGTGTGTGTGTGTGTGTGTGTGTGTGTGTGTGTGTGTGTGTGTGTTTTCATGCTTTCTTACTGTGATTCCTAATCTGAGGTCAGATTTCACTGCATTTTCTATTTACATTTGAGGTCTTTAACTACTGTAATCCGGTGGGAAACAGATTCCTTTTTTTATTCATCCCATTAGCAACACAAGCAGAGTGCTAAAAAGCCTAAATTAAAACGCTTAGAAATGATAAGAACACGTGCAACCTTCAAAAATAAACTCTGACTGTTTTTTAGGATAAAAAAGCTCGATTAAAAAAAGGAAAAGTATTTATAGAAACTCATTGAATTAAAATGCATATTCTTTCAGCCCAGACAGTGATATGTCTGGTTTCTCTTATGAACCAAAGCCCGTTCAGTATTTACATAAAACACAAGCAGTACTGTATATCTCAGCTCTAACTCATAGGAAGTGTGCAGCACCAGCTTGTGGTTGTTAGATGGTATTGTGATGTGATCTTCACTCGTCTCCGCCTTGCTCCTTCACTCACACACATAAAATTATTTTTTACCCAAATACTTTTGTGTTCCTTGACAATTTGGCAGTAAACTGTATGTTTACGTATGTACAAACTATATTTATATTATCGTGGCGATCGCAAAATGTCTAAAGGTACCAGATATGCCATGCTGAATTTTGGGGTGTTGAAACTTCAGTGACCTCGAAAGCCACAGCTTACAATTTCATTTAAAAGTTTAGGATTGTGATTATTGTCCTGTCTCATTCCCAACTCTTACTTTGGATATTTGGGATAAACCTACATAACCATAGGAGGCAAAATAAAACAAGCTGGTGCTCATTATCAAGATTCAGCACCACAGCAGACTGGACAGCTCCGCCTCAGACTAACCACGTTCATTTATTATCTTAGTCTATTGTAAACATATATTATCACATCAATACGATTTTAGAACGATTAAATGAGACTGTGCAGCTTAACACATATTTAGGGTCGCAGCCTCAGTATAATGTATGAACTACAGGAGCTCCAGAGCTGCAGGAACAATTTGCTTTTCAAAAGAAAAACCCCATTGTGTCCTTTTGAAGACTCTGATACTGTTTTTTTATTTTAGAGCCAGAGTTGTTGCTCTGTCTATAGGAGAAGATGGTTATAGAAAAACTTCAGCAATACCTTCATCTCACTAGTAAAAATCCCCCAAGACAGAAGGTAGGTCCCCACAATGGAGTGAGTTACCAGTTGCTGGGACCTCACAATGTAATGTAAACTAGGCTCCACACACACAGGGCCACAGCTGAGAAAAGTCATATCCTCAGTAGTGTGTCTAGGAACTTCAAACCTGAGGAGGAGTTTACATCCCACATTTACAGACGTAGTCGTTTTTTTTTTGTTTAAAAAAATCTGCCTTCACAGATTCATTTTTGGCCACTTGGGGGCAGCAGAAACAAATCGTACATATCGTCACCTTTTTAAATTACGTCAAATCATGTGTTTACAGACAGTTCCTTATTCTGTTTCATCCCGCAGACACACTCAGTCGTAGTCATGATGTTAGCAACAACAACATAAAGTATAATATTCACTCTGCTTTATGCTCCGCCTTGGTCTTTACGAAACATCCAGCGCTCTAGTTTCTAAAATCCTGACAAACCGTCCGGTGAGTACCCGGCAACGACTGTAACCCTGCAGAGCAGGACACAGCAATCCAAACAAGACCCACCGCAGCCAGACTCTAATCCAATAAGAACCATGGGGGAGGAGCACAAGGAGAACCGGAGACCCGCCAAATGATGGAATTGACCAACTTCACCTACTGAGCGGCTTCTAGACTTGGACAAATATTATTAACGTGCACAACAGAAAATAGAGTTATATGGTATAATTCTCTGTACTACACACATATAGTGGGAACTGTGTGAAGTGTGAAGTCATTGACAAAGTCTTACGCAGTTGAAGACTCAAAGAGGTTTAGTGAGAACGGGCTAACAGTGATTGGATTATGTGAGCTCAAAGGTTCAGTGAAGAAGAGACAAACGCAGACAATCCCTTAAAATGTCTCCCTTGTTTTTCCCGGGCAGCCAGGGTTGTTTTTTAGTTGGCTGGAGGAGAAACCAAGAATTAATCCTCATTACACAATGGAGGAAAAGCTGTTTGTGAGTTTAAATGGTGCATACAGTATGTGTGAACTCTTGTCATGTGACGGCTCTGCGCATGATTTTGCATCCCCCGTGTGTTTTTAATGTGTTTTCTGACGGAGGTCTGCACCCGGCAGGAAAATGGCACTTTAGGGAACATAAAAAAAAAAGAAGAGATAATTTTAGGCTAACTTTGACCAAATTAGGCCCTCTAACAAAACATATCTGACCCTCTCATCAAAGCTAAAACGTTGACATAATTATCATAAATGTAAATATCATGATTGTAAAAAGCAATGTAAATACAAGGCTCATGAAAGAATGCTCGTGAATCCCAATAAATCGGACCTCATGATGTTTCCTGTAATCCCTGCATGAAGAGGCTACAGCTACTGTGTCTTTTTCTGGGACTTCAGTCATTTAGTACAACATCAAATGACTCCTGTGTGTATGTGTGTGAGTCATTTCATTTAGCTAAATTAGTACTACATGCAGAAGCTGATGTAACTGTTAGCACTCTATTAATAAATCAATCGAATGTTTTCTTAAATGAATGGTTTGAACCTAATTGCTGGCGCTTGACTGGCCCTGGTGATAACTACATAAAGAAAAGAAAATGTTTAGTTAAGATATTGAATAATTGTTTTTTCATTTGAAGAGACAGTGTGTTGCATTTAACATTTAGATATATTGGCAGAAGTGGAATATATATGTATATATATATATATATATATATATATATATATATATATATATATATATATATATATATATATATATATATATACGTATATATATATATATATATATATATATACGTATATATATATACATATATATATATACGTATATATATATATGTATATATATATATATATATATATATATATAAATTAATAAATGTATGCTTGTGTATGTTACTGTATTCTTATATTTATGTTGTTTATGCGCCCTATGTCCTTATGTTTATGCCTCTGTCTTCATATGCGGTTTTTAAATGTTAAGCACTTTGAGTTTACGTCCAATGAAATCTGCACCATGAATAAAACTGCCATTGCACCACTCCACTGAGTCCTCTAGAGGGCAGTGTGTGACTTCAGGGCTCAACTGATTGATTCCCTCTCTATTTCTTTCACTGCGTAATGTTGGTGATGTGTTAAGGATTCCTGTTTGTGATTTCACATTACGAAATACAACTGTTTTAATTATGTAATGTGTCCCACACACACGAGAATAATGAGCAAGTTGTATGATTAAGGTTATTTTGTATATTATATCTATGTATCTTTAATGTTAATAATTCAATTGTATCCAGCAACCCTGCTGCCATTCTAATAATATTCCTTTATGTTACACATCATTTCCTTCTAAACCCCATTAAACTCCCGCATAGACAGTTTTGCTGCAAAAACCTCCGGATACGCGCTCACGCACACACCCACGCCCCTGTGAAAACTTTACTCACCCCTGATTGGTCCATTCAGGGTCAGGGAGGGTGGGCTAAAGCCGTGATTAATTAGCATACCTATCGGGGCTGATAAATGTGGCGGCAGCCTCACCTGATGCCTCACGCTGCACCACGCGGAGGAGGAGAGGGACTGCGGGTGAGGTGTGCACGGCACGAGAGTGGAAGTGACATTCTGATTTGGGAAAGAAAAGAAAAAAGATCACTCACCTCCCAGTGCCGCGCACAGGTCCGTCCACAGCCCGCGGTCTGTGCGTAAAGGCGCACAGCCAAAGCAGGAGACGGCTTCCCTCTCGCTCCTGCGGCCGGTGGCGGTGTAACACCTTCCCGTCGGCCGATTGGTGACTTTCACACCCGGTTCTGCTGCGTTGTGTCCGGTCCGATCCAGAGCCCCGGGTCCTCCATGAGGCTAGAGGCCGCGGCCAGGATGGAAGTGTTCAGGAAGCTGTGGAGCGCGCGGAAGCTGATCCTCGTGGTTTTCATCCCGCTGTCCCTGCTTCCCTTACCGCTCATCCACCCCACCAGCGTGAGTACAAGACATGTCATATTGTTATCTTTTTTGTACATTACATTTCATTTAGCTGACGCTTTTATCCAAAGCGACTTACAATAAGTGCATTCAACCATGAGTACAAACTCAGAACAACAAGAATCAAGAAAGTACAATTTCTTCAATAAAGTTGGGGGAAAAAATCTTTTCATTATAGATGGGAAAGAAAGTTTAAAAATGCCAGAAAGTCATGATTTTCAAATTAAGAGCACAATGTAAATGGTTGGTAGAATTTAAAGAGATTAATAAAATACAACAAATCAAACTAGTTAATACTACTGGTCACTTTAGGAACATTGCTAGTATATAATGTAATATATACTAGCACTATAGGAGAATTGCTAGTATGTAATGTAATGTATATTACATGCTGCTTACAGCGATATTGATTTTTAATTGTATTTCAACACTTTAAAAACTAATTTAGTTAATAAATATATCATCAAACCACATAAATACCTAGAAAACAGCCGATGCAGCAGATGTGTTGATGTCCCTCCTAGTAGCTGCTAATGGCTTCACTGTCTTGATGTGATTTCGTAGCGTGTGTGTGTGAGTGTGTGTGTGTGAGAGAGAGAGAGAGAGTGAGAGAGACAGAGACTAGAGACAGAGAATCAATCAAAAGGCACACTGTCCACTGTGTTGATGAATGCTTGTCTCGAGCTGACCCGATCACCAGCTGAGCCGTGTGTGTGGAGAGGAGATGTCGCGACATGTTGATGAGATGGAGATGCTGCTAAAGAGGGAGAGATAAGGAGAGAACCACTCGATGCCCATTTGGGCTCACGCTCAATCGGATTGTTTTCTGTGACAGAAGTCCTCGTTCTGCCTCGTAGCTTATGTCTTTTATCAAAAGAGCCAGACAAGTGAGAGTGCATAAGACACTCTGTCTTGACCTCATGGCACAGAAACCAATAGTTTACCATTGTTCTTTGTTGCGTCTTAATATCAGATTTACATTAACATCAAACATCTTTTGAGTGGGCCCATAGGCCATGAACAGAAACCGATATTTGGCATCGTCTGCCTGTTTTAATTTAATTTAACTTATTTCCAGATATACATAACATCCAATTTTAAGTGGGCCTTTAGAGTTTAAAAGGGTTTAATTAATGTAAATTACATTTAAGAGCAAGCAGATATATAACAACTTTTTGTAATATAGGCACACCAATAATACACTTGAATGAATTATGAGATACGGCACTTTGCTGGTCTAGAACACTGATTCATCTGCAGTGTAACTGGTTGAAAACGACACATTTACTATTGTCAAGCATGCGACAGTCCACATCAGCCCCAGTTTATGCCTTTTCATGTATTATTACCACTATATTACATTTACAGTAACAGTGCTGAGCGTCAGGTTCTCTGCAAAACAATATCTCAATCTTCTCAAATCTCAGAAAATCTTTGAAAAACTGGAAAATCTGGCAGAAAATTATAATTTGTCCGTTATCAACTATATTTCCTTCTTTCTATTGATATATATTTTCATACAAAATAGCACATTTCATAATTGTTCTGTTGCCTTCTAAAAAGAACAAGGTATTATGTTATCTCCAGCTAAGATCAGAAAATACAGATGCATCTTGAGAAAGAGCTAAATATCATTATATCTTGTTTTTCTTATAAACTGATGCTTTTTGCTGTGACTCACTTTAATGATAATTCATGAGAGGCATCGAACTGGGGCCAGGTCCAAATCTGTGTCAAACACCAAAATAATGTTCCTTTTAATCATATAATATGATTTTGTCTGGTGAATTAAATAGGCAAAACGGGACAAAAGTTTTTTCAAATAAACAACTGGGTTTTCTGCTAAATAATCATGCAGTCACATGCTCATTACCACATAATTAATATGAACTTTTAGTTGTTTTGTTTTTAACACATCTGGCTGTTGCTAAAGAACCACCATCTCAAACAATAACTGCGCACGTTGTGATAGGTGTGTGTGTGTCTATGTATTATAAATGAGCTCTTCTGCGTCACAGGTATATGCGTTCCTTGTAACTTCATTAATATTCAAAGGAACCGTTACTTGCTCACATGTTGTCCGTCAGCCAATCAGCTCTTTGGCCCGGGAGCCTTGCTGTTATGTCGGGGCCGGTGGATGTTTGGCACGAGTCGGTGGCACAGGATGAGGCCAACCGAGAACAAAAACTTCACTACAAAGAAAAAGAAAGAAACAATCCAAGCAATTAAGTTATATAATCACCTACCACCACGCTGGATTTCGGGCCCCACGTGGCTTCCTTACGACACCAGGGACCCCAGACTGGGTCAAGAATGTGACAGGGGTCTGAAGGGAGAGAGTGTGTGTACGTGTGTGGGTTTGGAGTAGTACTGTGTCCAGCTGCAGAAAGACAGAACATCTGCTGGATGCAGTCAGGCCAGGTCAGAGGGACGGGGAGAGAGACTTCACAAAAATCCAAAGCCAATGGCAGATATTTTGCATCCCTATTCAAATTAATAGCTGTAGAGTAGTCAAGCTATAGAACAGAAGTGAGTACAGCACAATGTATACTTGGATACAAAGACAATGCCCCTGCATTTAAAGTACTGTTGGAAATACCGTCGTTAAAATGATTCCCCTGTTGGTATTTATGAGCAGAGAGCACTGAAACTCAGCCGCTGATGGTGAAATAGGTGTTTATTGTTGAGTGCATGTTTGGTGGTTTCTCACATCTCACTTTATTTGACGGCCTCTAGATTTTAAGGCTTTATTACGCTCTATGTATGTGTTCACTTTTATTTGTGTTGTTGGCTGCATATGGGTATACAACAGAATGTGTGTGTGTTAATGTAAGTTTAAAAGCCCATTTAGACTTCTGCTGATTGGTTCAGTGAATAGAGGTTTCAGCTGTGACCTAATCTGCCTATCAGGAGTCCTTAAGTCACTGTGTGTGTGTGTTGTTTTCTAAATACCAATCCATGTCCACAGATAAAGAGTTGATAAGACAATCAATGTGCTTCTGTTGCATGATGAGATACACAATTGGCCTGTCAGCTAAAACTGTCGGAGTTTGAGCAAAACGTTCAACTCATCTGGTTTAAGTTTTTAGGTCATGGAGATATGCTGGACATACAAGTCCATGAAACCACATGTGGAACCCTTTGGTTGGTTAATTCTGGCAAATATCTGCCAGCCAGAGATATTATGACCTATTCAGGGGCTCAAACCTCTTCCTCTATACATCCCACTGAGACACACGCAATCACACACAAACATTGCCTCTTTCACCTCAGGGACTCGAGCATCACATTCTTACATTCTCAGAAAATGAAGTTAACTTTTGCTTCGATTTTTCTTTTCTTTTTTTATCCTTGAATGTTCATGCTTGTCACTGCAGTCTGACCTCGAAGCAAACACGGGCTCTCTTCCGTTAGCATGCATCGACTCAGGTTGCATCAGCGATGGATGTTTGAGGATCTGATTGAAGTCCTTGTGAGGCAACTATCTTCTGATAAACAAAGACCAATAGTCAGTGACTGCTGAATCAGACATCAGGCTCTGAGTTCATTTAGTCGTCCTTGTTTGTCTCTCTTTATCTCTCCATTTGTTCTCAGGCTACATCCACTCTAATACGTTTAAAACAAAAAACGACCTCCGTCCACACGGGCGTTTCAACATTGTTTGCAAAATGATTTCTGTCCATACGAGCACTGTTTCGTTGTTGTCTGCTCTCACACTCGTAGCTCTGCCGGGTGGCTGTAAGTCACTGTCGTACTGAGAGCATTTATGCTTTTGTTCCTTTACAGTGTCTGTGTGGACAATAGTTGTGCAGAAAAAAAATAAACAAAGTCCTTCGTTTTGTGACCATCGTCCTCCTCAAAGCCGCAAACCCTGACTTCAGGCTTTGAGGAGGGTGATGGACAGCTGCTTCCTCCGCATGCCGGCAGTAGAAACATTATAAAATGCAGAATTGAACTGCACAACAGCTGCTAGTATAGACAACAAGGTCAGCGACGCCTGTAATCAGTTGTCAATTTTGAGTTAACCTCTGGTAGTCGATCGTTAATCAAAGC
The DNA here is from genome assembly GCA_038501785.1 of Myoxocephalus aenaeus. Taxonomy (NCBI): domain Eukaryota; kingdom Metazoa; phylum Chordata; class Actinopteri; order Perciformes; family Cottidae; genus Myoxocephalus; species Myoxocephalus aenaeus. The sequence goes on from JBAMJR010000053.1 coordinate 1,306,754, forward strand.
TGTTGTTCTTCTTCCGGAAAAGGCTCACGTGACAGGGGCGTGACAAATCAGGGAAGGACACGTCATGACTTCTACGACCCAATCAAGTAGCGTGGTCTACGCCATCGTTTTAAAACGTATGCGGTTATGGCGTCCACAAAGTAACCCCTGAGTTTTTAAACGTATACGTTTTTGGTGCTCTCAAACTCCGGCTCAGCGTAAACGAAGCAAAAGATATGCGTTTTAAAATGGAGTAGTTGCCACATCTCTTTTCTTCTTTCCACTTTTCTCAGTGTAAATGACAGATTAACAGTCTGACACCTAATTTTGCTTTAATCCTGTTATCAGGCGACCTCATGTTTCTTCAATGTAAAGTTGGGGTGGAGACATGCTGGTTAAAACAACAGTTAATCAAATGGAGAATAAACCGTTTGTTATTGTCAACTCTTTTTAATTCTACCATTCTCTCTTTGTGAAGTTTGTATGTGCTTTGAGAGGATTTCAATTGTTACATTTTCTTTGGTTGGCAAGGCACTTTTTGGTTATGAACCCCTAACAACTTGTTCTGCGCTCAGCCTAATCCAACAGCTGTGCCTAGAAATGCCTCTTTCCTCTTGCCAAATTAATCCACAGTGAATCATCCAAACAGGAAAACACACTGTTGTGTTGCAGTTACAACCTGTGCATTGCATTTCAAACCAATACCAAGCCACAGTGGCCAGAAGCAACTTTGGTAGTTTTATAACGTAACACTAGAGTTTATTTAAACAGGACACAACAGAGATGCATAAATCGTCTTTAAAATGGGTGCTATGCAACACACTTGGCAGTGATTTCTCTAAAGTCCGTGGTTTGAATGCCTGTGAGGTCTGAACAGGTCTGGCCATGCTTCATCCTGAAGCCCTGTGGCTAATTCTCTCCCTCTGGGTTTATTAATTTGAGATTAACTGACCTGTTGCTGGCAAGATTTTACAATGAATGTTGCCCTTACTTAGTACTACAAGCTCACACAGCATGTGGCAGAAGTGGAAAGTGCGTATGTTTACCAAATTTGGGGAGCAGGTTATCCAGATAATTATTTTCAAAACATGTGCAGTGACAACATTTCTAACAGTGCCTTTGCCTCAATTTTTTTTTATACCTAAATTTGATCTGGTACTAAGTTTATACACTTTTGAGTGTCAACTGTAAATAACCATCCTTGAATTTGGGGTATAAAATGGTCCTCCGAGTGGTGTAAAAGGTGAAATGAAAGTCTTGGTAATCTTCACAAGGCCTTAATAAATGTCACGGGATTCCTCTTTAGTTTTTAAGGTTGGGGAGCCTGTCACTAAGCCCTCGGCTGTTGCGACAGAGCCGTACGAGAGGCTGGTATGTCGATATTATATAACCATTACCAGATTAATGAAACATCAATGTGTGTGAGTGTGTGTGTGCAGCCCAGTTAGATTCTCAGTATAAACCCCACATGATATCTGTCTGATAAATATGAAGCTAGCCAGAAGATCATTCATTTAGCATGAAGACAGGAAGCCGGGGTAAATAGCTAGCCTAGCTCTGCCCAAAATTAACTTATCTTATAACCCTAATTTATACCACAACGTGTCATTTGCTTTCCAAAACTTTGTTTTTAAAAACAAAAGAGAGGTATGACTTGTTTAACCTTTGGACAGAGGCATGCTGGCCCCCAGCTTCCACACATTACAATGCTAAGCTAACCGTATCCTGTCTGTAAGCTTCTCTTGTTTCTCAAAGTTGCTAAACATTTCTAAATATGTCTGATTTTGATGGTAAGTTTAAAAGAAGTATGAAGATGTGTGTTATCTGCTTGGTGATGAAACATTATTTGTTCCTGAATTTGTTTTCTCATTTATAGGAGGCATGCTGTGCGTACGTGCTGATGGTGACCGCAGTCTACTGGGTGTCGGAGGCTGTTCCCCTGGGTGCTGCTGCTCTGGTACCCGCCTTCCTCTATCCGCTCTTTGGGGTACTCAAGTCCAGTGAGGTGAGTCTCTATGTATTGTCAGCTGTCTGTCTGTTTTTATAGTTTTAGTGCAAACATTTTCTCAATGGAATATGGAAAAAAATGCTCCCTTAGAATTGGTGAGGACAAAAGGGGTCAAGGACAGGAAGCAATGTAGTTGTAGTACTAGCTAACTATAACACTCTAGTTAGACAATGTGCAACATAATCTATACATTATCCTTTATCTTATCATTTTTGCCCCCAAATAAGGGTCAAATGGTGTTAGCATGCTGTATGTGAAAATTTGGCTTTTTCAAAGCTGAGTTAATTTATTATAGCTATTAGTTATTTTTGCCACTTGAGGACAGAAGAGCTACAAAAGACAGACGCAGAGCATTGCTATGTTATTACTATTTACACATCCAGCAGACTCAAAGCAGCATTAGCACACATTCTGAGTTCATTCAACCGACCCCACATCTATGTCCAATATTCACTGTTGTTGAAGCTCTGTTTTGATTTTCCTCCAACTCGAATGAAGAAATATCTTTCTCATTAGCTAGCTCTGTGTTTGGCTTCCCTCCATAGCTAACTTTAGCTTGCAAACACTGTCTGTAAGCTAATGCCCAGCTAGCATTAGCCTACTGATCTTCTTTGCAAAAAAAAAAATGCTGCTATTGGATACAGTGAGCTAAAAGAGGCGAAAAAGCCACACTAGGCCGGAGTGGGGTGATACTTTTCTGTTGGTTTTGTAACTCCAGCCTTTGACAGCAAGCTAACATTTTGAGTGGCCCTCTCCACCCCCTGCGCTCTTCCATCCAATAGACAAATTAGCTTGGTGCTGATAACATTATCTCATCACAATGACCACATTTACATTCATTGCATTTTGCTCAAAATCAGTGTGATAAGAAATTGCCTCGTAAACAAGGAGTTCAGATTGCTTCAACCGAAATGATAATAGTATAATACTGGAGCTAGGACATGGTGAGTAACGATTAACGCTATTGACCTTAATCTAGATTATCCTATGATGAAATGTGTCTGTTTACATGGGATACTTACAGTTCCATTGATATTTCTATTTACATACTGATAACTAAGGATACCCATTCCCCGTTTGTCACAAGGTTTTGTTTTTCTGGAAGGGATGTGAAACTTAAATCTTTTGGTTTGAGAAGATTAGAGGTGTGAAGGGGAAACAAGGGTTCTGTTGCAGTGTGTTAACCTTTGTCACTCTCGAAGGGGATAAAGTGAGAGAAACACTAAACCATGTAACAGCAACGCAGGGTCAGATTACTGTATATGTGGATGTACAGTAAATCCAGATCAGGATGAAAATGTGTGAAAGGCCTTTCTGTGCGCTGAACCGAGCATTTCCCTGGAACTCTGATCCACCTTCATGTGTACGTATACTTTCAAGAATGTGATAGGTTTCTTGGATGAGTTTCCATGGGGGTTTTACAATATGTTAATTATTGAGTTATGTGTCGGTGTAAAGCCGAGGCGTCGTCGCTCAGCAGCGAAGGTTTTGAAACCCCATTAACCTGGTACTCATCACCATTATCCCACTGGTGTTTTACATGCATTCAAACATGGCAATCAAACACTTTAGAACCATCATCCCCACCGCCAAGTCCGTCTCCTGGGAAGATTTGACTGGTTCGACCGATGATGACGTTCTAGTAACACAAGATTCCTCTCCATTAAACTCCCCTCCCTCTTCTTCGCCTTTCTTATCAGCCATTACATAAAAAAAGTGAGCTGTGCCAAATCGCATTGACAAACAAGCTGCCTGTTAACGCTGCTCTAAGCCTCTTGCGATGGCGTTCTCTAAATATGTCAGCAGAGAGCTTTATGCAACATATTCTGTTACACCCCCACTTTCCCAAATGAACCCAAGTACTGGCAGAACACCTGTATAACACATTACTACTTATGGTACATGCAACCAACGTTCTTGAATTATGAGCACTTTGTTATCTGTTTTAATGCTGGGGATTCATGGTAGAAAGGTTATCTTCTGCTCTCTATCTTCTGCCACTCACTGTGAGCGTGGCGTGGAACGGTATTTAGTCTGTTTAAAGTTAAAGTTTCTCTTAAAGTCAAGATGAAAAATGCCCTTTTAACCCTTTTAGATCAAATTCCTTATTGTCTTATTGTGCACCTATTTGACAATATATACAAAACATTGCAAAAAATTGAAATAACTGAAGTGTGTGTGAAGCTATAACCGACTAATTTCAACCAATAATATCGTGACATCCACCCATCAAGCAATCTGTAACTTTTAGCTACAAGGAAGGTGTTAGCCCACTTTTTACCGGTCCAATCAAATGTGAAGAATTTGTTTTAAATCCCGGTTTTAACTGTACACCGCTCAAATACTCAGTTTCGCGGGGGAACACAGTACATAAACTAAAGATACTCTCACATCTGCTTCACTGGGCTTTGAAAACCAAAAATGTAATGTTTAATGTGTTGGAAATGACCCTGAAACTATACTGCTTGTTGGCTGTAAATCTAAAAGCGATTAACAAGGTTTCTGAATGAGTATCGCTGACACAGGTGAGACAGGGAACTATAAGTACTGTAGGACGATGGGTAACCAGTATTTATGTTGGATATGCATACTGCAGCATTACATTATTCATCAGTGAGCATTTAAATATGTTAATACTTTTCTTTACTAATCGTTTTATCCAGTCTATAGCATGCAACAAAGTCATGCTTGAAACCGTTCGATTTTTACAATTATTTGTAAAGTCTAATACTATTCATTGGGGCAATCTAGAAAGTTGCTCTTTTAGATATTTTTTACAATTTTAAGAGTTACAATGGTGAAGGGAGGAGGAGAGTTAAAAGCATGTCCGTGTGTAGTTTCTTTCCTTTGGGTCTTTTGAAATGGCCGAGAAAGAGAGTGCGACGGAGCCATGTGTAAAAATGTCCAGCAGGAGGAAGTGCAGCAGGTTTTAGGTGAGGGGTGAGGAGACGTGGGCTTACACAACACTTCGAGGTCGGGAACCCTGCGGGTGGGAAGTGGGGCAGATTAAAAAGAACAAGTGGGAAACTGTAAGTGTTGATCCAAAAAGAAGGAGGGGGACGTGGCAAAGTGCCCAAAGGAGGGAAAAGCAAAAAGGCCCCGTCTACTTTATCTTCCTGAATTTGAATTCACGCAAACCTTTATTTTGAAATGTTCCTCTTTGTGTGTGATTAGGTGGCAGCGGAGTACTGCAAAGACACCACTCTGCTGCTGATGGGAGTCATCTGCCTGGCCGCCTCTATAGAGAAGTGGAACCTGCACAAACGCATCGCTCTGCGCATGGTGATGATCGCAGGGGCCAAGCCTGGCATGTGAGCGGCACACACGCGCTATAGCACTCGCTTATACACACCACATGAATGTAAAAACACACACTCACAAGACACGCACAGGATTCACGGTCCCTCTCTGTCCTCCAGGTTGGTGCTGGGCTTCATGTGTTGCACAGTGTTTCTGTCCATGTGGCTCAGCAACACGTCCACCACAGCCATGGTGATGCCCATCGCCGAGGCCGTCCTGCAGCAGCTGATCTGCACCGGCCTGGCCGACGGCCCCGGCGACTCCGAAACCGCTGAGGCCCCCGAGGACGACAGCGGTACGTCCGGCGCCGTCACCACAGGAGGAGGTCGCTGAACTATAAAAGCTTCTTTGAAACAAAACCACAAAAAAAAAAACTCTTCCATTAAACAGATGTTGATAGAAATGCTCGCACCAACACCAACGCAAGACTGCGTGCATGGATAACCGTCGGTGACGTTAAGCAAACTCAAAAGTCACAAATATGTGATGTGTTCAGAATATAGTGTGGCAGAACGGTTGATCTTTATTACAGTTCCTCAAACAGTTCAGCCTTGTGACGAATGTTGTTGTCTGCAGCTGTTTCAGACAAAGAAGAGAACTTTGACAAAAACCAGCTGGAGCTGCTCTATCGCAACGACAGGTATGTGTGTGTGTGTGTGTGTGTGTGTGTGCATTTGTGAGATAAATAGGAGTTATTTCTCCCAAATTTCTCCCTCAATTGCATTCCCAGTCATTCCCAGTGTGTAACACAGTTCCACTTCAACTTTTAAAGTACATTTAACTTTGTCAGGTATCTTTTTGTTCACAGCTGATCAGCCATAGGGTGCTGCAGGAATGAGTCCTAAAACATGGACATGAGTCACCGTTCCCTCGTCTTGAAGTCAATGGGTTTTCACAAGCTAAAGACATTTTACGTGTTTCTAAGAAAGGCGATCGCTAAATGAAACTGCAAAACGTCATCACGCCAAAGACTCCAGTCTGCTTTTAGCTTAGTGAAGTCACGTGACCATGGTGTGGTTCGTTTATAGCCTGACCTTCGCTTTTTGCTTCTGCCGATTGCGTTCATGCTTCAAAGATCTCGCTGAAGAAAAAGTGGGAAACATGGTAAACATTTGTTTGCCACAGAGATTACTTTCTGCATTGATACGAAATCCCCAAATACTATTGGCCTTTTGTGGGAGGGAACCAGCGTGATGGTACCTTCCGGGGTTGGCGTCACTCCTGCAGCGTCTCGTGCATTCGATTGCCAACATTAACAGTAACCCCAGTCTTATCTGACATCTTTAGTCATTGTGAAGTCTTCATGTTCTCTTCTCTTGTCCCTGCAGCAGCGACTGCACTAAACAGGAGCTCTCCACACTAAGCGAGGTGAGACCCTCGACCCTTTTTCTTTGCCAAGCAGACAGAAGTCAAATAATGAGAAATCCTATGATGTGAGTTTCTCTGAGTCCATTGCTCTTGTTCTCAGGTGCAGACCGAGGAGGCGAATGGTTTGGGTCTCATCAGGCACACCAACGGACACCTGCCGCAGGTGAGGGACGCACTCATACGGGACAATTAATGTCGGTAAAGAAAATGTCTCCATTCATTCACAACAACCCTGTCGCTCCCTCTCAGGTTGCGATCGAAATCCCGAACGTGAGGCGGGTGAAAACCAGGAGGGACTCCCAGTATCCCACCAAGAGGGATCACATGATCTGTAAATGCCTGTCGCTCAGCATCACCTACGCCGCGACGATCGGCGGCCTCATCACCATCACCGGCACGTCGACCAACCTCATCTTCGCCGAGCAGTTTAACACGTAGGCACACACACACACACACACAGGCATGCAGGATCCGCTGTCGGTGAGAATAGATATTATAAGCAGCTTTAAAAAGTGGTATCAGAGGTGTTCTGCTCTGGTATTAGCTCCTGCAGACACCATCTCAACTCAAGCTCGTTTACAGCTCGATTGAGTTCTTGGCTGCCGTGCCGGTCAGACCGAGACAGTTCAAGGTAACCCGGTGCCTGGGGGGCCTCGCAGCCTCTGAGATCAAACTAATCAGCCCCTACGATCCTAACAGAGCCGATTTTCTCCAGCCGCAGCACTAAGCCCGGCAGAATGGCCTCCTTCATGTCGCAGCTTGTTGGACAAAGGTCAGGTTTTAGTCTGTGTGTGTGTGTGTGTGTGTGTGTGTGTGTGTGTGTGTGTGTGTGTGTGTGTGTGTGTGTGTGTGTGTGTGTGTGTGTGTGTGTGTGTGTGTGTGTGTGTGTGTGTGTATGTGTGTGAGAGCAGTAGTATGAGCAATCCTGGAGTGAAGGAACAACAATCAATCTAAGCAACAAATACAAAAATTATAAAACTACCTAAATATTGCCTCTAACTTTGAAGTTAAATTTAATCAAATAAAGTGAGATTGCGCGTAAACCAGATTTCACTGACAGCATTAACAATCTTTGAGTTAAAAAATAGCCTGAGGTCAACATCTATAAGCGAGAGGTCCCTGGTGAGGTTGATGTTTCAGTCGGTCCAAGTCCCTGTCTGCAACAAGCTCATGCTAGTGCGACGAGGTCAATCCATCACATACTTGCATACTCAGCAAATCTCCTCCTTTGAATATTTACTGTGTATGCAATGATCATCAGTTATAGCTTCTTGCTTATATCAGCTGTGGTTCCGCCAGATCGAACCTGAACTGTGTTCGCATGTGTCCACGCTTTGGTGCAATCGGCCTGATTGGATAGTGATTGGATATATTTTGTGGTTAAAGGAGCGGCTGTAAAACGGCAGATAAACACATTGTGTTATTTTTGCTGCTTACTCTTCCTCCGTGCAGTATTAGAAGACTTGTGCATACTTTCTTATGTTTTACTTTGAGTATATACTGCAGCCTCCCTTACAAAGTACATACTGTTGCATGCAGTATGTGTTCAATTTGGACACCTTTCTTTTTTCATAGGATTTCACCATGAAATGACGCTCTTACTTATATATCTGTAACGCAAAGGATTGTGGGTCGGAATGCAGCAGGACATACTTGTGTTTTTGGCATACTGTATTTGATAACCTATGTATTGGGGCAAGCTAAATCTTTTGCCGTACTAAACAGTAGTAAAACAACAGTTGTTTTATTGAAGAACAGCAGCTAACAATAAGCTTCATAGGAATTCATTTCCTATAAAGTCCCCCGTTATTTTGTTATTTAAAAGCTTTTGTTTTAAAGCAGCAAAATCAGGAAATGTTGGCTTTTCCTCAGCAGTAACCCTTTGCTCTCCTCGGGAGATGACGTACCGTGTGGGGGAGAGACGTTTAATGAATTGTCCCGATTGTTCCCACATGCTGTCTACACCTCACTGAGATCCCAACTCCCTGCTAGCCTGCCGCCTCGGCACGTGGTCTGGCTGATCGGATCCCAGTGCCGGCAAGATCCGACCCTCGGAGCTCGACTTTCAACTGTGCAAACATTGCTTTACTGCGCCGCCGCACACTGACGGTGGCTTTGACGGTGTGTGTGTGTGTGTGTGTGTGTGTGTGTGTGTGTGTGTGTGTGTGTGTGTGTGTGTGTGTGTGTGTGTGTGTGTGTGTGTGTGTGGACCCTTGTGGACCCTGCACTGTTCATGAGGCAGAGCTTTGGAGCACGGAATGGCTGACAGATGCTGACATGCAATAACTAAATATGTTTATTGATATTAGAATGTCTATTGCCAACCTCTCTCATCATTGTGAATTAGAAAACCTCACCAGAAATCCTGCAGAGGATCTGCAAAGAGGCTAAAGAGAAGCTTGAATGAATGAATATATACTTTATTAATCCCCAAGGGGAAATTTGTTGTCAGAGTAGCAGCAATTTACAGACTAAAAAAATCAACATATTAAAAACAACAGGGATGATATATATATATATATATATATATATATATATATATATATATATATATACATACACAAATAGCTGGGATGAAAGATATGTGCAGCGCAAAGTATTATTTAGGAAATAAATTAACTTAAACAGTAGAGAAGTGAAGAAATGCAAAGTTTGTATGTGAAGTGTAAACAAACAGATAATAGAGAAGTGCAAAAATGCAAAGCTTATCTACAGTATATTGCTGTTGCTACTCACTCACTCCTTATAAGGAGTGGACAGTCAAGGGAAGGACGACAGCTGTCAGTCAAAGCGAAGACCAGAGGTCAGAGGAGGTCAGATGATGGGGGACAAATGTTTATTTTGGACTGGGATAAGCTCCCACTTTTATCAATACCAGTGCAAGTCAATGGTCACACGGTTCAGCCTTGAAAGACACATCAACATATCACAGACTTGCATGTTAAAATCAGTGCGGCTGTTATTAAATGATGGACCTTGTCTCCAAATTAAAACCACATATCCCATCAGCCCTCTTCCTTTCTCCCGTTGCAAAGGTCCTTCCTAGCCATCACAGTATGAAACGAGTGCTAAAGGTCGACCGCCCGCTCACGCAGTTGAATTAACTCCGCCTCCCTCTCTTTGTCGTTTCAGTCGTTACCCGGACGCCAAGGTGATCAACTTCGGCACGTGGTTCATCTTCAGCTTCCCCATCGCCATCATCATGCTAATCCTCACCTGGCTGTGGCTGCACTTCCTCTTCCTCGGCTGCAAGTGAGTGTGTGTGTGTGTGTGTGTGTATACCCTAGTGTATGTTTGTGTTGGAGTAATGCATCTTATCATTTTTGACTCACAATCATCCCTCTGTCTGTCTGTCTGCCGTTGAGGCAGACAGCCTGTACCTGTTGGCTGCAGGTTGAATAATGAAAAGAAAGCAAACAGAGCGGGGGTGTCAGGGAGCCGTGTGGTTGATGCTGTTATCGTTCTGTGTGTTCAGCTTCAGGGAAACGTGCTCGTTGAGTAAGAAACGCAAAACCAGGAGAGAGATCCTGTCGGAGAAGAGGATCCAGGAGGAGTACGTCAAACTGGGACCCATCAGGTAGGTTTCTCTGCCCAAGCTTTCCTGACCGGATATTTATGAGAATTTGGTCAATTCCTGTCACTGACAAACAACATGAACACAGCAGGAAGAAAGACCGTTTGGAAGTGCTCTTAGCTACAGAAAATGTTTGGGAAAATCCAATAACTTATCTCTTGGACGCAATTTTAAACGCTTTAAAAATGTCTCCACGTCCCATTAAAAAATGTCTATGAAAAGCTTTTGAAGTCCCAATAAACAATGTAAGACGTTTGGCAGTAGCCTCTGTGTATTTGTGTGTCTTACTCACACACCCAGACGTGACGTTGTGGCAAAACCATGTTATCACTCGTGTAATTGTTGCGTGTGTGTGTGTGTGTGTGTGTGTGTGTGTGTGTGTGTGTGTGTGTGTGTGTGTGTGTGACTCCCAGCTACCCAGAGGTGGTGACCGGTATCTTCTTCATCCTGATGACTCTGCTGTGGTTCACCAGAGAGCCTGGTTTCGTGCCCGGCTGGACATCTCTTTTTGAGAAGTAAGTACCCATAATGCACCACAGTTAGCGATCAGGCACACACGGTCACACTTCAGCGTGCACGTTAAATTGGCACTTCTCGTCAAACTTTATGACAACGAGATAAATGCAGAGTCTCAACGCTCTTCTTCTGCATCTTTTATATCTGCGTTACATCGTGGTTGTTTTCTCCCTCAGGAAAGGCTACAGGACCGATGCGACAGTGTCTGTCCTTCTAGGCTTCCTGCTCTTCCTCATCCCAGCCAGGCGACCCTTCTCCTCCTCTTCCTCCTCCAGCTACAGGAACAAAGGTCAGGACCAAGCACCCGACTGTCCAACTGACAGTTTTTTATACAGTTGTACAACATTTAGTTTATCTTCAAAAAGGCTTAATATTGATGTATATTTTCAGCTACGGTTAAAAAAAGATATTTAGAAATCTTTGTTCAGCTCAATTCGTTTGTCAGCCACAACCATTAAGATTTTCCCCTATTTGCACAAAAGTTATACAATCATAAACAGTCACCTGCTCCAAACAGTTATTGTTTTCAGCCTCTGCAGATTGATGTATTGCCTGTATGCTGCAGGTTCAGCAGGTCGGTGTAGATTCTGCTGTTTTCTACAGTTGTGCAACAGTTGGAAAAGCATTGGAAAATGTCATTATTGTATTTTGCTTTGCTGTGTGCACATTAAGTGCTGACAGGCTTTATGATAAAAAATAGTGTGAAACTTGTACAATTGATACCGTAATCAATATTAATCGCTACAGTTTGCAATAATTAATTATTGATAACTTAATTTTAACTTGGGTTTAAACAGAGTTCTTCTTTCAGAGAAATCCCTATTTTCCTTATGATCAGTAACAAATTACAGAGGAAATATCTTGGTAATTACCTGTAAACAATAAAGCATTACTAAAAAATGTTTTATATTATATACTACAATGCAAGCAGAAACTCATCTCTAAATTACCAACCAAATACAAAACAGTGTTTTAAAAAGTCAACAATAAACGATATCCACGACAAAATGATTTATATATATATGACAATTTAATACTTTAGTAATATTAGTAATATGAGCAACAGGTCACCCCGTTAGCGTTCCAGCTGTACTGACATATTTCCTGTGGGTAGCAACTGATGACAATTCAGAGTCCGACCCGATGGCTCCCATGATCACCTGGAAGGACTTCCAGAGGCTGATGCCGTGGGAGATCGTCATCCTGGTGGGAGGAGGCTACGCACTGGCTGCTGGCTGCAAGGTACGACGATGTGTTTGTTGGTGTGTTTGCGTTATTGTTGAGGGTTGGGAGCCATTTTTATCTCCAAGATTAAAAGCCTCAAGTCACAACCTTTGAGGATGCTCACATGTGTTTTGTCTGTGTGTGTGTGTGTGTGTGCAGGTGTCCGGCCTGTCGGTGTGGATCGGCAGACAGCTGGAGCCCATGAGCGGTCTTCCTCCGTGGGCCGTCACCCTGCTGGCCTGCCTGCTGGTGTCGGCGGTCACGGAGTTCGCCTCCAACCCGGCAACTCTCACCGTCTTCCTGCCCATCCTGTCGGCGCTGGTACGACACACAACACACTTTCGCTCAATACCCGGTCCTCCAGTACCAACGCGCAAAGACAGTCCAGCGTGGCTCAGATGCTTTTTCGAGACACTAAAAAGGGGGAAAGCGCTGATGTAACAACGCTAACGGGCAAGGCAGACTGCTCCTTTGGGATCCATCCCAGAAACATAAATATAGTCCAAGATGTGTGACATGACGCCAATGTCTCCTGCAGCCTCACACAATGTGGATAACTTACACAATGAAGAGGTATTTTCTTCTGAACTGGCAAAAACTAAAGAATACGACTCTTCATCTAGCATTCGTGACTAAGCTGAGCTGAGCTTAGCATAAAGACTAAAAACAAAGGCAGAACAGCTAGCTGGCTCAATCCAAAAGTATAAAAAAATGAAAAGACACTGACTTTCTGGACTCCAAGAAATAATTTGGCACATGAAACTGCAGCTTCATTATTACTCTTTTGTTCCCATCGGGATTAAACAAACAAGATTTAACACGTTTAGTGAGCATAAGAAGTGTTGGTGGGTGGATTTTGTTACTGTTTCCCCGTGTTTCCAAAATAAGCTCTTTGATGTTCAATTAAAAAATGTCAAACTATTCCTTTAAAACACACACATTACCTGTCATCTCCTTTACAACGGGCTGCAGAAGCTACTGTCCATGCATACGTTTCCTAATAAACGGCCATTTTGAACGAAGCATCACTGACTATGCTCCCCCATGTGGATAATTGGTTTCTCCCGCTCTGCACCTCGCTCTGACAATGAAAATATGGCATCTGAAAGCAGTTTGGAATCCATTTACCTGCTGTTTCATCTTCTTTTCCCTTTCCTTCTGTCTCCCCCTCCATCCCCCCATTGTTCTTCACCCACTTCCCTCCTTCCAGTCAGAGACTCTGCGCATCAACCCGCTCCACACTTTGATCCCGGCCACCATGTGCGTGTCGTTCGGGGTCATGCTTCCAGTGGGGAACCCCCCCAACGCCATCGTCTTCAGTTACGGCCATGTGAAGATCAGCGACATGGTACGACCCACACACACACACACACACACACACACACACACAGTGAGAGAGTCACATGCTCCTTCTGCACCTGCAGCTTCAAAAGGCCCGAGAGCACAGTGTGTCAAAGTTGTTTTACAAAATCAGAGGGATGAAGAATTTTCATTCTGAACTCTTGCTGAACCTTATCCTGAAATGTCTTTTCGCATTGTTGAAGAATTTTCAACTCAATTTCTTTTAACGTGTCACCATCTGGCTTTTCATTTCCTCGTCCTCTCTCCCAGGTGAAAGCCGGCTTCGGGGTGAACCTGATCGGCGTGGCGGTGGTGATGTTGGCCATCAGCACGTGGGGGGTTCCCCTCTTCAACCTAAATGAGTTCCCGGCCTGGGCGATGGCCAGGAACGTCACCGGGGAATTATAACCACTGCCGGTTTTAGGGGACGAATCACCGGAAGACAGAGAGAGAGAGTGAGAGAGAAAGAGAGTTTCTGTAAAGAGAGACAACAAGTCAAGAGGACGGTGTTGCTCAGAGTCCTGTCCTCTCGGATTAAACTGGACCTGAGGGAAGATGAAGAGAAGAAGAGGAGAGCAGAGAACCATTACCTGTTGCCTAGATGTAGTAATTAGAATGATAAGTGTATTGGCCACAAGGGGGCGTCACGAGAAATGCAGAACTGTGTGGAGCTCTGACTCCCAATGAAGTTTGATCCTGTTTTCAATGAATCACCGAAGGTGTTACTAAAAGCGAGAAGACAAAAAAAAAGATTTTTGGGGTTATAAGGAAACTGATATTTTGTTAAATGACTTATAATAGAACCAGAGCCACATCATGCCTTCCTCTGTGGATTAGTTTGATATTTAGATATAAATAAGTTACAGGGCTGATGTAAGTTAGCCTCTTTTTAACTAGGTGCTTGCTGAACTTCCGCTGCTCTCAAATGTATTGCAACCACGATGGGCTGGTGACAAGTTTGCTGAAAGGATTTGAGGCTTCGACTCTGGCTGACACTGTACTGCATACATAGAGCTACTTGTCATCAAGCCTTTCAGATGAACCCGGTATCTCAGAGGAGCCGATATCTGCTTTTAAAAGAGGTAAACACTTGTGTCCTGTCCATGATTTTCTCAGCGGCTGCATTACTTTGGAAATCTAGGCGTCTTAATATGTGCCTGATGTCTTTACCAAAGTTTCTGGAGCTGATTCTGAGCCCCATCTCACTGTCAAGGCTGAACAAGCAACTCGCAGTAAAGTAGTGCCTTTTTATCCATACTGTTTCCTGTCACACTACACTTTTAGTGCCATTGTTCTGTGTATTCAGCCAGGTGCTTTTATCCTCTCCTTAATTACTTCTTTGCCTTCAGCGATTATAATTTTTTCTTTGGGGGGGTCATACTGAATACATCTGAAAACTTCATCATTAGATTATGAAATCATAAACTCAGAGTATTTTTGCTGGTTTGAGGTCACAAGGTTTATATGCAAACAAAATGATTTTAAAATTGAAATTGTGTGCTTGTCAGCCGGTAGAAAACGCCGTTATCGTGAATCAATAGCCTCTGTTTATTTATCACAAAAGCGTATGTGTTTTATGAGATTTGTGTTCCATTGGCATGTCAAGCAGCAGGATGTTCGGTCCGAGGTCAGGTGGTGTGACTTGTCTCCCGGCATGCGAGGGCTAACAAGAAATGCAGATTTGGGAGCCTGCAAAAGTGCCTCCAAGTTCCACGTAGTTGATGAATGTAGCATCTAAAGTAAGGGGAGAGGCAGCGCAGGGTTGTTTTCTCAATCAACTGTCAAATCACAATAACTGTTGTCCAATGTTGAAAAGGTTTGCACATAACATTCACTGTACTGTGCAAAAATATAAAAGATGCGCTTTATATTTTTTACACATTTTAATTGCAATTTTTGTTTTTATATCACTGCATTTAAAGTGTAGGTCCTACTGTGGGCAAAATCAAAAGCTTTTATTTTGTAATTTATTCAGTTCTACTGAAGGTTTGACACATCTTGATGGTGTTGCAGCAGTGACCTTTGACCCAGGGGCCACACGTCTATTGTAAATACATACAGATATTTGTAATATAAAGCCTGTTTCCGAATGAGCTGTAATATTCCTAAATTATGTGTTGTCTTGATGTCTTGTCAGACAAAAACTAGAGGTAGGATGATACAACAATATACACGCACAACAATAAAACCACTAAAACCACCGATTGTTTGTATTTTATTTATTTACAAACAACACAAGTCAAACTTTTGCCCAATGGGGTCCTGTCCTGGAATTAAAAAGGTGAGTATCGGCAATCGGTAAAGATCAGCATTGATCTGTAAATCACACTGGTAAAATGTAATTGATCAAGACTTCGGTCCAAACTCCATAGAGCCAGACCACCACTCTGGATACAGTTAAGGGCCGCACTGATTATTATTATTCCAACGTTGGACGTTACTTTCAGGTGAAAGCCAAATGACCGTGGATCTTTTCCGTCACCTGTGCTTTCGTTTTCCTTGGTTTTGAACATCTTGATGCAGCTTTTATCTCTACAAATAAATAACGACACAGGTGGAGTTCAGGTACTCTGTCCATAATAAAGTTAGAAGACTCCTCTCCGAGCCCTGCGCCTCCACCCTGGTCTGAATGAAGCCGAAAGTCTGTCAGTCTGCGGTCCAGAGGTTAGGAAGGTTGCCGGGGCCCTTCAGCAGGTGTGAATCCTTCCTTCTGCATCTGCTCTTTGTATTTCAGATAGTCTCTCCTCTTGCTGAAATACTTCACCTGTCAGGAAGATGGAAGAGATGAGCAACGATGCTGCATACAGCTTTTCACTTGCATGGTGAGGGTCGAGGCTCATTATAAATGACTGTAAAACGTCATGGTCTAACTGAAAACAGACATTGCTGATCACGAAGATAAAGAAGGGGTAGTTTACCCACTGAGCTGGGCAGTTTGCCTCAAACTCGCTCTGGAACTTCTGGCAGGAGTCAGTTTTGTCTCCATTGTCATCCAGACATTTCCACAGGTGGTCCCTGGCGTCCCAGCAGGCCTTCCTCTCCGCAGCGTTTAGAGCACTCATCGCTACCTGAGGCGGAGTTAAACAGTTGAAAAGAAGTGGATACTCTACCCTAAAAAACGCTTTAACCTATACTAGTCTCATTATCCTCTTCATTCTTGTAAGACCTATGCCACTTGCTGTATGTTTATGCTTTGTATTTACATCCTGTCGGCCTTTAAAAGACCACATATCTTAATTTAACTAACGTGACACCACACCTTCGTGTTCCCTTTGGTATTAGACTATGAATAATTAACGTCAGTCAACACTCCACAAAAACAAAGAGGATAAAGTGACTGTAACGTTAGCCGAGTGTCGCTTGCGTTGACAGCCGACATTGACTCAACTGTCACTCACCGTATTAACCGCTGCAATGTCCACAATTATTAATTCGTCCCAACCACCGCTGATGTTTGCTTCTGTCACTCCATAAACCCCGAAAACCCCCGGAGAAATACTGTTACTGAACCCCAAACCCCTGACTTTAGTAACGCGTTCACGAGCGCAGTGAAGGACGCGCGGAGCAGCACTTCCGTGTCGCTTCGTGATGACGTCACGGCGTGATTGAAGCCATGCACCAGGTGATGGCGCAGTTCGTTAAGAAATTCAAACCCGAGTGACATGTTTGGAGGTTTTTTTAACATTACTTGTGAATACAAACAGCTAAATAAGTCATGATAAAACAACAATAATGTCTCCAAACACAATGCGGACTTTAGTGTAACTCGTGTCTCGTAATCTGTTTCCCTCAGATTCAAGATTCAAGATATTTTATTGTCATATGCACAGAAAACAGGCAGTTATTCTGTACAATGAAAAGCTTATTTTGCTGGGTCCTCCTAACACACAGAATTACAATAAACCTAAGGCAATAAATAAATAAAAATAAGGGACAAAATATAGTGACAGTATTGCACAAAAATATGTATAAAGTGAAGCAGCAGGTGAGAGGGAGGGCTTCATTAGCTTTAACAACATTGCAGCTAAGCAATGCTGCTGTGTTTCGACTTTGTTAGCTAACCTGGATAATGTCTTACTTTCAAAATGTCCAAACATGTTTCAAACAAATAATCACCAGAATCTGATTTTGAGCTGACTTAAAGATAAGTAAAAAAGATTAGTTGCACAGTGTGAGTAGAACTGAAACAGTCCATTAATGAAATGTCTCAGTTTGAAGTAATTTAAAGTGAGTCCAAAAGACTGTAGTATGGTGGGGTTTCACTTCAATTCAATTCAGTTTATTTTGTATAGCCCAACATCACAAATACAAATTAGTCTCGGAGGGCTTTACAATCTGTACACATAACATCCTGTCCCGGGACCTCACATCGGATCAGGAAAAACTCCCCAAATAAAGATAGTAAAAACCATTTCACAGGGAAAAAAGGGATGAAACCTTCAGGAGAGCAACAGAGGAGGATCCCTCTCCCCGGATGGACAGAAGCAATAGATGTCATGTGACCAGAATGAACAATGTAACAGAGTCACAGCACATTACATGAATATGACAGAAATTGGTTTACACTTGTTGTCTTCAGGCAGTGTTTGAAAACTGAGCTACTTCGTTCTGCAGAACAACTCTGACCCACAGTAACGCTAACCCATAGATGCTGTATTTTCATGGCAGCATCATATTAGAGGTCCTATTGTCAAACTGCAAGAAACAATTCACATGTGAAAGCAATTGAGTTAGAATTCAACTATTTTTGTGAACGATTCCATGGTAAAACGTGTTATTTCTCTCAAAACTAGTGAATAAAAACTTCCATTTGCCGTAACGTTAACTAGAGGCTAAAGGTTAGATCCGTGTGTTTTTGTGAGTGCATTGAATCAAACAGGAAACACTTTAAATGTTTGTTTCATCCCTGGAGCCTCTTTCCCCCCACAGCACAACAAGTGTTGAGCCACGTGAACGTACGATAAAGTGTGTGTGTGCGAGTGTGTATAGGGAGTGAAGACGGAGGGAAAACGTGTGTTGTTGATTAACTCCCTCTCTCTTTTTCTCAGCCACATCGATGGAGAATAGCCCCACTGGTTGCCATGGCTCCCTGCAGCAATCCATCTCAGTTCGTGTGCTTGAGCAACCTGAAGGGAATAAAAGACAAATGCTCTGATGCAGGGCTGAGGAGCTCGCCCTCTTCCGAGGGAAGTAAGTGTTTTGTTGCCATGCGCGTGTATGTGACTTGAGTGTGTCTCTCTAGCAGCTTCAAGAGACCGAACTCCATTCACTATTCATACCACACACCATTTACTGACCTCACTTCAGGTTTGTTTCCTCCGCTGTCAATGAGTGTTTTTGTTTTTGTCTGCTCCTGTCGGGAGATTTAGGTACACAAGTTCCTGTCCGAGAACATGTTTTAAAAGTGTAAATACACACAATTCCTGCAGAAGAGAATGTGGAAAGAAGTCAACGCTGTGATGCCAGCATCGTAAAAATGTAAGCAAAAAGCACAAGCGCCTCCATAAAGGACAGACTTACACAAAATGACCTTACAGTGACGAGGCGAGGCCACTGGCTCAACATTGGACTTTCAAATGCAACAGAAGGAATGAATGGCGCTCAATACAATATAAAGATGAACATTTTATGAATTGTAACTCCACAGGTGTAACTCACCTGCCCATGTTGATGTTTTTACATTGGGCGCACTAAGAAGCGTTAATAGATTGAGTGACAGAACACACATTTGCCGTGAGAATCAATTATTGTGGGTGCATCCCAAGTCTCTTAATTGCATCTTGTTTCCCTCACTTGCGTCTTTTCCTCCCACCAGGGATGTATGGAGAGATGCAAGGAAACCAAGCGAGGAGAGAGGAAACAAGGAAATATGTTTTAAGAGACATGAGACGTCCTTTCCTCTGAAGCGTCACGTGAAGCGACGTCGGTTTCTGATGACGGTGGCCGCTGATCACATCTGGATCAGCTGTCAGTCAGCTCTAACAGCTGGAGAGACTTGTGACGGAGTTTGTGTCTGAACACATGATCAGTGGAACAGAATTTAGCGAATATTCTAATAAAAATCCACTTAAAATATTGATAAAAATGGTCGCATAATGTTTTCAGTTGATTTAATGGTGTTAAACTACTACTTATACTACTAATAAAGAGAGAGTTATCACCAGTGTCAGAGTGGAAATGTGTCTCTGTCGTTACCTGTTAAACAAACTGCATTGAGTATTTATACACAGTGTGTGTATTTATACTGTGTTCTGTGTCCTGCTTAAACGCGCAGGATCAATTTCTACCGGCGGAATGCGTTTGTCTTATTTATTTATTATTTACGTCTGTATGTTTTGAAATTCTGATTGTGACATCATTATAAAATAACCCACAATATGATTATGTTTTCTCAATGTTTCAGGTTAAACTTAAATGATATAACTCCTCAAACCTGATACTCATCAGCCTCATGTGACTGAATGGAAATGACGATAAATTATGTATAAAGTGTTTCCTCTCTCCAGCTCTCTCTGAATTTAATTATATACATAATACACATTATTGAAGGAAATAACAGATCAGGAAAAGACACATTCTTTTATGAATTAAGAAAGTTGTTTGTGGTTCTTTTGTTATTCAGACCTACAATGAACATCTATTTTAACCAGATGGTGAATCAGAAAACCAATCTAATATATAACTCCAGCGATTATTTCGATCAGCTGCAGCGTCCAATCCAATAACTGATGAACAATGAGGGATGCATCATAGCATCACGTTTAAAACATCCAATATGTCTTTCTCTGAAGTCATTTTTGAACGCGATTGCTTCCTCCAATGGACTTCACAAACTCTTAAGAGGCTGTTTTTCTGTTGTGGCAATTCATGAAATTCCATCTACATAAGGTACGTCCCAAGTCTCTTAATTGTCGTTTCCTCGCTCCTCAATTGAACCGGAAGTGGTTCTGCGCGCGCCATATTGACGGCGTCCCAAAGCTCTTATTCTGCTCTGAGGAGTGAGGATCGAGGAGCGGGCTTCCAGGAAGTGTTTTAAAGAGAAAACAGATGTCAGACCTTTTTTTGTTAACAGGTATTGTTGTTGGTGTTATTGGAGTTAATTATTTTATTAAGGAATTTTAACTTCACCCTTGGTTTGGTGCAAGTGTGCCTGAAATAAGCCCAGAGGCTTCCCTTTGTCTACAGTTGACTTCAAGAGCAGCTAGTATTCACTTTACCTGCTTCCAGTTTACTCAGTAACTCATTCTGTATTTCATCAAGAGAGAATCCAAGGGAGGAAATGTTCAATGTTAAATGTAGCACCATACAGATTCAGGTACATCTTCCTCTCTCCCCAGCAATGATTTTCAGAGGTATAAGCACTGAAGGATTGGCATAAGACATGTTCAGAAAAACTGACAAGATATTAGGAGGGGTATAAAATGTTCAAAAGGGAAATATATCCCTGAAAACATGACTCAACCTGTATAGCCGGCTCTCCTCACCACTTAGCTCTGACAGTTTGATGGTTCTAGATGCAGTGTGAGAAAGGCACGTATTAGACTATGGCAGCTGTTGAAGTTATGTTCCAATTCTCTTATTTTTTTTAAGCTAATTAGCTAGGTAGTTCCATTTTGAGGCTATTAAAGCACTAAAGCATTTCCTCTTCCTCCTTGCGTAGTATTGTTTACAGCAGCTGAGAGGTGGCATTGGAGTATTTGTGGAGAGGACGAGAAACATGAAGAGGGCAATTAGATTGCAGCCGTATGGTGTATTTTCCATTCACAGCAACCATGACTAGTACTAATGGAAAAACAGGTCCGTCAGTGACACAAAAATACATTGCATTTCTAAATGAGCTTTCTCGAGTATGAGCACCTGTCCCTTGACAAGAGGACTGGCTCTCACAGCCTGCAGCCAGAGCGCACCTCATTTCCTGCCGTGTCTCTGAAGCAATGAAGACAACATTAACGGATCATTTGGCCTCTTCATCAGTTGTTCATTTAATTCACACTGCACAAAAGCAAACTGGCGGGCCAGGGCCACTCACCTCATGGACTGAAGAGGACCTGCAGTGGTGATGGGCCCGCTGTCACCTGTCAGTCAGCGTCAGTTCAGCCAGGATGTCAAGAGAAGGATGACAGTTACTTGACATGAGTCAGTTGGACATGAAGCCAGCTGCCCAGTAGTTACAGGGGGTTGTCATGTGTAGCCTGAATCCCTAGAGGATGGCGAGGAATATTTATTAACTGCCACTACAGCTTCACCGAGCTGTTATTACACAAAATACATGTTAGCAAGTCTGGTTCATTGACCTCATTTATTGACTCCTTACTGTTCTTTATTGTCTCTGCAGGATTTGGTCTCCAAATTTGCCTCAAAGAGCAAACTACCATTGTGTGGTTTGCATTGTTGACGGCCATATTCCAATTTTTTTTGCAATTTTTGAGACTTCCTAATTTTAGTCAATAGTATAGTAGTCAATGGTTTTGTTTTTTGTGTGGTCAAAGTTACATTATTGCTTAACCAATGGGTTTTGTAGTAAAGGGGTTAAATCATGCCAAACTAGGAGTGTGTTCCTTGATGCACCGTTGTGAAAACACTGGTTGGTCCACCTATCGTAAAACTGGGGTTACAAGCCGCTACTACGTTCGGTGGGTGTCCCCACTAGTTATCCGCTGTAGCCAGCTAGCGCTGCTGCTAGTTCCCCGCTAACTTCCGCTAGCTCTCCGCTAGCTCTCGCTAGCTCCCCGACAACCATCAAAGGTAGCGGGACCAGCCCCGGCTCGACGCCCAACGCGGGCAGAGGGGACGTGGGCAGTAGCAGCAGCAGCGGGGAGCTAGCAGCAGCGCCAACTTGCTACAGCGGGGACAACCGCCAAAGGTAGTAGCGGCTTGTAACCCGGCTTTTACGGCATATGTCCATCACTTTTTCCATCTTACTTTGTTTTCCTGATGTAAACACTTTCCTCTTCTTTGGAATAAGCCTAATGAGATGTAGATGTGAATGAGTATGCAGAACATGATCTACACATTCAGATTCCTGCCATTTCTTCCACTTACCACGATGTGCGAGACACAGTTCGGTTGTATTAACTAGTGTAAATGTATGCAGTGTGTAAATAAGTGCAAGATGCTCTGGCATGATGCTTTAAATTGATAAAATAATGTATTTATGTAAATCCAATAGGTAGAGATATTGTGGTCCACTTGTGGTTAATGTAAAATGTCTTAAGAGGTGAGATGAGTCATACAACTTTAAGATCTGTGGTGAAACCTTCAGGAAGGTAAATGTCAGACACACACAGTCTGTAAAAAGGCCAAAACACACACTTAAAGACCCACACTCTTGCTCTCTCTCTGTTTCACACACACACACACACACACACACACACACACACACACACACACACACACACACACACACACACACACACACACACACACACACACACACACACACACACACAAAGATGCAGGCAGCTAGCTTTTTACCATTTTCCGATGCTGCTTGACGCCGATGATAAACGACAACTCTGACATTACTCTCCATATCGTGGGTCTTAAGATTTCTTCTGGTTTCTTCTGTTTCTCTTTCCTCTACAATAATCAGAGTTCATTGATTACTAAATACAGCAGATGCTCCCTGAGGGAACACTTTCTTTCAACATTGGCTCGTCGGGTCAATCTGCATTTTAATCAAGTAGAACACACACAGGAATCAGGAAAGTGCAGACAGTAGCCTTGGCTACAGCTTTTTCACACTGTATTGAGTTTAAAATTAGTTCTGCACAGACCAGTGATTTCAGCATGAATGAACTCGACCATGCACCTTAACAACATACGTGTGCAGCACTAACGAGTTTCTTTGTTGCTCCACAGCAGGCATCGACTACCGATGGCATCTGTCTCTCGTGCGCGCACACACACACACACACACACACACACACACACATAC
>JBAMJR010000053.1:1335000-1560000 GCA_038501785.1 Myoxocephalus aenaeus
GTAGAGTTTGTCCAGACAGAAGAAAAACAAACGCCTTTTTCACTTCAAGTTCCCAAATTGGGTAGTTGGCATTCACCCAACTTCAGTGAAGTTTAGCTGGATTTTGACCTTTGAGAACTAGAATATGCTAAAACGTTCAACATCGAGTCTTAACAAGGTCCCCTTTTAGTTTTTATTCCATTATTTTCTTGTTCTGGGAAAGTGCAGGAGATGAATCTCACAAGGTTCACTTCAGGAGGCCGACATCAGAGACTTCCACATGTTCCCGTTTGATGAGATCTTTGTGATATCAGATTAACGTGGATGAGCCATGAGGCCTTTTTTTAATTTGATATAACCTGGTGCAGAAATAGACACATGCTCTTTCATTCCATAAACTTCCTAATGGCAGCTGCTCTTACTTCATATAATTAAGATCACACTGCCCATACATGCCTGTGGTCTTTAACTCCTTCCTCCACCTGCTGCCACCAGAGGAAAAAGCTTTTCTTCTATCTCGATATCGTGGTGCTGTTTTGAGAAAGTTGCAGCTCGTTGATCCACTTTGCTGTAGCTGCAGGTTTGCGTGCTGTAACGCAAGCATCTGGTGCGAGTTTCCTTTCGTTTGAAAAAATGTTTGTGTTAAACGCTGTTCGGACTCAAACGGAGAGAGAACGACTCCCCTTTTAGGGAAAGGAAATAGAGGATCCTCCGGCCATCTGTCCCACAATATGCCTGGGCGGCACTCGGAAATCACACTCAAAACACGGTTTCTCGCCAGGTTCCTCTCGCTCACACTCTACACACACACACACACACACACACACACACACACACACACAGTGGCTGTGATGGTGCTGGTGATGATGCTTGTCCAAGCGGTTCTGCCAGTGAGCGCAGAACCGCGTCCTTCTCTGTGCCATCTGCTTTTCAACAGCACGGATCCCCCGCGCACAGTACAACATACGGAGTCAGATGCTCCAATCAGATGGGACTCAAACATGTATTCCCCTTTTGATATTGAATATATGTCGATGCCCACCGTGACTGTGGGTTTCAGGATGCTGCGATCCGGAGATTTAAATCTAATCTGACTCTCGTCCCCTCCCCTCCCGCGGCTCTCCTCTTCAGACCTCATTGTATTTCGCTCGGCTTTCCAAACATGAAGCCTCCGACCCCTTGCACCCGTTATTGATTGCATTTTGTGTTTTGTTTCCTGTAGTTAGTGGTGATATGTTTACTCTCCTAACAGAATGTGTTTTAGTTATCAGTTTCTTTTTTTTTTTTGCCACAATGTTTGATTTGAATCGGCAAATGCCCTGCTGGACTGATGGATTGTTGGTGGATGGTGATTGGCAACAATGGCAGCGGCCTGCATGCTATTGATCCTTCAACAGCTCAGCAGGATCTATACTGGAGTTTGGCACAAATCGTTGCCTGTGTACTTTACTTTACTGCGTGTGTGTGTGTGTGTGTGTGTGTGTGTGTGTGTGTGTGAGAGAGAAAGAGAAAGAAAGAGAAATGAGATTTAAGACAAAAGCAAGCTAACTTTAACCCCAAAAAAGCGAAATCATCATCAGTTCCCAGATTGCATTCCAGCCAATGCGCTCCACCTCCTTTGCTCTCCACACAGACTGCTCACCTCCAGTCAACCAAGGCCTGCTGCAACCTGATTGGTCAACACTACTCAGACTACAAACAAGCAAAATACTGTTCCTTTGCCTTCCGGTTCTTCATATGAATGCAGAATCTGTTTAGGTGCCATGCATGAACACACAAAACAAAGTTCATTACTCACATTAAATGCTATTACTCATCACTGACAGTGAGGTAGACACTTTTAAACGGTAGCTACAAATCGTTAAAAAGAAATCCCCACCATCAAACACAGTAAATAGCAGTATACACACAGTATATGTGGCCAACATACCACCACACTATGTCACGGTTAATGTGTGATGTTAGTGGGAGTTCAGTGATCATATGTTCTCCATGTGAGATACCATCTGGCCACCCAGTGACCTCCCAGCACTTGAACCAGAGGGGTTGCATCCGGTGGCATAATAGGATGTCTGATGGTGTAATAGCAAATTCCCACAAAATGCTGCCACACATAGCAGCGTACTGACTGTAAATCCAAAGAGTTACAGTAAATGATTCTTATCATCAAACTTCTTTACGGCTGAGCGTACGACACCATGACTTATAGAATGTAGCTTGTGATCCAAGAAACGGTGACTTTTATAATGACACCGGCAATGATCTACAGGCGGCAATAATGTTGCAGCGAAAAACACAGCAAGCTTGTAAATATTGATGTAAAGCATACAGGATTTGTGTTATAGGAAATGTGTTCAGCTGATTTATTAGTGCTCACAAAACATTTAGTTGAGTATAGGAACTGAACACTGAAAACAAAAACTTTAAAGATAACTATAAATATATCATTTAAATGAAAAGAAAATGTAAAAATACTGCAAATATTATATGTCGAGAGCTTTTAATGTGAAAGGAAACAACAGAAGGATCTGGTCTGCGCTGCCTTTGTCAACATTAAATGGAGTCTTGATTCTGACCACGAAGCCTCCGTGTTTGTGGTTTCATGAATATACTGAAGCCCCATCCTGCACAACGTGATTGGTTGACGCCTTTGTTCGCAGTGCGAAAGCTAAAAAAACAACAACATTGCTCCGGAAAAAAGTCTGTCGCTGCGTAATCTTTCTCTGTGAAAGTATAAAGCAAATTAATTGCACAAAAAAAACAGTGGCGAACAATTTCATTTGGATCACTGTCAGAGTGATTAGATGGACTGACAGCCAATCAAACTGTGTGGATGCTCACATCTTTATATATATAGTTATCATTATAGTTAGGGTTTTTGGTGTGGACGGCTCTGAACACTGACTAACATAGCGTGTGCCTAATAAGATCCATATCGGGGGCTTCGATCTGAAGGCTTGACTCGACACTCCTATAACTGCAACGCTACGTTACTTTACAGTTAATCAGCACAGGGATTAGGGTTTACTGATTATCACATGCTGCTTTATAGGCAACATTTTGGCAGAAAGTCTCCAATATGACACTTAGGAGACTGTCCATATTGTTCAATTCAATTATTTATATTCTCAACCGGTTTTAGTTTTTTCCACTGTTCATAGCACGTGATTTGAATTGCGTGCCTCCCTCCTTCTAGCTTTAACTCCAATGCTCAAAATGAGATTATGTGCGCGCTAATTTACAAACACGCACACAGGCTGATGGAGCCCGTGGCTCTGTAAACCAGCCAAAAAAAATCTCCACTGAGGGAAATAAATCTTGTTAGAAAGATTTTCCAAAGCCTTCTTAACTGTCTGGTTTTAGCGGAAAAAAATATAATCAGATTTTCGTCTCCTTCTCTTTAGGGGGGGGGGGGGGGTGGATACACATTTGGGAGATTATAATAACATTCTCGAGAAAAGTTTTCTCATAGAATATTACAGATCGTTAAAATCCTCAGAATGGAGCAACTTGTTGTATATGTGCTACTTTAAGTACTATAACCGATTGATAAAATGTGTGATACTCGATGTACTCAGAGTACTGATAGAAGTGGGTTGCACTGCTCTCGTCGCCACAAAGTTGGCATTGCTAAAAAACCACAGATGTTACATTGAATAATTGATTGGCTGCTCTCTACTGTGATATTTGTCTTCCTTTCCTCTTTATCCTCCACTCTCGTTCACTCCACCCAAAGCATTTTACTCATAAGTGCTCTTATATTCTTTAATCCACTTTGCTGCCGTCTGCTTTCTACCGTGGCAGCATAGAGTCCCAGTTATTTCAAAGCTGGCCTGGGCCACGAGGACAGACGGATGTCTTTGAGGCTGAGCGGCGTGGACAGGGAGCTCGGCCTCGGCGACGCACTCGAGTCACTCAAAAGTTTTG
The DNA here is from genome assembly GCA_038501785.1 of Myoxocephalus aenaeus. NCBI lineage: Eukaryota > Metazoa > Chordata > Actinopteri > Perciformes > Cottidae > Myoxocephalus > Myoxocephalus aenaeus. Next base: position 1,338,907 of record JBAMJR010000053.1, read on the forward strand.
TCAGTGGAGTTGCTCTCGTCGGCAGTGATTGGCAGACGTACAGGGTCTCTGAGGGGAAAGTGGAACATAGTGGGGGAAAGCTCTCTTGTATTACGCAACCCAAGACTGCTCAAATATTTAATATGGGAGGGTATCATCTTGACTGTAAGGTTATCCCGTTTCTCATACAGATGCATCTTTTATTAAAGGTTTCTTGTTTCAGTGGGACATTGAGGAACTCTTTTAATCCTTCACCTCAGCCTGATTTGGCCCTAAAGGAACCGAATCTCGCATTTCAGTACAGAAAAAAACGTGCTCCGAACAGTTTAATTGCTCTTTCGTGAAGAACAGCAACATGAGTCGCCTTTCCGATGGTGACCCATGAGTCATGTGGCAAAAGAAAATAAGCTCCGCAGAAACGTCCGGAGCTGCTTCCGTAGCCCACGTTCTTTAGCATCTCCTCGAATGATGACCCCCTCACTCACGAGCATCTTCACCTTCTGAAGTGCTACCTGTCCTCCTCCGAGTTAGTCAAAATGTTGTGCTACGTATTAAAAGTGTCCGATATTGATTTGTCTTTGGACTAGACATCTGAGACTCATGGGGGTAGCGAGGGATAACCAGCGCAAGAAAACTAGGATGGCAGGATCACAAGGGACAAAAGGTGAAAAGGAGAGGAGAGAGAGTGGAACTAAGTCGCTGAAACCACAGAATGCCAACACTCTCTCTGCGGTCTCTCCAGTCGAGGAGGTCTGTCTGAAGTTACAGCAGCTGACAATGGCCGTCTGTCTCTGTCGGTGCCCACATACAAAAGCCACCGTTGTTTTTTAAAAAGGTTGGCACCGAGGACTGAGGCTACCGGAGAGGGGAAGAACCTCGCTGCTACCCGGCCAGCCAACGGATGGGCATAGGAGATTTACGCACTCTCAAACAGGAATACACATGCAAACACTCACATACTTCAGCTTTTAGGGCAGCCACAGGATATTAGTGACTTAACAAACACGCACATACTTTAGCTTTTAGGGAAGTCACTGGATCTTAGTGTAAAGTTGTAGAAGTGCTAAAGTAATAATCAGACTTTTGACCTTAATCTAGATTAGAACTGGTTCAATCTGATTACATGGGCTGCGTGTAGATCTAATTCATTCATATTCCTGTTTCCCTGCTATGGAGCTAATGGCTAAAGACGTCCCAGCAGTGCGTCACAACCGTAAGGTTTCTCTGTTGTATAGCAATGTTCTCTCTGCCATGGTGCCACTGTGGTTTACCCGGGTCACTGTTGTCTTGCAAACACTCTGCTTTAAAGTCCTTTGTGCAGCCGCTATAGACCAACATCCGAGGTCAGAGAGGTCACTGAGGCGCCCTCATTCTGCTCTTGTGACATTGCCTGATGTTGCTAATGGCGTGAACTGAATTGACTCGCCATGCTGCACCGAAAGCAAATCCCGCCAAACCTGGTGGGATTTGTGGAATCGAGTCGTCAGAGTGATTTAAGGTAATCCGAACAGAAGGTAGAGAGTGTTTCAACTGACATGTTCCACAACTTCACCGCTCCGAGGGTGATTAAGTGCATGTCTAGAATATCAACAATGCATTATACTTCACGTCATATGTTCCTCCATAGCACCGAGGTGACGCCATCACATAGAGCCAGACACTACAAACAGCTGTTGAGGAAATCATTAGGGATTTATCCAGAACACCTTCTATGATCGATGCACTTTAGCAGTTTCCACTGGCAATTAACCTCCTAAAGCTCAGAGTTGGCACTTTGCACTAAACCCCCGAGCATGAATCCACTAATACTAACACTTCAGACTGTTAACGCAATAGTGACCTTCCGATCTAAATAGGTTATTCTTCATATATCCAGCTTAACGAGTCTTAACGTTTTAGGAGACAAAAAGGACACATTTGTAGTATCTTTAGTTGAAGATGGGATGCTCTTTCCTGTTGTAACTCCCAATGTGTGAATCAGCAAAGTTGCATTACTGCAAGTGAACCAGTCATAAAACAGTTTAAAGAGCTTCTCAAATCAAAGTATTTTTTAATTCTCTAGCGTTGCTGCATGTGAGAACCCGCCATGAAAAAGACATGATTGAAAGTCAGAGAAAGAGAGATGCAAAGTTGGTACCAAAGGTTGCTTTCTTTGAAGCGCTGACACATAACTCCTTGTATTGTTCAGAGAATCGCTGAGTTCAAAGAGAGAAACAAAGACAGAAATCACAGCTGAATCTCATGTATTTCTCAAAGTAGAGCTCTTCTCCGTTTCCCCAGAAGACTTGTTGACGCAGGGCTTTCTCCTGATGCGCTGCAGTTTGGTTCGTTACTTTAGACAGCCGTGAAGTTAAGTGAGAACCAAATCCAATTGGTTTGATGGAAGTTAATGGAGGCTCGTCTGTTGGGCCGTGAAGCGTGGAATTCAGAGGCGAGCCGAGTGGAAGCTAACTGGATCTCAGCACAGACCGGACTTTCTTTTCCCAGTGGGAAAGTTCACCGGGGAGGTGGGGGTGTCCAATCGGTGGGTTGAAAGTTGATTAACCCCCGCCCCCACCAGCCGAACACCCTCAGTCGCGCACACACACACACACACACACACACACACACACACACACACACACACACACACACACACACACACACTCAATAGAAATCTTTGGGTGGCCGCTGATGGTAGTCTCCCCTCCCAGATGCACATATATAGTTCGTAAACACACAGGCTCATTCTATCACGGATGCTTTTATTTGTATACGGGTTATGTTTGCCTTTGTGTTATTATTCTTGTGTGTGTGTGTGTGTGTGTGTGTGTGTGTGTGTGTGTGTGTGTGTCTGCCAGACAAGTGAGGAATTGGGGTCGCAACCCCGCACCGAAAAGATAGAGAGGAGAGCTGATGGTTTCGTATCCATGGCAATAGAGAGAGTCTGAGCAGGAAGCCGACAGGAAGTCAGGGTGTTCCACGCGCCATCGCGGGCGCTCTTCTGTTGTCATGACGCTGTGGGCTGTTGTCAGGGAAACGCCGCCGATTCAGGCTGCATGCAGATGGAAAAACATGCTGCCTGGATTCCTCAATGAAAAGCGCCTCATCCACACTTGTTGATAAGCAAGCTCAGTGAGTTTTGAAGTCCTACTTCTAAACCGTCTGCTGACGAATAAGTTATAATTTAAGCCAGATCTTTCTTCTCATGGCCTTGTTTTTATTCTTCTGCTGATTAAAACAGAAGCAGACTTCAAGGAAAGGTCTGTATTAGTTTAAAGTCCTGCTCCACTGAAATGCTACAGGATTACTAATCACACGCACACACACACACACACACACACACACACAACACACGCACACTCGCACGCACACGCTCACTCACTGTGCAGCATTTTCTCAATTTGTGCCGAGCAGATGGAAGTGGTGCATCTCACTGCTCTAACTAGGCACGCAGATTAATGACACACGCACACACACACACACACACACACACACACACGCACACACACACTTACAAATGAGGTGGACATGTGCAATCATACATGCTCAGTGGATAAACTACACTGCGTTCCACATTATTATGCAAATTACACTTTGCTCAGATTTTCCTAAATAGTAATGCACAGTCAGTCAGTATCATTTTCAAGTCATCAACTGTTAGAGTATAAGTCAAATTCTATTGAACAAACCTCCTAATGATAACAGTATTTTTTTTCAAAAATAAAAAACTCAAAATGCAGTGTTCCAAATTATTATGCAGAATTTCAGAATTTCAGAGTTTCAAGATATTTTATAGGTTGTAAAGAACAACAAATTGTCATTTGTTGAATTTGCAGCATTAGGAGGTCATATTTAAAAACATCTTAACAGGTCAAGTTACATGTTAACATAGGACCCCTACTTTGATATCAACTTCACAATTCTTGCATCCATTGAACTTGTGAGTTCTTTGATAGTTTCTGCTTTAATGTCTTTGCAGGATGCCATAATAGCCTCCCAGAGCACCTGCTTGGATGTGAACTGCCTTCCACCCACATAGATCTTTTGCTTGATGATGCTCCAAAGGTTCTCAATAGGGTTAAGGTCAGGGGAAGATGGGGGCCACACCGTGAGTTTCTCTCCTTTTATGCCCATAGCAGCCAATGCCCCAGAGGTATTCTTTGCAGCATGACATGGTGCATTGTCATGCATGAATATGATTTTGCTACGGAAGGCACGGTTCTTCTTTTTGTACCACAGAAGAAAGTGGTCAGTCAGAAACTCTACATACTTTGCCGAGGTCATTTTCACACCGTCAGGGACCCTGAAGGGGCCTACCAGCTCTCTCCCCATGATTCCGGCCCAAAACATGACTCCGCCACCTCCTTGTTGACGTCTCAGCCTTGTTGGGACATGGTGGCCATTCACCAACCATCCACTACTCCATCCATCAGGACCATCAAGGGTTGCACGGCACTCATCCGTAAACAAAACAGTTTGAAAGTTAGTCTTCATGTAGTCCTGAGCCCACTGCAACCTTTTTTGCTTGTGAGCTTGGTTTAGGGGTGGCCAAATAACAGGTTTAAGGACACTTGCAAACCTCTTGAGCATCCTACATCTTGAAGTTCGCGAGACTCCAGAGGCACCAGCGGCTTCAAACACCTGTTTGCTGCTATTCAATGGCATTTTAGTGGCTGCTCTCTTAACCCTACGCATTTGTTTGGCAGAAATCTTCCTTATTTTGCCTTTGTCTGAACGAACCCGCTTGTGCTGTGAATCGGTGACAAATTTCTTCACCGTCCGATGATCACGCGCAATTCTTTTGGAAATATCCAATGTTGTGATACCTTGACCAAGGTATTGCACTATTTGCCGCTTTTCAGCAGCAGAGAGATCCTTTTTCTTCCCCATTTTGCCTGAAACATGTAGCTTGCTTAATAATGTGGAACATCCTTCTTAAGTAGTTTTCCTTTGATTGGGCTCACCTGGCAAACTAATTATTATTATTACTATTTGGATGATTTCAATCATCCAAATAGCCCTGAGACACAATACCATCCATGAGTTTCATTGAAAAACCAAAAAATGAATGTTTATGACCCTTAAATACAATTTGCCTAATAATGTGGAACGCGGTGTAGAACTCAGAAACTCACATGCATCCGCCAACTGGCTGACTTCCCTCATTCCCCCATGCTCTCTCCCCGTTGTGTGTGTGTGTGTGTCCTGAATGTCCTGTCGCGTCACACACTCCTCACTGTTAACACACATGTCATGGGCTCTGTTTATCTCAGAGTTTTACTGAAGAAAAGTCAGAGTTTTACTGAAGAAAAGTCAGAGTTTTACTGGCTTCACAGCAGTAAAGTGAAGCCTGAAGAAAACAAGTATGAGACTTGTGAAATGTCAGCTATTAAGCTAGCTTTCTCGCCGTCTGTCATCACACAAAACATGATCAGGAAATGATGACCAAGAAGTAATTTTCAATTATACACACATGGCTATAATGTTAATGACTATGAGTACTGATTCAGTATTTTATTTTGAGTACTGAAACAAGTTGATAGGAAATTAATTGACAACCATTTTAATCATTGAATCATTTATCAATCAGAAATGACATTCTCTGGTTCCAGAGGATGTTCTGTTATATTTGATAAAGGCAAGATAATAATTGCTAATGAATGTAATCGTTAGTTGCAGTTCTATTTGCATTGCCCACATAGCCTGAAGTAGGCAATCATGTTAGTAGAGTCATTCAAATTTAGATTTATCTGACTAGCTCTGGATAAAGAAAACAAAGCCTGCATCATTGCTTTCCATTATGGTTTTCCTATTATATTTTGTAATCTATTTAGGGAGGTCTGTTAAGTGGGTAAAAGGTTTGGACAGGATCTGCACGGCCTCATTTGAATCTCAGCATGGACAAAATGCTGAATTTCAAATGCAGCACTTTGGGTGCAGTGCTCCACTTCCAAACTCAAGTTGAAAGAGGCAAAAATTAAACCAAAGCAGCTGTGCTTGCATCACTTGCTGACTCATGCTTTCAGTGTGGGTACTATTCATTTAATCTGTTTGACCGTAGCACTCTATGTTTTTTTAATTGTTTTATTGCTGGCATACCGTAGTGTAATGGGTTCCAATAAACAAAGGACCAGAAAGGGTCTGGCTGAACACATGTCATACTGCACCAAGACACCAACCCAATAGAGTAGTTGGAACATACTGTATGTAGCTGTCCAGCCCTGAATCTAAAACATGTTTGAAGGTGCTACATAAAACATGCTGAGCAAATCAATTGCCCGCACACAGACGGCTGGAGGCTAGCAGCTAGCAGCTAACAGTGTTTACCTGAGGGAGACCGCAGGGCGGGCGCTACGCTTCAGCGACAACACCGTGGGTCGGGACGCCTTTATCATCTGAAACCGCCAAATGGGCAAAGTGCAGAGCGGCGGCCATGGGCTACACCGGGCACGCTCACATGCGCTAAAAGCGTGCACGTCTGGCCCGGCTACATGGACAAGCCAGAGAGAAGCTCGGATTACAACTAAAACGGAGGGAGAGTGACTTCACTCTCTGCTCAGACATGACTCCACTGTATCTTTACAAAGCAAATAGTTTCATATTATTGCTCTAAATATTGTATAGAGAACCTTTAAGTGACAAAAGTCCAGTCCATCACCCTGATATGCTAACGCCGTTGTCATGTGGAGACCCGGCAGCGATCGCTTTTCTCCTGCCAGCAGTGTGCGTGTTTTTGTTAAAGCTGAGTTTTAAATAACGAGACAGTTTTGGTTTTATTAGAATCAGTGATACCCCATCTGGCTGGACTTCATCAGGTGATACCTGACACTGTGTGTGTGTATGTGTGTGTGTGTGTGTGTGTGTGTGTGTGTGTGTGTGTGTGTAATAAAGTGTGTGGAGTGTCCTGCACTCCAGTTGTTCGGGGGGACAAGGGAGTTCGTTTTTGTGGTGACCGTGAGAATTTGGGGCCCTGGGTTGAAGGTGGTAATACAGATGAACAGCTGGGGGGTTAAAAAACCTACACATGCGCATGTACACACACACAGACACACACACACACACACACACACACACACACACACACACACACACACACACACACACACACACACACACACACACACACACACACACACACACAGATCCCAGTGATAGGTTTGTCTGATAAGGCTTTATATTGCGGCTCTAATTCTGTCGTGTCCCTCGTGGAACAATGCACGGTTTGTTTAGCACTCTGAAACAATATCCTCCTTTTAATATGGAGCCTAATCTCATTAAGTCATAACCTGTGCTGCTGGACTTCTCTGTACGTCCATTCAGCCACACAGAGGGAGCATTAGCAGCAGGCCACAAATGGACCCCAAAGGCCCGGGTTCATGCATGTGGACAACGTTGTCATTTTAAAAGCTGCACCAGGCAACATTTCTATAAATCCTTATATATTTTAATACTTATTGGATGAATATGGAGAGAGCGTTTCACCCTTCTTATTCCTTATTCACAAAACACAAGTCTCCTGGACAGGTAATTACATGGAATGACATTTAATTAAATGGGAAATGAAATGTCCCAGCCATTAAATGGATATTTAATCAGATGGGTAACTAATGTGGTGTGCGCTGTCCTATCAACATTAATGTAGAGGGATCCCCTATCCTGACAACAAGTTATAAATCCTCTCTCTCTCTTCCCTGCTGTATCTTTGGTCCTGTGCATAGCTTCCAATATGACCTGCAGCAAATCAGACAGAGGCTGACAGAAACAGCGAGACAGTGAATGAGAGAGAAGTCAAGCGTACTAAATTAACCAGCTGACACTCAACACAGCTGAATGCTATATAAGTTATAGTCTGGCCCCTGGAGGTATGTGCCTGTATGTATGCGTGGACACGATTGTGTGTGTGTGTTTGTGACACTGAGGTCAACAGGTGTCACGTTTTATGTGACGCGGATGTTGCATGTTCAACAGGGATCAGTGATGGCAGCAGTCATCTCGGAGTCCTTTCACTTGGCAAATACATTTAACAGCAGTCGGTTTAATTAGAAGTTCACTCATTGTGTGAATGCGACTCATTGTGTGTTGACAGGGGGCTTCAGTGATACAGCTAACTGTCCGCTGGTCTCAAGAGGATGAATTATATTGATTTTGGTGAACCCTTGCATTTTCCTCTTCCACCATCATGTCTCAACAACTCTTGGATGGATTTCCTTGAAACAAAATTCAGATATTCAATGATCCCTGAAGGGTAAATCGCAATAAAATTGAGAGTTATCCCAGACTTTGTTTTATGACCAAACATCTGCAAAACGAATGATTCTCCCATTATTCTCATCTTAAAGTTGTGGGAGACACACCTGCTTTAACATCTGCATGTTAAGGGATACTAGAAATGAAGTGAAATCCTAGGATTCTTAATTCCCACGATCCGATAGTAAAAAAATTAACAAAACATCCCTGTACTTCAACATACGCTCCTATTATTATTTTAATTTTTTGCAAATTTATAATTAATCTCTGATGATCCGCCACAAGTTTCATATTTCAAGATTGCATTTGAATGCATCATGATAACGTTATAATATACTTTGGTGCATTTGGTGGGTTACATTGTATGAAGGATGTGACACTTGACAATGCTTTTGCGTCTCCAAGCCTGGGCGCAGAATCATTTGAAAACATAGTTTGTTTAAAGCTGCTTGCAAGAATTAGAAAGTGCTTTTTCTGCAGCACTCACACAGTCTTCAAACTAAACCCTCCATAGAATCCTACAGACGCTTTCCCTCTTGTGGGTTGCACGCTCAGGCTTCCCGTCCCTGGAGGAACGCATCGCTTCATTTAATAAGACAGCGGTGATCACATCTACTGTTAGAAATCTGTTTGTGTTGGTGTAAATGCAGCCGATGAACACATCCCTCCTCTCAAGGATTCAGGTTAAATCAGCCCCAGGAGTCCTGTAATCCAACACTGTTATTCATTAGTGTTCAGCTGGGACCGACTCACTTATCCCAACACTAATAACACAGAATCCTCCTTGCAGCGTCCCAAAGAAAGAACTGCCGCCTAGGGCTGCTGCTGCATGTAGTTAAAGAAGTCATGATTTGATTTGATTATAAAGCAGTTACAAGAGTTTAAAATACAGCTGGCTATATTTCTTTACCTATAAATCTACATTTGCTTGAGAGCAACACGTTCATGTCTCGCCTTTCTGGGTTATTGAAAGGCCTTTTCGGAAACATGAGAAATTGGTAACCGTAGAGGTGCAAAGGTCACGGCCAAGTGGATACGGGAAAACGGTACATTTCAACACTTCATCACAAAATGAGCGCTGGACTGAGCGGAACGTGATGGATTGGTGTAAGAGGATCTGAGGGGACCCCTAGCTGTCTGCAGGGAGAGGTGGAAGGTTGCAGTTTCCCGACGCTTGACTTTGTGATCTTTGTCCACGTTTTTGTGCGAGCAGGTGGCTTAAAGTTGTAACCCGTAAGAATTCAGTTGCAGATGATTTAGGGACGCCCGTGGTTACCGTGATAATAGTAAGTGCGGTTTAAACATTCCTTGAGTTCTCTTTGTGAGAACGGGTGTCTCTTTACAGCTCTTGTTTTACTTTTTGATCAAAAACGATGCTGTGAATGACTGAAAACTACTAAATTATGATGAATGATTGAGCAAATGCATTGTGTTTTTCTTTTTTGGTCTACTTCACAATAAAAGCCACCATGTGTTTTCACCAGTTGAAAGCTTTTAATGTGGAATATCAACAGTAGGAAATGTGAGGCTGATAAGGTCGGCAATTTGAATCGAGAAAGGTAATTTCAGAATTACATTACATTCTTATTGTAGGAGAAATGTTCATCTGATTGAAATCAAAATTATTGGAAAAATGTTGCACATTAAATTTTTCGAAAACACAACATAAAACCTGAAGTAATCCCATTTTCATTTCAGAAAGATCAACAGTTACATTTTTGGTATCACTGACGATCTCATCTGTGTTTTCATTTTGTCAGTCAAGGACTTGAACTACCCTCTCCATCTTTTGATCAGCAGGTCACAACTGAGAGCTAACGTTCTCCACGCGTGTGCATTGCCTCAACATGTGTTGCCGTATTACATGTTCATGAGTGGAGCTCTTGTTGTAGAGTGAGGCTTGTAGTGAGAGTATCAGCCGTCTGGCTGACACACATCCTCATTTGGCTCTTCGTTTCGCTTCATCCTTCAGTCATACGCACTCATGCCAATACACGGGGCATCATTCAAAAAGGGCTGACGCGTGGTTTTGTTCCATATTTATAAGCGGAAACCAGTCTTTTACTCCTTTATTCCGGCGTCGGAGACAGGTGTGTGAATGTGAGATGCTGCAGCGGAGAACTGCATGTCTGTTGACCTTTCCTCCATGAATAAAACATCCATACAAATGTCTTGCCGCCGCCGCAGTCACCTAAGCCTTTAATGTCAGGCCTCTGATGCCTCCCGGGGAAATCTGATAAAGCAGAAAGCGTGCAGATGGGTGGAATAATGCAGTGACTCAGCTGGGAGCTTCATGCATGGCCAGCCCTGCAGCGGCGGAGTCCCGTCACTATCCGCTGTGCTCTTACCGCCGAGGGACCGGTGACTCTCTGCTCCTGGTGCTCGGCCTGCCCATCGCCTCGTTCCACCGCTTCCTCCAATGACTCAGAGCGGCTGTTTAGCTCTTACTGCGAGTCCACCGCTGCTTTAGGGACGTGAAACTCACAGAAATACCCCACATGCCCATCATAAGCCAGCGGCTGCCATTGTAGCTCCCTGACAACCGTGCATCGGTGGCAGCGTCTCTTGAGCCACGTGTTGAAAAGCTACATTATTAGTTCAAAAACGATCAACCCTTCACTCATTTAATAGGCCTGCCGGGTTCCTCGAACTATAAAATGATGTATGTAATAACCTTTAAATAATACATGGTGACGAAAGAAAGATATCGGTAGCACTTTGTAATAACTACACACTTTTTAGCATTAGTAAAGCATGAATAAACACTGAATTCATCATTTATAAAGCATTATTCCAACATGAATACTCATTAGTAACATGTTGGAATAATGCTTTATAAATTATTAATTCAGTGTGTAGTTATTATAAAGTACTACCAAGATATCTGATAAGCTAAATGTTATTATTTTGTGATTTGTAACCATTTTCATGCCTTTATTATAGAAATTAGAGAGAAATTGAGCCTCGGTCTTGGGAGCTATACTTCTAATAACACGGAATAAATAATAATAAAAAAAGGTTCTTGCAGTTGCATGATTAATACCAGGTCCTGTTGATCTTCTATAGAGCTTTTGACCAGTGTTATGAGAAGCTTAAAATAATCTAAGTCTAAATCCCCTTGCATGGTACTCCGTTTGACTACTTTCAGCAACATTCCTCCACCTCTGTGCCTCTTCACTGACTCAACCTGTAATCCATCCCTGAAAAAGAGACTTGGCTCGCTCGCTCCTGTGAGTGCAGCTCCACTTAGTGTTTCAAAGACACACTTTTACTTAACAGTCACATCAGGATGCATCGGCCAACTCGCCTCCTGAAAGGGCGACTGATGTCAAAGTCGCTCCATCTGGTTTTGTGGTTTCACTTTTTCTAAATCTGGACGTGGCGAGGAGGAAAAAGTGTGTCTACAGAGACGGCATGGGGAGGAAATACGCTCCTCATACATTTATGATGCGCTTCAACACGTGTATTATAATTTTGAAGATGATTCTAATGCATCTTAATGCATTTCCACTCTTTTATTATGCAGTGCTGATGCACAAAAGTACATTCAAAATCCATTTTAATCATAGAGTTTCCCTATTTTGGGCCAAATACATTTTCCTTTTTCAAATGGAAATTCTGTTCTCTAAAGCTCTCTAAAAATCACATTAGAACAACAGGTGATCCTTTGGTTTCTGTGTGTGTGTGTGTGTGTGTGTGTGTGTGTGTGCGTGTGCGTGTGTTTGCGTGTGTGTGTGTGTGTGTGTGTTGCGGTGGTTTTCCAAAGGCAAGTTAGATTAAAATCCGTCACAGTGTGGTGTTAATGAAGCCACAGTCAACTCCATTCTTCACAATTTCCCCTTTTTGCTCACTTTCATTCATCTCTCTCTTCAGTCTTCCCTCCTTTGTGCAAAGGCGGATGTGATCATCGATTACACTGAATTTATAGATGTCAGTGTGAGTGAACGCTGGGAAACGAGGCTTTGAATAAACTCCTAAATGTATTTGTGATTTGTGTTATTTTCTGTCTATTATTTTGTATTCAAGTCTTTCTGTTTTCCTTATCTTTGTGAAAAATGTCTTTCTGTTTGACTCTCTCTTCCCTCCTGTCTTTGTTCTTAAGTCCTTGCTGCTTTTCACCATCCATTTATATTACACAGACATAAAAGAGGATAGCAAGCTGCATGTATAAGTCAAAATTGGCACAATAAGACTCAGGTGCCCTCGACTCAATTTCTCATTTCTCATTCTCATTACTTACACATTGCAATTTCCTACATTCAAAATGATTTTTCTTTTAAGGAAGCACTGTTAACTTGTTCCCAAGGTACAGAACGACTCTCCATAACTATTAGCCACCCACATGGGCCTCTGCTCACACCTTTAAAGACACATAGGTAGTCTGTGTCTAGCCCTCCATGCAGCCAGTCAGCAAAGAGCTCTCTGTAACCTCCGAAATCAGAAAAAGATAGGAAATATATTTCACCTTTAGCGTCAGTCTCTTTTGGGAAAGAAGCAAAAGTGAGTTAAACAAGTGTGAAGCGCAACATTAAATCCCCCCCGTGGCTGCGACTGTGCATCGGGGTGTGTTGAATATTCATCGAGGCAGAACATTTTACAGATGATACAGAGAGGGGTTTGTTTTCAAAATGGATGCGCTGCGTTTCGTGTCTTCGCGAGTTCAACAACATAGTTTGATAAAACTACACGAACGGAGCGATTTTTGGCCGACGTTTTAATCCCGCCGGCTGTAAACAATAGGATTACGCCGTGTTCGTCCGTGCCTCATGGATATCTCTAATGCAGTAGATATGGTGGTAATTGTCCATGACCTAAATCTGACTCTACACGCGGGCTTTCATCTCCTCGCAGGATAGGTGTTTGTTTTTTTCCTACGTGCAGCGAAAGATCAATAGAGGGTAGCAGATTACATATGTTGTGCCTGTCTGTACCACTTCTGACCTCACATGAAATATGCCCTCTGGTTGGCACTTTAGTGTGTTACAGTGTCACCGTTAATAACAGTTATGTGCATATATGCTTCATTTCTGGCCGCAAAAAGCATCATTTTCATATTGCAGGCATGACGGGCATGTTTGTAGTATGTGTCACCTCTAATGGGAATTCAATCTGGGCAGGGTTAGTGTGTTAATATTGGGATTCTATTGGGGTGGATAACTTTCCCACCAGCAGGCAACGTTGACAGGCATCCACCATGTGTGTGTTTTATTATACAGACGCAACATATTCTCTGTTAGCAGTTCATTTATTGACTCTAGCAGGAGGAGAGTGGAAAGAAAGTGAAAACTGAAAGAGACTTAAGTAGAAATAGCACAAGAGAGAGAGAGGGTTGTGCTTTTATGAGGGTAAAGAACCCAGAACGGAGTTTTCATAAGCTGCAGAACCAAAAAAAAAAAAGCTTCGGCAGGAGGAATCGGAGAACTGATCCTAACACTCAGTGTGTCTTAACGGTAACATGTGCAGTAAGCGTTTCATCCAAACGTCAGTTTTAGGCTAACTATGTTCCTGTAAGTGAAGCCGAAACATTTGGACTGTATGCAGCCTGTGTTATAGTGAAACGTGGATCAATCCGAAAGCTGTACTTCATGGTTCATCATCGTTTTATTTATCAGCGGCTCCCCATGGTAGACATATGGTGCTAAAATAATCCTTTGACATGCTGCAATCTGATGTTCTTAGCTAGCTAGGGCTCTTCGTTAGCTAGCTAGGGCTCTGCTAGTGAATGTACAGCTGTACGGGGATCAGACGAGTAGAACTTCATACATCATTGTATGTTTGTGTGTACCCGGGTGAAAATGACTACCATGAAATAGAGAGGTGTGTGTGTGTGTAAGAAAAATGATGTTAATGGTGCAGTTTTCCTGCTGCACTCGATATTGGTACACTGTGTGTGTGTTTCTTTCAGGGGCGCCAAAGGTTAGTGTTCAGTTTCTGCTACAAGGCAGAAACCTGTGTGTGTGCTGCAAACAAATCATTGTTCGCCTTTTAAATAAAAGCTCTGTGGCTGTAGAGGGAATCAAGTCAATATATGTGCAGCAGCTGAAAGAATGCCCTGAACTGTCAATGACTCAGAATCAGAGTGTAGCCGATGCGGAAGTGTCTTAAAACTTGCATTTTCTCTCCTGACCAGCAGGGGGCGACTCCTCCGGTTGCAAAAATAAGTCAGATTGTATAGAAATCTATGGAGAACTTGTAATGGTCTCAATCTCTAGTTTCAAGTCTTCTTCAATACAGAATGATGTTCATTTAGTAAATGATGGTCCATTTTAGAGTCAAATAGACATAAAGCAGGGTATGCTTTAGGGCGGGTCGACTGTGATTGGCAGGTCGCCTCCGCTGCCAGAGCCGTATCCGGCGGCACTCCTTCGCATTCCAAATATGGTAACTTCTGTTCATCGGTTGCAAAAACAACAACATGGCGACAGGCGTATACCAAGTTTAACTCGAGGCTTCAGGCCAGCACTCCACAAACCAATGAGTGTCACGATGACTACGTCCACTTCTTGTATACAGCCTGTGCTCAGAATAAGATGCTTGTCGCCAGCGTTCGTCTGCTGTAGATGTTGCTCAACAGCCGGCCTCAAGATCGGCTGTACACAACACAGTGACATCACACATATCGGTGTCGCATTAGTCTATTTCCAGGCAGGCTAGGTAGTTGTAGTGAAATGTATCCACAGGAAAAGCCTGTCGCTCGTCACATGACAGCTGGGCATGGCGTCGCCTGTCGGTCCGTGCATTTGTGTGGGTTTTTTGGAAATGTAAAACGACGTTGATGACCCTTTTTTCATCCCCTCCTCTGTAGTTGTGGCAGCAGAGCCGCTGGTCCGAGGCCTGAGGAAACTCCCTGAAGACATCGACTGGTCGTACTCAGGTGTGTAGGAGCCGTTTGCTGCTTTTCAACTGTCATGTATGTGGTCACATGGGCTTTGTGCCTCCTGGATAACAGGGATGTGACAGGCAGTGGAATTGTTGGGTGTGCATGAGCATTTGTTTAAAGGTGGAAACAGGCTAATTATTTATCTTTCTTACAAACGTTATAATACAATTTACAGCTAGTGTGTGCGTGTTAGCTTTTTAATATTTAAGTGATCTGTTACCGGTCACATAGTCCATCTTACAGGGACTGTACTTAGTAACCAACAGTGTAAACCAGCCAATCAGATCTAATGTAAAAAAAAAAAACATCAGAAAACATTCAACATCAATAATTAAACTAATATAGGAACAATAAAACATAAACATAAGCGCAACAAGGTGCAGGATACTTGCAAACACACAGGAACTCATTGGAAACCGGATCAATCAACCATCAATTTCAAGTTTAAATTGCAAAGTCCCAATGATCAAGGTTCCCTAAACAGGGGACAATTCCATCAGTCTGGTAAATGTCAGTCCGAATACCACATGGTCCAAAGGAATTATCTGTTAACGTCTCCCGTGAGACGGCCTTGATCTGCCCTGCACCATATGGTGAGATGGCATCAGCTAACTCAGCGCGAAGCTCCCGCCGAGCTAAGCTGCGGTCCAACGGAAACAAAGAGTGGACACAGACGGGCCGTAATGGTCCCAGAGGGGGAGATTAGCTACTTAATGGTCGGGGGAAGGGGGATCAGAAGGAACGATCAGGCGCAACAGGTCATCAGTGGGCTAAATGCAGCTATTAAACTTATTAACCTGCACCCCAAAGGGATGGCTGGTGATAATCGACACATGTCGTTTGAAACACTGTACGATACGGGAAACGTCTGGGTCGCGGAGACAGCATTCACTCAATGATTTTTCCATTTTAATACATGTCATTGATCAGAAAGTGTGTGAAGATGAAGACCACGCACCTCTAGGTATCATTCCTTTACCTGCGCTTGTAAAAACTCTGACAACCTGATTCAGGCATCATTTCAACATGGATGTTTGGTTTGTGTGCAGTGAAATGGTAGATGAATTGTCATCATACAGATTACTTGTATTTTTTCATGTAAATTACAACTTTAGCCAAGATAAATACTACAGTACACACTTCGTCAGCTGTGTACTCTTTGTTTGTGGCCTTCACCATCAAGCGCTCAGGAAGATCCCAAGACTTAGGAAGCACAGTTTACATAGTGGCTGTTGGGTATGCCCAAAAATATGAATGAAAGAATGAAAGTTTAAAGCATTTGCACATTGGCTTCCCCTTTCAGACCCGGAGGTTGCTGCCGGTTTAAACACTTCCACGTTCTTGGAAATTGAATAAAATACAAAATATGTTTGTTGATCAAATGGATAAGGAAATGTAAAACCCCAAACAGAATCATTGCAACATAACCAATTTGTTGAACTACAACAAAAGTATCCACAACTGAATTGCGTTTATGAAACCTGGCCCTGAGCCATGTTTTACTGGAGTAATAGCCAGACTCACACACCAGTACAGCCATGGGGTTTTTATTTGTTCAGCGTGTTTCTACTCACACTTGTCAAAACAGTATGAATATCAATAGATGCACATGCATTTTTATCTTTCACATTGTTTTCTTTCCCTCTGTCAAATCTTCACAATCAATTCCCAGGCAGGACCGTACACCCGGTTGTAATAGGTTTTTCTTTGAGAGATACACTGAAATGATCAGTGTGATGAAAAGCTGTCTGCAAAAGAAATGAAGCGGCGACGCCCCCTTTCTTTCCTCACCTCGATTTGTATTCCTGCTTTCTGTCTCTTGGCCTCTCTTTCTTTCTCCGATTCTTTCTTTCCTGCTCCACACTTCTCATTTTCCTCTCTGCTGGGTTCTGAAGTTCATCATCACAACTGAAGGCGGCTCGGTGGCAGTTCATTTGGATCCACTGTAACCGGAGCCGCGTGCGTGCATGCACAATCTTGTTTTTCCGAACCGGCTCTGTTTCTTGCCTTGTGCTGTGCACTGAGTCGTGAGTAAAATCATTAACATGTGAAAGAAACACACTTCATTGTGAGGCACTGCGCACAGCTTTTTAGTTGGGTCAGAAGTAGGAGGGGGGGGGGGGCAAAGGGAAATGAAGGGAAATAAAAGAAAACAGAGGGCAGGAGAGAGAGAGAGAGAAGGAGGGTGGAAGAGAAAGAAGAACTCAGCTGAAAGGAAGAGAGAGACGCAGAGCAGGAAAGATTAACATTAGGCCACCATCAAAATTAACATTTTTCAAAGCACTTCCAGCAAACAAACCATGGTTGTTTGGTTTGTTTTTATCAAAAAGTTTACATTTCTTAATGACTAAAACTTAATTACATACATGTTTTTTTTTAGGACTTTTAGGATCAGTTCAGGCTTTCCCCACCACAACAAGCCAGTCTGTTATAGTAGAAATACAAGTTTTTCAAATTGAAATACACATTTGTGCGAGGATTCAGTAACAAACATATAAAGTAAACTTAATTCTTAATTAATCTTGCCATTAGTAGTTTGTACGATGTATTATAAGATGCTTATAGCCACTGTTTGGAAGTTAAACATGTCATAATTCCCTTTCTAATACCTATAAACCATCCCCCTCAAACAACCGTATTAATTGAAGTTTCCCCCCAAAATATTAAACATGATAACGTTATAATTCTCCTTCGCCCAGTGTAAGGTTGAATGCATCATAATGTAACTCAATTGAAGCTCCGTTGACGTTAACCTTCACTAGCTCCCCTCCTGCTGATTTCTACAGGGATTTGTTGTTCGGTACGATCTGCACACCGCTGATTAGTAACAGCGGAAACAGGCACCCTGGAGTTGGGGGGTTAAATGATGATCTTCAGTAATCGAGTTAATAAAGTTTCTCGAGGAATCATTTCAACCCTAATCCAAGTCCGATGATCACTCTCCTTTTAGTTCTGTTTGGGTCTCCACCAACGTCTCAACCTTCAAAAGATATTTGAAAGTATTAACAATAAACATGCAGGTACACTGTATGTTTGCGCTCAAAAGCATGCTTCCTCCTCCTCCTCCTCCTCCTCCTCCTCCTCCTCCTCCTCTTCCTCCTCCTCCTCCTCCTCCATGTTGTTCTCGTCATTCCTCTGTGCTTTGTCTCCAAGGGGTCCCTGAGATCCTCCTGCCTGGAGGACACCCCCCAGGGCCCCATCTGTTTTGTGTGTGTTTGTGGGAAATTGTGCGCTCTGAAATACCAGTTTCTTCTTCCATGCAAATGCAATGGGATGCAATACATTTTTCAAAAGTTAGAGTTAAAAAACAAGACTACGAGTTCCTATAGAAATATTCCGGTGACTATACTGGTACTACTTGTTTTTTTTAGTCGTATCGAAACATTATATTTCTTTGTAAACTATCATAACAGCTGAAATATGTTATGTTGTGCTAGATGAACCTTCATTGTTTCCTGTCCTTGGAGCAGCAATGACAGAGGAAGACAAACAGAATGTTAAAGAATAATAATGCTGCCTTCATTACTAATTCATTAAGCTGACTGACAAGTATTTTTTTCCCCCATGGCCTTTTTTCTTGATCTCTGTATAGGTGTCTCTGCCCACCCCGTCTCCGACAAAATGACGTCCCCCCACAACTAAACTGTGTTCTCACTTACGCTGAGAGGGAAACCTCTCCCGGTTTACGGAAAAACACGGATCACGATTTGGCTCAAGTTAGGGATGTAAATTAAAATATTTACGCAGACTATGATTGGAAACGCATTTGTGATTCGTCAAAAAACAAACGTAATCAGAGAGAAAATACATTTCCATCTAGATTTAATTGACAAAGCAGTTTTGTTGGATGTAAATGTAATGTTCAGGAGACCAGGCTGCTCTGCCTCCCTCTCCCCGTCTCCTCTCGCTTCCTGATCCTACTTAGTCTTACCCAGGGGCGATGCAGGCTTCAATACTCCCCTGTTGCTCTATCTGGGGAACACACACACACACACACACACACACACACACACACACACACACACACACACACACACACACACACACACACACACACACACACACACACACACACACACACACACACACACACCCAGGTTTCTAAAATGAATACTTCCTGTCCACACAAGTTCACAACATTCTGTTTTAAAACCGTTTCTTTCTGTTCTAAACGATCTGATTGGGAAGAGAAGAGGGCCGTGTTCACATTAAGAATCCGATCACACTCTTGGTTAAATAGTGCGGCCCAGAGAACCATCATGTGTCTGTCCGTCATTAGTGCCGCAGAGTCGTTGGGGTTGGACTAATAAGGACGGCATGAAAGGCTGCGTGACGGCTCCATCTCCACAAACCCCAGAAGAGTTCTTTATGTAAAATTTACACTTATCATGGCAATGCTAATTTTGGATCAGTGTGCGGGTGCAAACGTTCATCTATTCGCTGCTATGTAAATATGATATATATATAAGTGTGAATGTTTAAAAAAATAAAATAAATGAAGGTTGTGTTTTCTAGACCAACATTAGTACTGCATGAACAACAACAAAAACCTGCAGCCACCTCATTTATTTCAACAAAAAAGAAAAAGGTGCAGGGTTGCCCAGCAATCTGTGGAACCAGGCTCAGCACACTACGTTGTTAATTATATATGCAAGAGCAGATTCCTGGTAGAGGACTTTGTTGAGACACAGGATAAAAATAAAAAAGGCTGTGATAACTTTTACAGTCTCATCGTATTGTACTCGGCTGTGGATTGATTCCTCGAGGTGGCCTTTCTGGATCATGTTTTACCTTCTCCTTGGTACCTAAAGCAACAGCCCACACATACCCTTTCTTTATATATATATATATATATATATATATGTATATATATATATATATATATATATATATATATATATATATATATATAAAGGCCAGCTTAAGTCTTTCTGTCACCTATGTGATGAAAGGACCACCACCAATGTATGCATACTGTATGCTGAAAAGTAGCCTACTTACAGATGATTAGCATAATCCTGACAGTGAGAAAATATGGTAGAGATGTAACTAAACCCGACTGGCTTGTCAAAAATGTAGACTTAAAGCTGCTCTAATCAGTGTTTTTATATATCTTCTTTTTCTGGTCACCAGCCACCGCTTGGCACGTTTTCTGTGGCACGTGTAACATCAGCATAAGCATGGTGGAATCAGTAAGGTAGCTGGCTAACTAGCTAGCCTCTTAAATTAGTACATATTAACAAATAAATGCTTCATCCACACACTCTTGTCAAAGCGTAGGAAAGCACATTGCTATCCCCTGATAAATTACAACTTTGTTTGGGTTGTTTTTTGTTACAAGTGTTGCATGGAGGCATGGCGTAATTAGCAGGCTAGCTAAGTAGCTCGCCATCTTCTCACTGGCATGCTAATTCCACCATGTTTTGGTGAGCGGGCCATCTCTTCATCCCTCATATACTTTAGCCCTCTGTTTGCTCCTTGGAAGCAGCAGCCATGACGGCTGAGGTTAACATACATAACGTCACTAGACCCTTTCACGGACGCGTTCTAGCGAAAATTCCGATAAAATCCCACTTAAAATATTGATAAAAATGACCCTATCACGTTTTCAGCTGATTGAATGGTGTCAAGTTAAGCTTTAACTTCTTACCTTTCGAGCAAAATATTGTTTTAATTTTTAGAGTTAGTTTTGACTTTACTAGAGCCAGTAAAAGGACGCTAACGCCGGTAAATTAGCCGTGAGCTATTATCAGCCAATTGCGGACGCACTTCTATCCTCGTAGTTAACACTCGGCGCTGCTGTTTTTTTGGGGATATTAACTTGTTTCAGGGCCACCAAAATGCAGTCAACACATCCAGGATCGTAGTTATGTCCTTCACAATAAGATATCACGTTTCAACAACTCCAAACTATGCAATAAAAGCTCCGTAATTTCGGAGATACTTTTCAGAGTAAAGATTGTCGCCCGAGCGTTCTTACTGCTTTCTCTCATTAAAGTCCCTTTCCTATAGTATTTAGACATGTAAACGTCCATATATATTCATGAAATTTAACACGTAGATTCTTTGATATGTATAAAGTAATACTACTTAAACTTTTCTGGCGACCGCTGACGAAAATGCCGGCAAAAAGACCGGAAACTGCGTCACGTCGGCTACGTCCGGAAATGGATAACGGAAGCTAACTGCGTCCGTGAAAGGGTCTAGTGACGTTAAATGATACGACCGGCATAAAGACAATTATAAAGTGCATAAAAATACAACTCACCATTACGCCGAATTAGTGGGAGCCTTGAGCTTGTTTCTCCGCTACTGGTCCCATCTCGGGGTGACGGGAGACAACGACACCCGACGTGTGTTCTTATGTCCAGTCTACTCCATAACTTAAACCTTTAGTCCAGTCTACTCCATAACTTAAACCTTTAGTCCAGTCTACTCCGTAACTTAAACCTTTAGTCCAGTCTACTCCGTAACTTAAACCTTTAGTCCAGTCTACTCCGTAACTTAAACCTTTAGTCCAGTCTACTCTGTAACTTAAACCTTTAGTCCAGTCTACTCCGTAACTTAAACCTTTAGTCCAGTCTACTCCGTAACTTAAACCTTTAGTCCAGTCTACTCTGTAACTTAAACCTTTAGTCCAGTCTACTCCGTAACTTAAACCTTTAGTCCAGTCTACTCCATAACTTAAACCTTTAGTCCAGTCTACTCCTTAACTTAAACCTTTAGTCCAGTCTACTCCATAACGTAAACCTTTAGTCCAGTCTACTCTGTAACTTAAACCTTTAGTCCAGTCTACTCCGTAATTTAAACCTTTAGTCCAGTCTACTCTGTAATTTAAACCTTTAGTCCAGTCTACTCCGTAACTTAAACTTTTAGTCCAGTCTACTCTGTAACTTAAACCTGCTTCACAAAGACAGGATGTTGGAAATGGAAGCAGGTTTTCATAGGTTTTTTAGCGATCTCAGGATATTCTTCCTTGATTTTAATCCAGAACACCAGGAGAGTTGAAACATATTTTTAAGTTTCATTTTTGGGGTAACGTATCACGTGACCTCTTGACATGTGTCAAGAGGCTCAGACACACAGACGGATGTGTCCAGTCTTTTTCAAAATAAAACATCTTTCCGACCTTTAAAAAAAAAAAATGTCATTAATTCTTTCTGTGCGGCGCAGTACCAAGGGACCCACGGACCGGTGGTTGGAGACCGCTGGTCTACAGTACCAAGCAGTTTGTTTGAGTGGGACTTTTTCACTGCTAATTGGTTGGAAGCCTTTAACTAATCCTGATCCTTGTAAGTACGCATTACCCATGTCTTTGATGTTTTTGTTATCATCATTTTATTTGGAGGGTCTTAGCGTTCCCTGAGGATATTAAAGCTGCTGTAGAGGCTTTTCCATTATTCCAGAAACTCGGATTCCAGTTTTGGGTCTTTCAACCAGCTAGCTGCTCGTCCTCTCTCATCTCATGTGTCCGTTGTCTCTTTTTCCGTCCACATGCATGTGTTCACCACCCACTATGTTCTCAAGTTCTCTCTTAGTCACCAAATACTCGAGGCTGGCTTCTCTTCTGCTCCAGTTGTTGCTCGCTGAGCCTTTTGTGAGACGTGAGGTAATGATGCCGAGGTGCATGCGTGTTCCTTTATTCACGAACACGCTCTCTCTGCCCCCCGTTCCCTTTCCGTGTTTCTTGCTTGCAGCACCACGTGGCTTGTTAATGAGTTCAGTGGCTGCAATGGCGCCCCAGCGTAATAGGTGACTGTGTACTGTGATGATTTCAGTATCCAGAAATCTTCGTAAACTTCCCACAGCGCGCTGTTGATGATGTCTCATCTGTATTCCGTGACAGTCACAGGTTGGCAGACTGGGCTGTAAGCTATACAAACATGTATGCATATGCAGGAGGAATCTCATTGGCTCAGGTAAACCTCAGTGGGCGGAGCCAAAGGACACATTATTTTTGTATAAAGTTGCTGTGAGAAATTTTAAACTGGTTCTGAAACTCAGTGTAATACTGATGCCTGTAATAAATCAGCCATTTCTATATAGTATATTCTGTATATATATATATATATATATATATATATATATATATATATATGTACAGTACATATATATACAGTACAGTTTTCTAAAGGGACTCTGGCGCTCGGAAACATTACAGATTTTGTCCTTTTGGGAACACCAAAATCAACACGAAATACAAATTCCTCGTAGTAGCTTTAAGTTAAGTTTGGTGCAGTTTTATTTCCAGCTAACCTTCACTGCATGTTTAGATAAACAGTAAATCAGTTCAGAGAGCCAGTCTGCATTTGTTTAATATTTAACTGTATATTTGACTCCATGCAGAGAGTCTCGTCCCGGTCGTCTCTCGCTCCAGAGATCTTTTCATATTCACACGTCTAGACGGAGTCGTCGAAGATCACATAAACGGCACATGGGGACTGATTAATACCACGAGTTTTCTTTTCCTTTTCCTTTTTTGAATAATCTGACAGGTCTGATTCTCAGATACGCTGGCTGTAGATGTGTGTGGCAGTCCATCATTAACATAGCAGATCTCGCTGGATGAGTGATGTGATCTCTGTGTGTGTGTGTGTGTGTGTGTGTGTGTGTGTGTGTGTGTGTGTGTGTGTGTGTGTGTGTGTGTGTGGAGTCTTCTCTCTGCCATTCATAATGGATTTATTTAGTAGCTTAGATCTTGTCAGCCTTAGGCTCACTCCTTTATGTCAGGCAGGCAGTGTGTGTGTGTGTGTGTGTGTGTGTGTGTGTGTGCGTGCGTGCGTGACCATGAATGCTTTCATAGCCATCGATTCTGCAGAATAAGAATGACTGAAGTCTCTTCTCACACAAAAGAACAATTCTTATTTCTCTGCTCAGACTTCTGCTGCGTTGTAATCAAAGAGTTTTATTGAACTGAGATACTGATTGAAACGCATGACACCAGCTAAGACAGAGCGGTCCCTCTCTCACAGTAAGCATTGAGGTTTCAGAAAATAGGGAGATTTGCTGCATATATATATATATATACACACACACTGGTGTTTGAAAATAAACCTTACAGAAAATGTGATATGCTGTATGTAGCATTAGTTGTCAACTGAATTGTGGTCGCTCATGCCAGTAAAAGATAGCGACGATAGCAATAAAGTACCCTACCGGCGTTGGACGTGTTAGTCACGTGACCCGGCTGTTGCAGGTCATAACTGTCCCTCAAAACCTTTTTGGGGGGGATTTTTTTTTGGCATAAAAAAAAATCAGGTGTGACTGATCACATTACAGTGGTTGCATTCCATTTAGCTGTACCAGTGTCCTTAGGGCACAAAACCAGAGCCCTGGGGCCGGGGACAACTAGCGCCATGGTTTACGCTATTATTTATTATTTTTTATCAGTGTGGCTTTTGTCATCCCATCATGCCAGTCCGTACACACTGGGATCCGATCAACCAGAACCACACAAAGGTGTAACCACGGCCCTAAATGGCACGCGGCCTTTAATAAGGTCGTTAATAACACCCGTCCCTCTCCTGCTGTGACGTGTCAATACGTCCGCTGTGAAAAAGGTTTATTAGAGAGGCTGCTGCAGGCTTCCTTATTTGTGATCACAGTAATTAAATAATTAGTGGTGTAATGATGTGTGGGTTAATTAATTTGTGATTGATTGAACAGGAAACTGAACATCTTTGGGTTTTTGAAATGTAGTTTGACTGTATCTCTGTTTTTTTCGATGTGCTAAATGATTGATCAGTTAATAAAACAATGATAGATTCATTGATACATTCACTAAATGGTACATGTAGCTTTTAGAGAATGGAAGGCCTCCCGCTGCATGAAAGGAGGTTAAACCATTCCTCGTGGTTTATCCTGCCAGCCAGACAATAACGCAGACTGAAAAGCATCGCTGTGTGTTCAACTTAAGAAGCCGCCGTTATCTTTTTTCTTTTAATATTTGATACATATTCAGCTATTTTTGCCAGCAGTGATGTAAACAGGAGCAGACGGTCCCCCAAAAAAAGTCAAGCCCTACATTATTCAATTTAATAACCCTGCATGTTTTCTGAACAGTTAACTCGCTCAGCGGGGCAAAACCTTTTCACAGAGGGTGATCATCTCTCTCTCTCTCATCCAAGGGTGCTAATTGGTGTAAGCAGAAACAGAGAGACGGACAGTGTGATACGCGGATGTTTGTGTGTGTCCCTGTTTACTTGTTGTATATTTGCGGGAATCATACAGTACATCAGGGCATGTGCAACACACACACACACTTTTACGCTCCTCCATCTTGTGTCTCCTTCCTGTCCTTTCTCTGTCCTCCTCTTGTCTCCTACACTTGTTCTATTGTGCTTGTTTGTCTTTCCCCTCCTCTTTGTGTCCTCAGCCTTTTCTTTGTCGCCTCCTCTCCGCTCCTCGTTGCACTCTCCCTTTGTGTCCTCAGACGCTGTGTCTCCTCTCTCCTCTCTTTGTCCTCTCCTCCTCCCTGGAGAGTGAGAGGTGAGCTGAGATGATGGAGGTGCTGTGGTTAAAGAGAGCAGCAGCGCCAGGTGTAAATGGGTTCTGTCTTCACTGATTTCACAGCTGACTTCTCTTTGATCCGCTGCAGAGCACAACGTTCACACACATTGTTACTCTGTCTGTCTTTGGCGCGAGGCAGCTGTCAAACTAAATGAATTAAATGCACATTTGTATACAAATGTTGATGTCAAATTGGGGTTTTCATCTTGACAGCTTTACAGATGAGCATGAATTAAATCCCAGACTGCTGACCGTGAGATTACGGACGATTTATTGAAACCATTGAGACAATGTCTTTCTATTCTTCCTGTAGAATTTGAGAGAGCGAGAGGTAGAAGGGGAAAAAAGTAAGGAGGAAAAAAGTAGAATAATACTTATCGTATTTTTTCATCAAATTGCAGACTCTGCTTTAAAAGTCTCCCATGTGGATTTGACAACAATAGGTACAGTGGCAGCGTCAGCAAGCTTCACTCTGGGAACACTGTGGAAAAGCAAGTGGAACTCAGAGATATGAAATATAATTTCCATATTTAATCATGAAACGTCAGCCCTCGACTGAAAGCGAGAGGGTGTGCATGCATGTGTGTGTTTATTGATTTAAAAATTAAGACAGGAAAGCCTTGCTCCGGTTAAGATTTACATTTTTTTATATATTTCTCGCTCCAACCAGTCAGCGACTTGTTGCCATGGTAGCGTTATGTAACTCGGTTTGTGTGTGCGTTACGATGCCGAGGGACGCGGATGCAGATGTGGTCATTTCCCCACAACACACACACGCACACGCACACGCACACACACACACACACACACACACACGTTCACCACTAGCACTTGTAAAATGCAAGATATAGGTCAAAATTTAAGATTTGAAATTCTGACCTTATTCCCCTGTAATCACTTTCAATCAGTGTTATTTTCAATAAATTGTCGAGCAACAGCTTTATTGTGTTGATGTGGTATTAGAGGTCTCAGTGGCAGCGTTCAATTTGGGTCACATTCTTTTTATTTTGCTGCTGCATTCACAATGAAATCATGACGAAAAACAACCTACTTTTCTCTCAATGAGAAGCTTAGTCTCCTCAAAGCTTACGAGCTTGCGGCAGCGCTGCTCCTCCGGAGACCTCGTGTCGTCTCGTGTCGTCCACTCGCACAACGAGTAACATTCACGGCTAGAGACAGGAAATTATCTGTAGCTGCATTTCCAAACGGTCAATCAAATTCAGTGAATATCTGTCCTTTTCATTGCTATATATTCATGAAATAAATATATTCAAATGGCAATTAGATGGCAATCTGCATGAGAAATATAGAGGATTTTAAACGAGCTATATTGTTGCAATTGTTCCGCAGTCGTTTCTGATCACACAGACTGAAGCCACGTATCACAGGAACAATTTAAACAACTACGCATTTCATATTTGACTAGTTAACGGCTCCTGTAAATCAAATACAGCTGGATGTTGCTGAACCACTGAAGTTACCACATTGTCACCATAATCCTCAGTCTATCTCCAGGTTCAAACAGGCAGCAATACAACAAAGATGGCATCGGTTTAGTTGAACTTAGACCTAACAAGCTCTCTCGACACACAACAAGTAAAGCTAACACCTCGTTAAGTCATGTGTGACCAGTTACAGTTAAACCATCTGCTCTGACCTCATTAGACTCATTGTCTCTACTGTATACTGTGAAGCACACACACACACACACACACACACACACACACACACACACACACACACACACACACACACACACACACACACACACACACACACACACACTAATGACAAAGCACTGGATAAGAAAATCCAATGACACATTTCCATTAGCCATAACTCACCTGAAGCCTGTCTTATATTAATCCAAACGACAATCTTTTCCTCATTATAGTATTTTTGTTGCTAAAACCAATTTGAGTTGTTTCATGTGAAGATGGCAGTTTTATCTTGAAAATAATAGGCATGTAATGAGCAGAAATGTGTTTCTGGACTTATAAAGGCTGTTATTTCTATATGGAATGACTTTTTGTTATTTGCCCGTTTTCCAATGTTCCCTCATATGATTTTAACTGTGAAATATTAGGCTGTAATGAATGCAGCTCAGCCAGGTTTGCTCCCAGTGACTAACCTGAATCCACGAGGAGGAAATGACTGAGGAGCGGATGAATGCGTGCAGTAAATGAACACATTCACTCATGCACACACGAGGAGCTGTTCATGCATGCACACAAATATGAATATATATATATACTGCAGTCCAGAGGGCACACAGGTAACTTAATAATAAAACATGTGCATTCATATTTTACACACACATGCACACACTGCATGAAGGTATTGTGCTAAAAAAGAATGAAAAATAGCACACACACACACACACACATCATGTGAGTTGACGTAAATGCAGATAGTGTGACATTCAGTTGTGAATAAATCCACGCACGCACTGCATGTCCATATATTTAAACACCAGACATGCGCTCATAAATAAACAATGCACAACCCTTTTGAGGCAGCGCTGGTGATATTTAGCAGATCATTAGTGCCAAATAAATCTGTTCTGAGCACAGAAAGAGGAGAACGTCACGTCTCCCTTCCTCTATTGTGATTGAGTATTTTGTGTTGCAAATCTCGCTCGCCCTGGCGCTGTTCACATTGTTTCACATTATTCATGCGGAAAGCACAGCCTTGTTAAATCACACAAATGCACCCATCAGGGCGATACGTTTAAACAGAATTCATGCTGCGCCCTCCTCTCCCCACTCTTCCCAAAACATCGATTCACAAGTAAAAACACAAAATCGGAGACACGCACTCGTGCGTTAACGATGCAACGCTCGCATACAGAGTGCCAGGCTGACATGTGACCGGAGGCCGCCCAGTCATGTTTGACCTTCTGACCTGTTGCTCTGTTGTGAACAGCAATACTCGTCTCTAAATGTATCTCAAAGGCGCTATGAGAAGCACATCATGACCGCGTTTCAGTCATTTAGAGACTCTTGAGTAATTGGAAGATGCATTTGGAGGAAAATCCAGAGGCGAAGCAAGAAGTTTTTCCAGCTGAAACGCAGCTGCGCTTCCAACATTTTCTTTTTGACAGCGCATGAAAAGGATTTCGTAACAAGCTATCAGGCAGTTTGACATTTTCAGATCAGCAGTCAGATGTGAACGTGTTTGTCTCTTCATCTATCTGCCATGCTCTCTCTCTCTCTCTCTTATGTACAGGTGCTCTGAACCAGCACAACTGGAGTAAGAAGTACCCGTCCTGCAGCAGCGCCCGGCAGTCCCCCGTGGACATCGACGAGACGTTCACCCAGGTCAGGCTGCAGTACCAGGGTCTACAGCTAGAGGGCTGGGACAAGCTGACGGCAGAGGCCAGCACCATCCACAACAACGGCAAGACCGGTATGTTCATGTTCTTCCACTCCTCTCGTGGTCCTTTCCTACACTTTTTTTTATTATTTTTCCCAAGCATGACTTTCTTACATCTCCAGTTCAAGCTGTGGAGGCCATGCTTGCAAAGGCACTCTGCAGGAAATCAGACCACAAGCTGTTTCATGTGTGCTGAAAGACGGGCGACATGTGGGATTTCTTTCTTTATCCTTTCAGTCCCAGGCAAGTGCATATTAAAGCAGCAACCAGAGGAGGAAGATAATGTACGTAGTAGATTAAATCTATGGAAATGATTTCGACATTAGTCCGGTTCTGTAAAGCACAACATGTTAATCCCCTAGATGTGGAAAGAAGCTTAACTTTCCAGAAGCAGAACAACTCGAGGTTAATGAGAGAAAGGGAGCAGCGAGGATTACAAGGAGAAAGAGTGAGACAATGAGAGGGAAGGAGGAGGGAGGGACTGAGTAACTCAGTGAGAGGCAGCCAGAGGGACAGCGGTACCGACATGTCATGTGGAGAAAGACCGTGTCAAGAGGCAGAGATGAAGCTGAGCGACAATAGAAGAGCAGGAGGGGAACAGAAATAATAAAGAGAGACAGAGCAGGGGAGAGAAATGAGGACGTTGAGAAGTGACAGTGAGAGCGAGTGACGTCTGGCCTGATAAACACATGAAAGCTGTCTGAGCTATCACCAGCATCTTTCCAATACAGCCTGGACCGTGTGTGTGTGTGTGTGTGTGTGTGTCCTCTATACATTAACGGTCCCAAAATTTATCTCTTTCCCCGTGAAGTCAGAGAGGAAATTGCATATTAAAAGTGATTACATTGCATAGCTGCCATGATATTAAGCGGGAAATACATGGTTTGTTGTCTCCCCAACACATTTTGAAGCAACACATCAGAGATACAGTTCACAAGAGGCAACATGTAAAGAGGCTAAAGTGGACTTGTGAAACGTAAGGATCATCTCCCAGTTAGCATTATTATCAGCAGACGGTCGCTCCCCTCTATGCATCTCTATGCAGCGTTTTAGCGTCTTTCAGCATTGTTTTGGTTCACTCTCATCGCTCTCATCTTTGTTTTTGGGAGACACAGCAGGCAGTTGTCATTTAAAAAGCCCAATATACGCTACCTGCTCAACGCTAAATCGCAGACGGACAAGTTAGCAACTAGTTGGACGACATAGTGGAGACAAATGTTTGGTGGAGAACAAAACAGACTCATATCCGTCAGGTCGCCAGAAACACAACTCTTAATGAATGCTAATGTTGCTCTGTAGCTGCTGGGTGTGTAAATAATGAATTGTTCGCTAACAATTTCACCTTTACAAGGCAATGATATTGAGCTTTATTGTTGCCTTTTATATGGTAATTATATGCCAATGTTTAGTTTTTCCAAGTGACAAAAAAAAATGTAGTATCAAATGACAAATACAAAAAATAGACTGCTGACAGACCATATCCTCAAACCATGCATAACAAGATAAACATATCCAAGTTATAGCACCCAGAGGCTTTTTTTACTGTGGGGAAAAAATATGGATTTTTTTTGCATCTGTTGGATCACTGAAGAACTGTTTTGAGTTACTTCTTGCCATCATCTTGCCAGTCGCTCAGTGCCAGAAGTTCCGAATTCAGACAAAGCTTTGGGGCCTGGTGGTCATGTGACAGCTGAGTATTGGAAACTAGAAGTCTAAAGGGCCTTAAAGCTACTACAGCGTTGTGAGCATCCACACCGATGAACGATACCGTTGTGTGAGCAGTGGTGGGGTTTGTATCATTCATAAATCTGCCATCCACTTGAGTATAGAAAGATTTTTAAAATGATATATTTATACACTATTGCAGTTTTTAGTGGAGACAGCCCTTAAGCCTGTTGTCGGAGTCTTCAGTGAAATACATAATTCTTTCTTGTTATTGTGTGTGTGTTTTTTTAGTGGCCCTCCGTGTGGAAGGGGAGTTCTTCGTGAGCGGAGGAGGACTGAGCTCCAGGTTCCGCGTCGGTACGATCACCTTCCACTGGGGGCACTGCAACGTGACGTCCGATGGGTCTGAACACAGCCTGAATGGGATGAAATACCCTCTGGAGGTGCTGTCTCATCACCAGCACATGCATTGATCATACATGTGTCTTCCAGTGAAGCTAAACTTCTCATTTCCAATGCACTCGTTCAGATGCAGATCTTCTGTTACGATCCGGACGACTTCCAAAGTCTGGATGCCGCCGTTAGGGAAGGAGGGAGGATCGCTGCCCTGGCGGTGCTCTTTGAGGTCGGTTGGACCTTGTTGATCAGTCTGTTCCCCCTCAAGGAATACAGTGATGAGATTAAACGTTTTGAACTTGTCCATCAATGCCGCCATGTTCTTTCCCACAGATCAGCTTGGAAGACAACGAGAGCTTCCGGCCTGTTATCGAAGCCGTCAACACCGTCAGCAGGTTTGGTAGGTCGCCTCTACATATGAGCGTCATAAAATAAACACATTTAAGGAAGTATTTGACTTTCTGTTTATCAGGCAAAATATTGATAGTGTTCAGGAGAATATCTGTGTTTAATCAAAGCAGCAGCAGACATCTTTTGTCAATAACGGTGCAGTCCAATCCGTTAGTGTTATTATTAGTGTCATTGTCAATATGTTTCCTTGAAGCAGAAATAAATGGTGATTTTGATATCATTTTACCAGACAAAGCAGTGTTTTGCAGTGAAAACGATCACACAGCAATGTTACGACCATTATTACAGCGTTTTCTCTTTTCTCTTCTAAAGGACAGAATAATAACAGGTTGCTGATTGGCCTCCATTGAATATGCATGTCGTCTTAGCAAACTGCTTTCTCCCATGAGGTCTTACAGCTTGGGGCAATACATTTCTTTCTTTTTTGTTCTTTTACCAGATAAGAGTGGGTCGATGGAAGCTTTCACCCTGCGGTCCTTGCTGCCTAATAACACAGATAAATATTACATCTACAATGGCTCACTAACCACACCGCCCTGCTCTGAGACGGTGGAATGGATCGTCTTCAAACACACTGTGGTCATATCAGAGACACAGGTCAGGAGGTTTTAATCACACACACACACACACACACACACACACACACACACACACACACACACACACACACACACACACACACACACACACTGGAGTCCACTGCCACTACCCAATTACTCATCTCTTTCTGAACAGTAGGAATAAAAAAGATTACCTTGAGTGACGCTGGTTCCCATTCCCTCTTCTAACCTGAATGTACCTTTATGCATTAGCATCAATTTCCAGCACAGCCGACAGTCACATAGAAAATCCCTCTTTAGAAACCAGTGACAGCAGCTCTTACTGCTAAATTGATTTAGCATTGTGTCTGAAAGCCTCAAGCGTGATGATGCAAATTCTTCCATTTTTCCATTCTTAATATTCTAAACAATGAAAACCTGATTCGGCGTTATCTCTTTAAATGTATTCTTTTCTAGAACAGAAATCCGACGATCAGATTCAGATATCTCTTTGTATCCCTCCATAAATCTGGCTATGAATGATATCTTAACAAATGCCGACATAAAAACCTTCAGACTATAGAAAGGTTTCTTGTATAAAGGTGCTACTGAAATGAAGATTTCTGGCTTAATATGAGGAAAAAACTAATTTAGAGAAAACGTCCTTTTGTAAAATTCCATATTCTTTGAAGACACCACATGTGAATAGCGTAAAACATTTTGACTAATAGATACCGCCATGCAAATTCCACAGTTAATTACTTACAAGACAATTATGTTATGTATTACAAATTGCATCATTATCTAACCTTTGGTGGATTTTTGAGAAGTTTACAGACGCAAACAAACAAAGTGGTAAAAAATAATCCCCTAAATGTTCTTCTTCTTTTCCGCTAGTCTGAAATAAGACATGTTCTGAAAGCAAAGCAGGCGTCTCGCCTTAAAAAAGACAAACATGATGACATCTTCGCTGCCTGTATTTGTTGTGGCTGGTTTCAGGTCAGCTGTTGTTGACATCCGCGCACAAGATAAAAAACAAAAAATCCTCACATTCGAGTGATGCAACGTGACAGACTTACATCATCGGGGTTTGGTGGTGGTCAGGATCTGGTAACGGCGTCGTGCAGCCGCGCCGTAACGTTACGGCGGCTTGATTTCAGAGAGGAGACATTTAAGAACCGGCGACTTTGAATGAAATCATCTGTGTAATAATCATCAATTATGTAGCCCAATAACAGGGAGTGAATGGGGTCATGGAAGTGGTTGTGCATGTGCGTGTGTGTGTGTGTGTGTGTGTGTGTGTGTGTGTGTGTGTGTGTGTGTGTGTGTGTGTGTGTGTGTGTGTGTGTGTGTGTGTGCTTGTCTGTGTTTGCAATGATTGAAATGGGGATGGCAAGGCATGACACATGCACATCGTAGCTAACCCGAAAATAGAGCAGCCTCCCTTTCTCCGCCTGGCCCCAACGTGATCCCTGTAATCACTCACACTCACTCACACGCCTCGGTTTATTTTGGCAACTGCAGAGAAACGGGGAAAGATGCAACAGACACGTCTTCATTCCTTTGTGTGTCTCTCTCTCTCTCTCTCTCTCTCTCTCTCTCTCTCTCTCTGTTCCCAGTTGGAGGTGTTTTGCGAGGTGATGACCATGGAGCAGGCCGGATACGCGATACTAACGGATTACCTGCAGAACAACTTCAGGGAGCAGCAGCAGCAGTTCATGGGTCAGGTGTTTGCCTCGTACACCGGAGTGGAGGACGTGCTCACACCCAGTACGTCACCCACACACCCACACACACACACACCCACACACACCCAGACACCCACACAAAGACACAAAAAAAGTTTGGTGCTTGTAGAGCTGCGCCGAACAGATCGATGCTTCATTCTGCTTGTTTCTGTCTCCGCGGCAGCTGGACAGTTGTGTTTAAACTTCTTCAACTTTGGACCAAGAGTCCAGTTAGACTCAAAGATGAACTGATTGGAATTTGGCAGTCAAAAGGTCACTGTGAGATCACGAAACAAGTTCAAGAATTCATATGCTAGTTATGACAATTTCACACAAATGTCATCGAGGATCAAATAACGAAGTGATGACATGTTGGAAAGACGTGGCTGTAAATTAGTTGGCGAGAGCAAACAATCGCGAGGCGGTAATTCTAGTTTTAATCATTAAATAGATTGAATACATTCCAATCAGTTATTCTCTAATTATTGTATAAAACAGCTGATTTCCTATTTTTTGCTGCATTTGACATGTCTTTTCCACCTTCAGCTCTCAGCTCTCAGTTTTGTTTCCGTCCTCTCATTCTTGATGCTGAGGCCTGGAGGCCATCGAGCAACTTGCTCTGTGCGCTGTGAGATCTGCTAATTGTGCTACGTTGGTTTCAAGTTCCTTTATTCATTTGCAGTATTATTTTGGGTTCACATTCACGGTTTAAATAACACATTTATAGAATACAGTCTTTTTTTTTATACGTTTTCATTCCCCTGAGCTTCATTTGATGCCTTTCTTTTTAGTCTCGGTGCTGTAAAGTCATGTAGCATCACATCACAAAGTGAGTTTTGGTGTTTTAGTTTAAAACGGGGCCCGAAATTGTGTTTTGACTGGCAGAGATCGCAAGTATTGGCTATTGATTAACAGCGCATGAAAATATTTAAAAAACTCAGCATGTTATGATTTTGTACCAGAGGAAATTCTTCCCTAAAGAGTTTAACCCAGAATCTCCACTTTTCCAAAGATCTAAATATTTTCCCTAATTGAATTTACACTCAATTTTGAGCTGCATGGGGGAGAAAACCCTCCCTTCAGAGATCTGTACAAACATTACATTATTAATCCTTCTTTTCTCCATGACTGAAAAGTATTCTTCCGCTGTCTCTGCAGCTGTAAAACTGTCCATTAAGGTCAGCCCAGTCACGATCATCAAAAGACAAGACTCACGACGCTCTCCATCTTCAGAAAGTCGACCCTCAAGTAGAGTGGGTCGTTTGGGTTGCCAGGGAGCTTGACTTTGTAGTTCTGTGCCTCTGCTCCTCCCAGCGCAGGCAATTTATTTTGCAGCTCTTTTTGAAATTGAAATAGAGTATTCAGAAATTCAGAGAAGGGTCTTTTTTTTTACCCTGTAACCAATTTATGC
This sequence comes from Myoxocephalus aenaeus, assembly GCA_038501785.1. NCBI lineage: Eukaryota > Metazoa > Chordata > Actinopteri > Perciformes > Cottidae > Myoxocephalus > Myoxocephalus aenaeus. Next base: position 1,374,028 of record JBAMJR010000053.1, read on the forward strand.
AGCCAGCCACACACACACACACACACACACACACACACACACACACACACACACACACACACACACACACACACACACACACACACACACACACACACCCCTCCCACTCATTGCCACACTCACCTCCTGATCTGAGCTTTTCAAAATGGATTTCTATTTTCTTCCATTTTCCCTACAGTCGATTAACATCAAGTTACCTCGAGCAAAACTGAAGTTAATGTGAGACGTCGCATCGGTTCAGTTTAAAACAAATATATTGTATTGGGTTTCCCGCATCACATCCGCACGAATCAATATTCGACATTCACACCAAGCTTGCCCTCTCTAGCCTGCAGCTCGGAGCCGGAGAACGTTCAGGCTGACGCCCAGAACGACACGACCATCGTGGTGACGTGGGAGCGCCCCCGCGCCGTCTACGACACAACCATCGACTGGTACTCCGTCACCTACCAGAGGCTGCAGGGCCGAGACCAGAGCAAGCAGGAGTACAGGACCGACGGGGACCAGGATGTGGTACGAAGGATCTCTTTAAATGCACACTCACCCCACGATACGATGTTGAGTATTGAGATAACATCTGGCAATGTATTCACTTTCTTTCTGCCGCATATTATGCAGTTTTTCCTCATCTGTTTTATCTAATAAGATAAAGTTTTCATTCGGTAAATATCCTTTTATTCGTTTCTACTGCAGCAAAATGGGTTTGTAAGTCAAGCTGACAGACAAAACCGTCATTAATGTGGCATTCTGCAGCAGACAAACTGAACTGCTTGTGTTACAGTCTACCTAGTCCAATCCTGCTGACTCTACCTATGATGGCACCAGGAAAACTCACTAGTGGAGTTACCGAAAGGTTTAATTTGTATTTGCAATATTAATAGTTTATAGAGTAAAGGATAGATATGTGTCTTCAGGCAGCAAACTCCGGTTCTGCCAAGTGAAGCTGATGCGGAAGTGCCTTAAAACTTGCATTATATTTAATGACCAGCAGGGGGCAACACCTCTGGAAGTCTGATTGTATAGAAGTCTATGAGAAAATTACCCTACTTCTCTTTTGATTTATTACCTCCGTAAAGAGTTTCTGATCTCAATCTCTAGTTTCAAGTCTTCTTCAATACAGTATGATGTTCATTTAAAATGATGGTACTTTTAAACCATAAAAGGGAGAATGTTTTAGGGCGGGTTTACTGTGATTGACAGGTCGCCGTATCCGGCATCTCTGCTTCGCTCCTTCTCATTCCAAATATAGCACATTTTGGTAATTAGTTGCAAAAAACAACTAAATGGCGACGGCCGTAATCCAAGATGGCGATGGCGAAATTGGCAAACTCAAGGCTTCAAAACGGGTCCATCCACTCGCTATCTGTCACTCTCACATTGCGACTGCTGCCGGCATCTAGGTTGATCAAAGAGATCGATCAATTGATTGATAGGTTGATCAATCTTGACCGCTCAACGGATCACTGAGCATCCCTTAACGGGACCAGCACCATCTGTGTGTATGTAGATGTAGCTCCGTATCAGTGTGTGTACGTGCACAAGCCTCTTCATGTTTGTATGACTTGATTACCTGCAATAAAGCTGCACTCCAGTGAGAGAGCAGGTGGCTTTTACATCATTATTGTTAGTTATTGGTAGATGTGGAACTTAAAGTATTACTCATTAAGATCATTTAAAAGGAATTATAATTTATAATAAAAAAAACTAAAAAAACATTAATATTTACAAATACAAATTAATATTTGTATTTTTAGGGTGAAATAAACACACATGTAGTATTACAAATTGCCCAATGACCAAGAAACTAACACCAATGATAAACCAGCTTCATCCCCCAGGATGCAGTTGGTTTATCACCAACTAAACAGCACCCGCTGCGACCGAGAGCCTGAAAACTAATCAGAAAGCAAGCGGACAAAAAGATATGGAGCTAAAGATGCTAGAGCACTGGTTTCACTGGTCTCTTTAAGTGGTAGTAGTATGAACTGGCCGAACCCAAACATCAACAATTTCAGGATAATTATTGCACCAATATTCTTTCTTTTTATATTAATAATTAATAGTGTTAAAAGCTAGGGGTTGGTGATCTTGAGAAACTAGCAAGACTACGCTAACATTATAAGATGATCAAACTGAAAAACCAATCCCAGTGTTGCCAACTCCAAAAGCCCTTCAGGCCTCCCTCAAGATACTCCTTCAACATGATCTTTATGAATATAGACAACAAACATGGCTATTGCTAACTCACAGCTGTTAAGCTAGCAGCTTGTGGAATGAGGATGTCAACAAAATTAATATTTTAAATGTTTTTGAACAAGATTGCCAACAACACAGTCAGAACACTCACCTAAATGTGACTCCCCAGGGTGCCATCATCCCCAGCCTGCTGGCCAACAGCAGCTACGTGGTTCAGGTGGTCGCCATCTGCACCAACGGACTCAGAGGACGACGGAGTGACCAGATTATAGTGGACATGCCGTTAGAAGACCCTGGTACACACACACACACACACACACACACACACACACACACACACACACACACACACACACACACACACACACAACTGTTCATTTCCTACACTTGTGAGCCAGTCTTTATTCCTTCTCTCTCTCTCGTTCTCTCTCTCCAGAAAGTGATTCAGATCCTGCTGCTAAAGAGCTGGAAGGCCACAGGGAGGTAGGTTGCTCTGTGATATCTGTGCTTTCACCTGACACCACTTTGCACGTTCATTCTGCTGAATTGCGTCGCAGCGCTGAAGTCGACTGCATTCCGTCATATCAGTGATCCTAATTATTATGCAAATGATTGTAATTATGTCAGCTAGGCTTGTTGTTGAGTGTTTGGAGAGCAGTACAAAAGGTTGTACGGGTTAAAGTAGAGATAAAAAAAGAAGGAAAAAAAGGACATAAATTCTACCAGGTTGTTTTGTTCCCTTCCACACTGCTTTAATGGAGATTACTGTATTCCTTTTTATCAGTTCATTTGAATGTTGAAGAAGTTACTGCACCGCTGCTATGTCTTTTGTAGGATTTTTATATGCATTCATTTAAGCAAGAAGCAGGTACAGCCTAAAAATATGTATTTGTTACTCCTTCAGTAAGGCATGTCCCTCCTCACATACACTTCTACCAGACATCCACAGCTCCACTCAGTAGTGCGTTTTACTCCTTCCTGTTAGCTCTCATCTAAAGCCAAATCGGAGAAGCCCGAGAACCAGAATCAGGTGGATGTGTCTCCAGAGGACCACAGCCCCGTGGAGGAGATCCCCGTGGAGCAGACCAGAGTCTACCAGAACCATCCTTCGCACCACCAGAACCTCCCGGTCCAGGACAGCACCCGCTCGACCCCGAAGGCTCCGCCTGAGTCTGTCGTCCTGCAGAAAACCCGACTCAACCAGACTGCGAAGAAGAAAGCGAGCACCGAACCCGACGACATGGATCAGAACTGGATTTACGAGGACAGCGACCCGACGCGCCGGCCGTTCGCCAAAGAGGGTTTCGACGGCAACGGCGCGATATGGGTGACCGAGGTAACCGAGCAGCCGGGCTTCCTGTTTCCAGTTGCCCGGACGACAGCGCCGCCGACGATTCGCCGACAAATCACAGAAGAGGCGTCGTTGTCGGTGTCGCCGCATCAGGTATTGCCTCTTTTCCCTCAAAGTTAAACCGGATTAAACATCAAATCTGGCTGCCACACAAAATGAAAATGCAAAGTTGCTTGTAGTGTTTTTGAGTTTTTCCTCCACAATATACGAGTATGTTTCACATACTTCGTCCAAAGATCATGTTCTTGTAGTTTCCTCCAAGAAACCCAATGTTTTGCGTACGCAGTCTGGGGATCACGGCCCAGCGGACCAAGCCGGAGACAGCGGGCTCCCCTCCCCTCCTGTGGAGGACATCCACGTCACAGATATCTTCTATGAAGACACGGTCAACAGCTCTCCACTAGAAACCACCGCCTCTGCAGAAACTGGGTCTGCCGCTGCTGCTGCTGTGTTGCCAGGTCAGATTTAATCTTCGTTTTTCGGCACTCATATCTTTTGATCAGTGCCAGGGAGGAATTTAAGCTCATAAATATTCGAAGAGGAACCAGCAGAAGATTTTTCTTTTCACTGAATCCTCCTCACTCTTCCTGGTCAAATCAAGGCCGACACGTTAAGATTGTGTGTTGATTTTTTTTAAAGTAATTTGTGTAGCTTCTGCTGATACAATCTCTGAACCCGTTTAGCCTCTGGGGGCAACAGCCAGTGTTTCTGAGGTCCAGCTGGGCCAAGACTTCTTCTTCAAAGCGCCAGTCATTTGTTGACCCATTTAATCCATGCATGTACTTTGTTCTTCTAGATACAAACTCATTTCATCATACATACAAAATGAAAAAAGCAACAAACATGTCATAACATCAGGATCATATATTTATCCAAAAGCAGTATTTTGAAGGAAGAGACAACAAAGAAGTTGAGAGACTAAATGTAAACAGATAGATATATATATATATATATATATATATATATATATATATATATATATATATATATATCAAGCACAGAAAAGAAGGCAAGTTGGACTAACTTACAGTATTTACCTTGATTTCTAAAGTATTATTCAGGAAATGTTTCGTCAAAAAAAAGAAGAAATGTTTATGTGAAGATCTCAAAATCAAAATGTATTTTTCTTTATTTAGGATTCTTTGTTTAAAAATTATCTTGGATCTCGCTTCCATGAATTTTGCGTACGGGGCACATTTCTATGCATGACCACCAAAAAACGAAAACTAATGAATTCCCCCGGCCGTCATCGCTGCGGCTCGACCCGCGTCGCGTCACGTGGTCATGACGTACTCTCTGTCCCCACAGGTGATGGAGCGGACAGAGTCTCTCTGCCGTCCAGCGAGGACAGCGACGCCCCCGTGAACCGACCTGTACCAGAAACCACCGGCTCGGTCCCCTCCACCTCCTCGCCGCTCTGGATCACGCCGAGAGCGGCGACCGCCAGCAGCCCCCTGGCCGAGTCGGTCTACAAATCGTTCACCACCTCCTCTCTGCTCAGGGTGCTGATGCATACAACCCAGCCCATGTTCAACGGTAAGATATGATGTAGGAGACGGTGTTTACTTCCAATTAGAATTATAATTTGAGGGGTTTTACTCAACAGCAGCAATATTAGTATTGTCATTTTGTTTGTGGTGGGTTGACAGCTGGTCTTAATTGCGGTGGATGGTTGACTTTTGTCCTCCAGGCTAATCAATGCTGTACTCTGGGATCTGGGTGTCATGATGATGTGGTGGTGGTGGTGGTGGTGATTATGGGAAAGAATAAGCTGGCGCTGATGATGATTAGAATGATAATCGGCGACTCTGTCCTCTGGTTCAGAAATGAAAATATGCTCGGCTCTCACTCACATCTTGCAGCATGTTGCGACTCCACATGAGGTCATACTTTGAGTCCGTTCAGTACTTTTAGGACTCCTCTTTTTGGTCTGCGTTCTTATCTGTGACTCAACGGCGCACTCTGGTGGCTTTTCTTTTTCTTCCTTCCGTTCTTCTCGCAGAATGCAGGGCTCACTTCAGTTGATTTGGGACATTTCTCTTCTTGCATTGTGTGTGCGCTGTGGGCACGATGACGACTGAAAAGTCCATCTCTGATGAGTCTCCTGTCTGAATTTGTGGGTTCAATTCTTTCCTTTTCTTCCATCTTTCTTGGAAAGACAAAACATAATGCTGGTGGCCTGGAAAGGTGTTTTTTTTTTTTTTTTACATTTCTGGCTTTTCTTCCAGTAAAGAAACCCACGTTTAAGGCCGAGGACTCAACCATTGGCCGCTCCTCTGGCTTAGCAAACTCTCCTAACACGTCCAGTGGAGAGATCGTCAACCCCGCAAATCCTGCAGCCTCTGTCCCGGAAAGGGGATCTGCTGAAGGATATTCATCCACTCATCAATCACTCAACCCTTTTAATGAACACATCGGCAGTTTGCGTCCCTCTCCCGCTCTCCCTGAAGACACCGGCAGTGGCTTTATCTTTTATCATCCCGACAAGTCCTCTGAAGAGCACTCCATTGTCCGTCTACAAATGGATTCAGAGCACCCTCAGATCTCTCCCACTTTGGGGTTTGGGGATGGCTTAATCACTGAGCACTCTGATTATGACTTGAGTGCCATCAACTTATTAAAAACAAACAGCATGAAAGGAAATACCCCGAATACTCTAAATCAAAAGGGTCAAGATGGTGTGAGCATCTTGGCGCGTCCCGACAAAGAAGTGGAAGCCGGGACAAATAGGCATAAAGAAGACGCATCTTTCTTTGAGTCTAAAGGTTTGACTTTGTCCTTTACTTATCATTCAGAGGAATCCAGCACAGACTGGTCCGCAGAGGGAAGTGGATCAGGATCTGGCTTTTACAGCGACAGGCTCGATCGGGAATTTGATAGAGTCAGCACAGTCAAGACCGACCTTTCTCCTCTTCTAAACTCAGCTATCAGCACCAAGGTGGGGGACACTGTGAAAACGAGTAGCTCAACAGGAATTAAGATGGAGAGTGGAACAGATGGAGAGACAGACGGGGCAGGAAGCAAATTAGGAAGCAAGTGTGAAACAGAGGCAGTGAGAGAAATGGAGGAGAACGAAAGTGAGCTAAGCGGTGAGGAAGAAGAAAAGAGAGAAGGAGTCGATCGGCGAGGGAACGATGGAACAGACGAGAGTGCCAGACAGCTCAACAGTACAGCGGGCTGTAACACGTTGGAAGAGAAAGGGGGAGGAGCTGAAACTGCAGCGGGGAAGGCAATATACGCCGAGGCCAGCAGTGGGGATGAAATTGAGTCCAATTTTCCAGTTTTAAGCTGGCCTGAGGACGTTAGTGGTGTTGGAGAAGGTGGTGGAGATGGAACAGTAAAGAAAGTCAGCGACAAGGAGGAAGGTATCAAAGCTGTCGGCGAAAAGGAAAGTGGTGCCGGAAGGCAAGACGGCAATGAAGAAGTCGTATCTGGAGGACGAGATGGTCTCCGGCTGTCTGCCAGGCAGGACAAACCTAAGGCAGGGTTCCCATTGTTGGACGACAGTGAAGAAAATGTTGACGGACACGATGAGGAAGGTCAAAACGGAAGTCTTGACACTCACGTTGTTGGAGGTCACTCTCTGCCAGAGGACGACAAAGATGGAGACGGATATGGTTCAATAGACGTGAGCGAGGAACACATCAAAGGCCCTACAGAGGATGGGGATGCAGCTGTAGTTGGAGAGAGATTGCAGCAGCACTCAGGTGTGGAGGCGGGGTTGTTTGATGCTGCGAGGAGTCCCATGTTGGGCCGTCTCGTCCCTCTGCTTAGACTGACAGGTGGCGACGAGGCCCCGGAGGAGGACATGGAAGGTAAACGTTACTCGATGCCATGCGTTTCCTCAGGACAGTTTACTTTTTTAACAATGGTGGCGTTATTTCATTTGTTCGTTTCATTTACTTGGCTCAGAACCATGAAATAATAATAATAATAATATTTATAGTAAATAATAATAACAACACTTTGGCAAGTACCTTTCTCTACTTTCTTTCATTCAAACCTGATACTCTTTACAAGCGATTGTCATCACAGCCTTGCTGGCAGAATAGACGTTTATTCCAAACAACACGGTTATTGCTTGTGGAAACATAATCACTAATAGCTGCAATAATCAATATTGTATTATTACCAGAGGATGAAATGACTAGATGTAATATGAGAGGAATTGCTCACAGTGATGAACCCACAGAGAATAAGACATAAACCTCAGACTGTAAATGTCTCGGCGCATTGATTTGGTTTTCCGTTCTGCAACAATCAACCGCATCCCACAGCCACATAATATTATTATATTATAACTATTAGAAATGCATAATAGTGTCAGTTGCCTAGTTATCATGGAGTTAATTTCCCCTCTTTCAGAGGGCAGCAACAGCAGCCACGAGTCTCGGGTGGGGCTGGTTGGAGGCGTGGACCGGGAGAAGAGGACGGTCGTCCCTCTGGCTGTCGTCTCCACTCTCACCATCCTCTGTCTGCTGGTACTGGTGGGCATACTGGTCTACTGGAGGTACACACACACACACACACGGTCAATATCTGTCTAGAACAATGTCCCCTGTGTACTTGATTTAGATTCTGATGCGTTTGTGTCACAGAAACTGTGTCCAGACGGCAAATTTCTATCCAGATGACAACGTGTCACCTAAAGTCATATCGGTCCCATCGACGCCGCTGCTGCTGGCCACCGGTAAAACACACACACACACACACACACACACAGTCATGGGACTTAATTACATTATCACCGTGACATCAAACTCTTTCGTTGCAGACGGTCACGAGCCGCTGACAGTGAAGCAGTTTGTGAAGCACGTCATGGAGCTGCACGCCGCCAACACCTTCTCCAAGGAGTTCGAGGTGTGTGGAGTGTTTCTAATTAAGAGTATTTGAGTTGAACTGTCCCCCACGAGGGGAACATGAACTGCCACAAGACGCTTTGTAAAAAAGACAGTCGATAGATACACTACCTGAGATTCTGCTTGCGAACGTTTAACCAGCATAGAATAAAGGGATCCCTTATGTTTGGTTCATGTGTATAAGTAGACAGTTCACCGTTTGTCACAGCTCCTTAATGCTCCTCCATATCTCTATTAACGTCATGTTCTCCAGGGATCTCATTTAGCACAGCGATAATGTGTAACTTCCACGCAACAGAATGGGTGTTTGCTACTAACCACGGCCGTGCTACCCGCTTCTCATCCCAGTCTCCAAAGTCAAAACACACAAGACAGGACTTCAAATGCAATCGGCAGGTTTTGATTGATAAAACGTCCTGTTTTCCAAGTTTATATTGAACGTGAAACACGGTTTTAGAAATGTCTCATGTGCATTATTGACATATTTTAATGTTGTTGCGTATCTTAGAACAGCTTGTGGATGAGTTTCAACAATAACCACATCTGCATGACATCCGTCACCTGTTTCCTGCATGAACCTCCTGAGTAGCGCACACAGATAGGATAGGAACCTACTTATTGCACTACAGCAGTCTAAGAGAAAAGATTTTCGGCCGAGCAAATCCTTCTAATCACACACAAGCATTTAAGGGTAAATGCAATATTATTTTTTACAGTGTAGAATAATAGGCCATGGCTAACTAAAAGTCCACCGCTCAGTTGGGAACATCGGCGCATTTCCCACTTAGCCCCGCCTCTCTGTGTGTATCTGAACCCCATATTCCTGGACCTGCACTGACTCCCTGTCTGTCTGTCTGTCTGTCTGTCTGTCTGTCTGTCTGTCCCGCCCCCCCTTCCCACTCTCCTTTCACCACCTCCACCACCATCGTCGTGCTTTCTGCATCCTCACCACCCTCCATTAGATTGTCAAAGAATCCTACGAGGTAAGAGCCCTGCAGCATCACCCCTAACCGGCCGTAGAGAAAATGTGAGCTTTGTCTCAAATGAGTTCTCCTTGTTGACAAACTAGTCAGCTTGTAGACCGCGTCTTCTGTATTTCACATGTGATATTGAACGTAAAGCTGATGTTTGCCAGTAAACGATTGCCCTTTGGATTTAAATGTGTACAAATATGAGGTTTGTGAGGCAGAGCTTTCGCTCTCTGCTTCCCAATACAGACGTCTTTTCAAACTGAAACGGAGCCAAGGACACTCACAGTAAAAGTGGCATTCTACATATTTTGTTAATCCATATTTAGAATCATTTATAACAATGAAATAGAAATGAAAACCCTACCATCCCTGCTTGTTGTCCCACATATTGATCTGAGGCTTTAATACAGGGCACATACAGTAGCATCAGTCTCCTGCATCGATCCATAGACTGTATATAAGAAGTGGACGTAGACAGCGTGACGTCAACCATTGGTTTGTGAACTAATGGGTGCGACCATTTGGTCATTTCCATCTTGGTTTTTGGCCGTTGGCATTTAGTTTTTTTCAGAACCAGAAGTTGAACGAGAGGGTGGAGCTGAATACAACTGAACCGGAATAAGACATTTTTTAGGGGACCAAAATGTTACAGTTGCCTTTCATGAAGTGAAAACACACAGACAAACAACGCTGTGGTAATGATCTGTCAATCACCTTGTAGCCCCGCCCTAAAGCATACCCTGCTTTATGGTCTATTTGACCCTAAAAGGATCATAATTTACCAAATGAACACAATGCTGTGACTTCTATACAATCAGACTTCTTTCTGTAACCAGAGGAGTCGCCCCCTGCTGGGCATTAGAGATAATGCATGTTCAGAACCGAGGTTGCCGCCTGCATAAATCATGAATCATGCCCCTTTCTCCTTTTATATGAAGTTTATAAGCATATACGATTAATATAACCCATATATGTGCTATTCTTTCTCACACAAAATGATCATGTTTTTCACCTGAATCCTTAATCCTAGTTACAACTGTATTCACAAGAATTTCTCTGTTTGTTTTGTCTTCACTGTCGACTCTTGACTATTGCACTGAAATACTACAGACCACTACAGAATGTAAACCAAAAGCAAAAACCTAGCATGTTTGCTTCCTCTGAGCTTATTTGTGTTTGTGTTGATTTTCAGGAGGTGCAGGCATGCACAGTGGACATGGGCATCACTACAGACAGCTCCAATCACCCCAACAACAAATGCAAGAACAGATACATAAACATACTGGCCTGTACGTCACTGTTCAACATGATCAGTTCAACATTTATGATCCTAACGTGATGAAGCTCATTAACCCTTTCCTCTCCCAGATGACCACAGTAGAGTCAAACTCTCCAACAGTTTGGACAGAGACGGGAAATGCGGAGACTACATCAACGCTAACTTCGTAGACGTAAGTATGTTTTTGACTGACTGACTGACTCCAGGTGGGTCTTTTCCATTATTGTAGGAAAAGTACTGTGCAACCCATCCGGTGTTTCCTTTACGACGTGGCGGTTTCCTCTGCAGGGTTATGAGCGAACAAGAGCGTACATCGCGGCTCAGGGACCTCTGAGGTCGGGCAGGGAGGACTTCTGGAGGATGATCTGGCAGCAGAATATCGGAGTCATTGTCATGATCACCAACCTCAAGGAGAAAGGACGGGTAGGAAGGTCCCTTCGGCCACCAGTCGGACACAAACACCAGCTGCTTACAGTATCTTTGCTTTCACCATCACGTGTAGAGGCCATGCTGGAGTTTGGCAATCGTGTGCTGCTTGTAGAGTTTTGAAAAGTTGGTTAGTTTCAATGTAAAAATCTCAAATAGTTTTTGATGCCTTTCTATTTCATGTAATCTAAAACAAGATGCTGAGATGTACCATAAAGTGAACATTATTTAGAGTAAAGAGTCAAAGCTCTCTGATCTGTCAAGGGAAATAAACAGGCAGGAAGTGTCTAAAACTAAAAACAGGATAGAAACCCACATTCAATTACATTGTCTAGAGAGTTTAGGTTTCAATGTCATAGCTTTTAAAGCAGTATCACCTCATTCTTTAGTCACTTTGGAAAACATAAACAGCTACTTTTATTTACACTTCCAGCCGATACAGAGAAATACTAGAATTCATTTGGAATCGTGTTTGTGTCTACCTGATAAATGTAAGTCCAATGTTCATTCCTGAGGGAAATATCTGGCTCTTTAGCTGCTAAATGCTCCACTATGTTCCCCAACTAGTAGCTAGCTGTGTCTGTCTGGTGTCTGGCGCTGAGAAGGTCGTGCACAGTGGGTTTATTCCATCTTTTTAGCTTAAAACAGCTGGTGAGAGCGGTGAGGCTCAATCAAAACAGTGAAGCTGCTGGCTTTAAAACCAAAACAACGGGCTGAAAGATGATAAAATGCTCCATGGAGGTGATCTCAGCATCTCATAATCAGCCGGCAGGAGAAACCGAGCCTTTTAAGGACCTCAGTCTTATTCGGTCATCTGCTCTATGTCGTCTTTCCACAGACAAAATGTGACCAGTACTGGCCGCAAGAGAGCCAGGAAGAATACGGCCCGTACCAGGTGACCCAGAAAAGCAGCAAGACCCTCGCTTACTACACACTGCGGACATTCACCGTCAGAGATACCTCAAATAAGGTACATCTCTCTCACACACACACACACACACACACACACACACACACACACACACACACACACACTCTCCTTCCAACACACTCATACACCAACAAACGCCGCTGACTGCACTGACAGTCCACAGTCAGTTTGGGGTTCAGTTCCAAACAGGTCTGTTCAAACTTAAAAACTCTGGCTTTGTATCATTTCTGGTCCTCCAGGCGTGTCAGAGGAGAGTTGAACACACTGTCCTCCATTACCATTACACCCAGTGGCCAGACATGGGCGTCCCAGAATACACTCTGCCTCTGCTGTCCTTCATCAGAGCATCCTCCCGGGCGAGGACACAAGAGATGGGACCCGTTCTGGTACACTGCAGGTGTGTATCTGTTACTATTTCAGATAGGCCATGCATGGCCTATCTGAATCGATGTATTTGACATGTGTTGTGTGTCACAGTGCCGGCGTAGGAAGGACAGGAACCTACATAGTGATAGACAGCATGCTGCAGCAGATCCAGGATCAGGGTACGGTGAACGTTCTCGGTTTCCTAAAACACGTCCGGACGCAGAGGAACTTCCTGGTTCAGACGGAGGTAAGCGAACTGACACAAGGACCATGTACTTCTGTCTTTGTGAGGACACTCATTGAAAAAAAAATACACCTGATTCTAACCTGGACCATAAAACCAAGTCTAAACCCTCAAACAGACCTTTAAAGTTCTATCCCAAAGTGAGGACCAGACAAAATGTCTTCACTTACCAGATGTCTAAAACGCCAACTGGTCCTCACAAAGATAGCTGTACAAGTACAAACACACACACTCTTAGGGATTTCTCAATGCGCATCCAGCCGATCTTAACCGTTTTTTCTCCTGTCGCTCTCCTGCAGGAGCAGTACGTCTTCATCCATGACACTCTGGTGGAGGCCATAATGAGCCGTGGCACCTCAGTGGCCTCTGACCTCCTCCACACTTACGTGTCTGACCTCCTGACCCCTGGGGCGTCGGGCAGGACGCGCATGGACAAACAGTTCAAGGTACAGCGTGTTTCCCCCATGTTTACAGGCCTCTGATTTGTACTCTTGTTTGTCCTTGACAGTCGAGGTATTTAACCCACGCTTTGGGTTTTCGGGCCACATTACTATCATGCAGGTGTAAACATTGAATGTTGCAAATGTAATCAACTCGCTTTGTTGTGTTTCAGTTGATCAGTCAGCGCCAGGCGAAGCACGCAGACTACAGCACCGCTCTGAGGGACGGCAACGCCGAGAGGAACAGAGCCAGAGCTCTGATGCCTGGTGAGCAGGGCCGGTTTATAAACCCACAAAGAGAGATGTGGAAGCTTTTTTATGTTTCATCCACACCGCGTTCAAAAACGACACATGTACCTTTAAAGGAACTGTGTTGTTGGTACCTTAGAATTACCCGTTTGTAGCTATATATGGAGTCGACCGCCACATTTCTACGGTGGCCCAGAACGGTCAAGCCAAACACTGGCTCTAGATGGGGCCTCCCCGCTACATATTGCCTGCTTTAAGTCAGAGGTAGATGGAGGTGCGCGGCCACGTGGCCCCGGTTGTGATTGGTTCCCTCACCAGTGTGGTGAACATGGCCTCACGTCTCTGTGTTTTTCTACAGTGGAAAGATCAAGAGTGTGTCTGGCGGCTTCAGAGACGAACTCCACCGGGTTCATCAACGCCTCCTACGTCATGGTGAGACCACTGGGAGCTGGTTACTGGTTACCGTTTTATTCAAGGAGACTTCAACGAAACATGTTCTAGTAGTTTTACTCTGCTGGTGTTTTCACAGGGACATCAGCACAGTAAGGAGTTCATCGTGAGCCAGACTCCTCTGAGCAGCACGGTGGCAGACTTCTGGAGGATGGTCTGGGAGCACAGCACACAAACTGTTGTCCGTCTGCCAGACACACACTGTCAGGTAGAACGCACACACACACACACATACAGAAATATTCAATGAGTATTACAAACATACAATCTGACATGTTTTCCTGTTTATGTCAGAGTGAAGACATTTACTGGCCCATTAAAAACCAGCCAATGAGCTTCGAGGGTTTCAGTGTGTCATACTTGGGGGAGGAGCATGTGTGTCTGTCCAATGACGAGAGACTGTTGGTGCAGGACTTTGTAGTGGAGTCTCCACAGGTAACACACACACACACACACACACACACACATTATTCTATTATATATATATATATATATATATATATATATATATGTTGTGTTTTTTCTTCTCTACTTCTGTGTAGACTGTGTTGGAGGTGCGTCAGTACAGCGCCACCTGCTGGCCCAACCCAGACAGTCCCATCAGGAACAGTTTCGACCTGGTCAACACAGTGCGAGAGCACAGCGGACATCCGTACACACCCACAATCATACACGACCCGTGAGTATTACATAGACAGGATCAGGCTCTCATGTGACACTTTCTTTGCAAGGGTAAATCTATATATGTGTGTGTGTGTGTGTGTGTGTGTGTGTGTGTGTGTGTGTGTGTGTGTGTGTGTGTGTGTGTGTGTGTGTGTGTGTGTGTGTGTGTGTAGGTTGGGAGGTGCTACATCAGGGCTGTTCTGTGCCCTCACGGCCCTGTCCAGTCAGCTAGAAGACGAAGGAGCGGTAGACGTTTACCAGGTGGCACGGATGACCAACCTTATGAGGCCTGGTGTTTTTAATGATATAGTAAGCCCACACACAATACTCTCAATGCGCCCATTTCCCCCTGTCAACACACAAGATCTCTAAAATGACACTTAAGTAAGCAACACCTAAAAACAAATACACCCGATTCTAACCTGGACCTTAAAACCAAGTCTAAACCCTCAAACAGGCATTTAAAGTTCTATCCCAAAGTGAGGACCAGACAAAATGTCCTCACTTACCGGATGTCTAAAACGCCAACTGGTCCTCACAAAGATAGCTGTACAAGTACAAACACACACACTCATCAGATTTCTTAATGCGCATCCAGCCGATCTTAACCGTCTCTTTGTTGCAGGAGCAGTACGTCTTCATCCATGACACTCTGGTGGAGGCCATATTGAGCCGTATTCACCCCAGCCGCTAACCAATGACATTCCTAAGAATTTCGAGAAAAAAAACTAGCTGTTGAGAGGATTTGGGTTTTTTTGCAATAAAAGATGGTTCAGTCTTGAATGTGCGTCTTGCCCCCACAGGAGCAGTACCAGTTCCTGTACCGAGCCGTGCTGAGCCTGGTGAGCAGCCAGGAGGACCAGAGAGCCCTGCAGAGTCCAGAAACCAACGGGTCTGTACCACTGGGCCAGACCAACGTCGCTGAGAGCCTGGAGTCACTCATGTAGACCCACACACACACATTAAACATACAAACATGTCACGGACATCATACAAGCACACAAACACACCGCCGTGGTGACTGAGGGTTGGCCCGACCGGAGATGATCATCTCTGTGTCTGCGTGGCAGCTTGAGACGGGTCGTTAAAGGTGATGACATGCACAGCAGACTGAGCTACAGAATCCAGCAGACACAGATGTGAACCCTCACGTCAGATGAAGTGACCCAACCAGGCCAAGACATGACTCGTCCTGTAAGAGAGAAACGGTACCACTTTCTTATGAGGTAATTCATAAGTGATTTATGTTTAGTTCACTTATGATAATACTTTACTAATGCTATATAGCTCTACGGAAGCCCTGAGAAGTCCATTTTCTTTCTCTCAATAGTTTTCTTTCAGTGTGTTTGACATAAGAACAGGTGAAAAAAAGGTGTTGCTGGAATAATCTCCCTACATTTCTTCATTATTTGCATCTGTGAAAATGTTTTGGCTTGTGAATTTCTTAGTTTTGGGTTCTTGTTGTTGCAACACTCATTTAGGCCACAAGAGGTTGAAGCGCACCACTAAAGCTGTCATGTACACTTTCCTCTCAGGGCTTCTGTATCGATCAGTTAAAAGTCTTTAAATGAGCAATGTTTGAGTTGCCAGGTTCTTTTGATTGGTCAGACAGTTCTTCCTGTCTGCTGTAGACCAGACGGACCAAAATACATTTAGAGCATGTGTACCTACATTCTTGATGGTTTATTAGAAAGTGAACACTCAATGAATTACCTAGATTTATAACGGTACTTTTACAGAGTAGAAAGGATAAAAACCAGCCCAACCCAATAATTGATCTATAAAGCATAAGTAAATGATGTTTTAACCATTAATAAAGCCATTAGTTACAATCCAGCAGCCCTTTATAAGGGAGGTTCATTATTAGGAAGTGGGACCAATATTTCATTGGAAATAATTGTTCTTAATCACAAAAGGAGTCACCTTTTAAATTATAATAACAGACCTACTTTAATTCGGAACTTCTGTCTATTATAATCTTTCTTTAACATTTATTTCTTTGCCTTTTTTTCATTGCTCTCGTCTTCTAAAAGACAATCGAATATGAATAGAAATAGAAACAGGCAAAACTAAAATAGAAACAAATTAGATACAAATAAAAGTAGAAGATGACTTAAGGGTAAAAAAGAAAAGGGAAATGATGTAGAAAATGACAATCTCCTAAACTCTTGTTTTCCTACATATTTTATGCACCGCACATTAACCTTTAGATTTTGGGGCTCAAACTACCACCTATCCTTATTGAGAGGAATATTAACCAAAATCTCTTACGGCCTAAATCACTCGTGACACTACATTGACTGCTGTTCTCCGTTCATGTCTTGCTGCCACCGGCTCCATGGTCTCTGGTAACCGTGCCTTTTGTAGTTCATGTTGTGTACTTTAAACAACTGTGTGACTAATATGCCAAAATAATGATCTGTGATTTTGTTTTTTCTATTTTCTATTGCGCTTGTTACTTTCATACGTCGAAGTCAGAGAGGAGATCAAATGTCGGATGTTTTGTAAAAGATGCATTCTGGGATTTAAACGGTATTCCACCCAATGTCTGTGTGTGGAGTTTCAAACACGCCGGTCCTGTGAGACGGACAGGCGGCCGTCAAGAGCTGCAGCTTGAGTTTGTGTCAGTTCACTACGACGGCGTATTAGGGCCATTGTAGGTCAAATATATATATATATATATATATATATATATATATATATATATATATATATATATATATATATATATATATATAATAATAATAATGACGGAGCTGGTGGAGAAGGGTAATAGTTTCCAAGATTAATGTTGAGATAAAACTTGGATATTCTCTTAGATTAAAAAAGTAAATTGATGAGGAAAACAAATTAACAAGAAAAAGAACATTCTCTGTAAATACTTTCTGAGACTATAACGTCAAATTGTACTTTACAATGTAATTGAGCCATGAGGAAATATTGTGATTCTCGTCCAGAGTCCCCATATTATCATAGGCGTGCAGACTTCAGAGACATTGCAGTGCATTGGGCCTTTTCAGAAGAAAACCTGTAAATGTATCACTTTAACCTCTGAGTTTTTCTCAGAATATTACCCTCCTCCCGTGGCTCTGTAATCTCTTCTTCTATTTGCCCTACAATGACCCAAATACGCTGTCGTAGTTTACGATGAATTCCAATGGTTGGTTTTCCGAATGTTAAGGAAACACGAAGACCTCTCATCACTCATTGTAACATCAGCTGTCACGGCATCAGTCCATCAGTCAGCCGAGACCGCTGTCAGACATTTAGCGTTCAGACAACGAGACGAATCCGTGGAAAGACAAACCGCCGAGCGAGCCGACATTCTGTTAAACCTCGGCCTGGAGAAGACGTTCAGAAGCCGAGAGGCGGGACTTCCTCTGCATCCCCGTGCCACTCGCTACGACTGTTTCCCTCCTGAGCGAGTCCAAGCGTGCCCATTGTCGGACACGATCAATCAACCTCTGAATCCCTTTCAAACAATGTTGCGTCTTCTGTATTTGCCGATTGAGCATCCAGCCGGCTCCCTCTTCAGAGCACGTCTGGGGATGCAGAATGGCACAAACCATGGAGGCTACTGCAACTGTGATTCCCACCAGATCTGTCTGTGTAAATATCCCTGAATACGTCAAAAGGCCAAATTCCTGTATGTTTATACTGTACCTCTATATATTTTCTATTTTACTATATAAAAAAAGTGATTTTCTAGTCATTTACACATATACAGTATAACTGTGTGGATTCTATTTGATAATTGTAGCCTGGAAATATTGATCATGTTTATAGTTTTAATGGAATGTTATCTCTTTTTATCTTTATGATCACAGTAGCAGCTTAATGTCTATACCTTTATCTCCAGCCATAAACTGGTGCAGTATGTAAATAGCAACACGTGGAAGCAACACCAACCTTGTGTATGATTTGGAATTTGTTTCTTTTTCCAGGAGGGAAAAATGAATAAAATGTTCTTGTTTAGACCAAACTTATCCCTTCATTTTATTAAACGGTCTCAAAACACAAAGACACAGGTTTAATCATGATTTTATTAATATTATGATACACTGTATTTGCATGGTCTCCCCTGATCAACCTGTACATGACACGATAGTAAAGACATACGGAAGTTAAATAATCAATGCAGCACCATGAAAGGTTAACAAAGATTGAGTCTAAACCAAAAATATATATTTCTATATAATCATATTAATATTTGTCATGACACATATTATACTGTAACAGTCCCGTGAGATAAAGTGTATATAGTGCATTAAGAATAAACCTCGTTATGCAGTGAGATTATGAGTGGGTGGTATTTTTTACTATTTCTAGAAAAAAAGAAAGTCAAGCACTTAAAACCCCAAGCAGACGTCCATCCTGCCTTCACTTCTCTCACATCCCTCACTTTCCAAATGGTGTTCATGTTTGTGGTGGTTTTGTTGATGATGCCACATTACAGAGGCGTTTTTATATTTCGCATTACAACAGCCCTATTTGTTCCAAACTCAAACTGCACGAGGAGAAGAAAAAGAGAAAAGTCTCTAGACCTCCATCATCTGAGCCAAATGTGCTCCTATAAGAGACTAGATTGAGAACTGGATGTCAAACTTAAAAACACAGCATCTTATTTCATTTTTTTCTGATTTCTGATCATATACAATTATTAGTTTATGGCAATAAGTTCACTGTCGATCTGCGACCACATAAACCTTTTTGTCCCGCCTCTTTAGTCTCATCACATAATGTCTAGAATGCTCTCTGTGTGCACATTGTTTTATAATCTATTCCTATTTTTGACATCAAGTAAAGCCATCGAAACTTATTGGAGAAGATAAACCTCAAAGGGGCGGGGCCAAACAACCATGTTTTTTTTGTCTTGCTTTCCTCGTACATCTGATTTTATCAGGGAGCAAGACAAACTGAATACAAACTTGTGGAAGTCTGGAAGCTGAATCCAGCCTCAGCTGACTTAATGTCTCTTTGATTATACGAATATACTCAGACATTGTATGATGGCACATGGAGATGGTAGAATGCAGTGTGGGCGATGGCTGATGAATCATCCTGCTGCCTGCGGTGTGATGACAGTTCACTGTAACATACCCATCATATCTTTTGTGACAATACATATTAACGACCGTAAATTCTCAAATGGAAGCCATAAAACAAAGTTATTGCTAGTACCAATATGACAATGACTGTCATGGAAAATTCAGCACTGCATTAATTCTGTCCGGAAAATGTATTTTTCATTGTACTTTCTCAAGAAAACTCATCACTTCTTTCCTTTTTTTCAAAATAAAAGCCTTGCGAAGTGAAAGGATTCTGCCACCCTGAACCGCTGGACATTGTTTTAATGTTTGGAAATCAGGGAGGCTTCTTACTGGAAAATGTAGTAAAGTAGTTTATAAGTTGCAGAAGTTAGACATAACCAATAAAGACCTGATTCTCTCTTAAAGTTGCAATCTCAAAGATCCCGTTTCGTTCCCTTTGGTGACACCTATGGCGGTAAGCGGTAAGCGCAGGTGTGTTTTGGGATCTCACTTCCCAGAGATTCAGACAGTTTTTCACTGTTTGTCCTCTGCTGAACGTCGAATTTGTTTCTTTTTCTTGGAAGTCTCATCGTCTGCAGTCATCAGTCTTTGTTTGTTTGGCCACGGTAACCGTTCACTCGCAACGCTCACGGAGACACCTGAAGAAAGAATAACTGCTTCTCACAAAAGTGAGTTGAAGTCTGTTGCGTTAGCGCCGCCTGCCGCTGCAGATGCAATGGAAAATCTTAGTAAAAGAGTTAAATAAAAGAGTTAAATAAAACTCTTGGGCCACTATTTGAGAATTTATGGCGTACAATTTGTTTAATAACTAAACATTACATGATAAATTACACGAAAAGCAAGGTTAAAATATGTAGTCTTGTGCAATACACTGAGTGCAAATGCAAGTAATACAGGCATGAAAATACTTAAATATATTTCTTTGTATATAATATATAATTTTGGGAAAATAGCTACATCGTCTACTTTATCTAAAATGCTACAGCACCACAACTTCCACCTGTTTCAAGCACGTGATGAGAAACTCTCTTTTTATTGGCTCATTCACACATATTGTAAAGTGGTGGAGATGAACTCCAGTCCTGAAAAAAACCCCGGTTGACCTGCTTTGTTATTGCGTTTGGGGAAAAATGTTGTTGGCACGGTGCTCTGTCATATTAAAATGTCGTGTTTTATAGCTTCTTATGACTTAAAATGTGTTTTTACATTTAGCACTTTAAAAGCAAGAGGAAGGGAGAGGCGTTTGTTGACAGCTTTTTACCGTGAGGCGCTGTCAACAAGATAGAATATTGAGGCGTCGCATTCGGCCACGCAGAGCTCTCTTTTCCTTGTGTGTGTGTGTGTGTGTGTGTGTGTGTGTGTGTGTGTGTGTGTGTGTGTGTGTGCTCTCCTACAGACTGTTCTCTCTTCCTGTCTGCATCCTTAATTTCCCTGACAGCCCTGTTGGGACACAGAGGAGAAATTAGACAGCAGTATAAAGCACTGGATTAAGCTCTGTGTGTGTGTGTGTGTGTGTGTGTGTGTGTGTGTGTGTGTGTGTGTGTGTGTGTGTCCTTACAGAGTTGGTTCGTTTGCGTTTCCAGCAGTCTGGGTCGATTCTCTTCTGTTCGTCTGCGAGGGCTTTGGCCTGCACGGTGAACGTCCGTCGCTCCTCACTTCGCATTTTCTTCCACCGCTCGCCGAGGAGGACGCTGATCGCTCTGCACACACACACACACACACACACACACACACACACACACACACACACACACACACACACACACACACACACACATATTACCTTACAACTAAACGTTGACACAGCGGCTCCGCTCCGCAGCACACATGCAGACACGGGGAACACACACCTGTTGTCTTTGCCCGGGTACATCCGCGTGTACTCCACCCGGAACTTCTTGGCAAACAGCATGAAGGCGTTCATTGGCCGCTTGCACCTTGTGGGCGTGGCGTTGTTGCTTCCTGCCGCGCCGGCTTGCTGGCTTTTGGTCGGCTTTTGACGAGGAGAGTGACCGGCACCGTCTGCAGTGTTTAAGCAGATCCACAAGTTTTCTTTTCTTTCTTTCATGAAATGCATCCTCTTTTCTCGCTTGAGTAATATTTGATTGTTTTCGCAAACTGAACGCCGCTGCTCTCGATGTTTGTGTCGCTTCACACGGTGGAGTGTCTTTCAACAGGAGTGTGTGAGGCGCACTACCTTGTGACGGGTCTCTGTCTGGAGAAGCGGCTCCCCCGCTGGACTGCGAGGCGCGCCGCCTCCTCGCCATGCTGCTCAGCACGTAAACCGCAGACGAGTCCAGAGGAGTGAAATCATAACTGAGGAAGACACACACGTGTAAGAAAAAAAAATAGGTATTTCAGGCTTTCGCTGCTCTGGGATGTGGAACTGGTGCCCCGTTTTACCTCCTGAATGTGTCAAAGACCAGCGAGTTGTCGGTGTGTTTGGCGTCTCTGTGTCCCGGAGGCAGGCACACGTCTCCCACCTCCATTTCATAACACGGTATCCCATAACGCACCACGGTCAAGCTCGGGTGAAATGACGACCAGCCTGACGGAAAGCAAGGCGGAGAGCGTGAAAAGGGCGTCGCTCCAAAAAACGGTTGCGGTCAGTGTTTTCCCGTCATCGCTCCTACCTTTCTTTTTCACGTAGAAGGGGTGGTCCAGTTGGCAGCGGGCGGTCATGGCGGCATGTCCGAATGCGCCGGGGTCAAAGGTCAGCTGAAGGACGGCCTGACCGGACAGCACCGTCTCTGAATGCTCCACCAGCTGCAGACCCTCGGAGCCATAACTCTGCAAAAGAGTCGTTACATACAGTTACTTTATTTCGGTGGATCCTTTTCTTCTACTTAAAAAGGTGCAGCGTGTGAGAAATGGTCAGAATTTTAGTCCGAACATTAAAGAAGTTAAGCGTGCGGCCACGAGCTTCTTGCACAACAAAGTATACCTTCAGAGACCCGGACCGCTCCTCATCACCGGAGTCTTCCTCGGCCGAGTCCAGGCCCTCCACGTCCTGCCACTCCACGTTGGAGCCGCGGTGGAAACGCAGACGAGTGCCTGAGATACAAACGATAGGCTTGAATACTAAACTCCCATTTATGTCTTTCGAGGAGCAGAGAGAAAGAAAACGTGAGGTTGTAGCAAAAGAGTGTGTGTGTGTGTGTGTGTGTGTACCTTTGAGAAAGCAGTGCCAGGCCGTGGGCGGACCGGAGAAGCTCCAGCCCATGTCTTCCTCATCAGACAGAGAGGATCTGGTCGACACCGCAGAACCACTTTCACTGCTCTTCTGTGGAAAGGAACGACTTTAACAGCTGCCAAAGAGTTTGAACAAACAGCACAAGCAGCCCATTGTTGTGAGTCAAGTCAGTTTCACTGAGTAAAATGTAATGTAAGATGGAGTTTTTTTGTTGTTGTTGTATTTCCTGATGAAGCGGGTAAACATGAGCTCTACCCTGGTGCGGCGGCGCTCCCTGACGTGACCTCTGGGGGGCGCCGGGGGGAGAGGCGGAGGAGGCCGGGCGTAGGAATGTAGATTACTGCTGGTGCTGGAGAGGCCGGCCGGAGAGGAGCTGAAAAAGACACGGGCTCATGAGTGGAGAGGAGCCTCACAGCAACACAGAGACGTGTAGTCAGCTGTGAAGGGCAGAGGGACGCAATCTGCAAAGATGGTGCGAGGTCGCAGATTTAGAAGCTACATTTTACAAAGCTGTCATTAAAAATCTGTGTTTTTTTATTTTGGGGTGTACTGTCCCTTTAAGTCAGATTTAGATTAATTTCTTTACGAGTCAATATTCTTGTAGACAACATTTTCGACCAAAAACATTTATTATAATAAAAGTTGTTAGTACTTCACCAGAATGATATGCCTCTCACTGAGGGGATTTAAAACTGCATCATGAAACCCACATTTAAACGCATTAAATTAATAAAACGATTTATTCATTATCTATTAAATCATTTTTAAGATCAGTAACGTGGTTGGGGAGACGCATTCAGGGTTCATACACATTCTGACCAATGGATTTCCATGACTTCTCCATGACTTTAAACCAAATTATCATGAACAAACATTTTGTGAAATGTGGGTGTAAAAAGTGAGTAAATGTAGTATTTAAACTAACAATGAGAATACAAAGCATACAGTAAACCTTAAATGACACAAATGAATGAGAGATAATAGTTTGATTAAAAGAATAAACATTTATATAGATGCCTGTATGTAGGAGCTATTTACTAATATTTTAAGTTATTTTTCTTCACAGGTAATATTGTTTATTTATAGTTGTTTACGTAGGTTTTAATTTGTTAATTGGGTAATGCTGTGGGCACCTGGTGTACTTGGACTGCGTCATTCAACCTAACCCACGGTGCATCAGTGGCTTTTGATATCGGTTTATTTTCTTTAATTTATATTTATTTATTGGATTTACGGGACAAATGGCCACTACACTGTATGTATGCCTGCTTATATTTTGAGCGTCTTTCTTTTAAAAGCATATTAATCATTTCAAACTCAGCGTAAATGAACGTCATGAACACATGAATATAACACATTCACATGACTTTTCCAGGTTTTCCATGACCGTAAGAACCCTGCGCATTACAACCACGCGCCGTGTGCCGTGTTCCCGCTCGTCCTCGATAGCGTTTCAGGACGCGGCGGCCTACCTGCTGACGGGCGGCTCTGGCAGCAGCGGGCTCTGAGGTCCGGTGGCGATGTGAGCCAGCTGGGTCAGCCAGTGCGTGTCCGGCGGCTGAGCGCGCGCATGCCGCTCCTGGTGCGACACGCCCACGGCCACCTGGTAGACGGGGGGCGCCGCTGGCTCCGCCTCCTCCCGAACCTCCTGCAGGTCTGGGAGGTCGTCTAGGAGGAGAAAACGTACGGCGTGTTGGATAGAAGAAGAAGAAAAGAAGAAGGGATCAAAGTGTTCCTCGTGCTCGTGTCTTGTGTACCGTATTCCATGTAGCTGTCACTGGTGGGGAAGCCGGGGGAGAGGCGGAGCAGGTCATGTGACCGGTCTCCATCTGCATCCATCATCACTTCTGAAGGTAGCGCCAAACAAACGACAGCAGAGCACGTTGACTTCAATTACAGGATGTACCGTGTTTAAATTCCACCGCATTTTTTTTGTCGCCACAACAATGTCTCCTGTTGCTCTGGGGGAAACTTTACAAAGTTTTGTTAAAAAAAAAACACAACTAATGACGTCATCATGGTCACTACACATTTTAATGGGATACAAATAGGAGGTCTCCTTGTGAGAGTCCCACAACTGAAATACCAGACCAGTGGGAGTAACCCACACTTTAAGAGCGCTGCGTCAACACAGCGCAGACATGCGCGTACACTGCGCAGCGCGCCGCTCCGGGGTTACCTGCGCGTCCGCCCTCGGGCTCTGAATGCCGCGCGCTCTGACGTTGGCGGTCACCGGACAGCACAGCAGGGGTCAGCACCTCCCAAACCATCGCGTGCGCGGGAACTGAAACGACACAACACGTCTCACTTCATGAGCGTGGTGTTTTTTATTTGTTTATGTATTATTATTGTAATAAATCATAAATCATTATTGTAATAAATCATAAATTATCAAATTAAATACAGGAAATGTGTTGTTAGTAGGAAGTTTATTTTACAGGTAAAGCTAAACAGCATTACCAGACTCCCATGAGCACACACACACACACACACACACAAACACACACACAAGCACGCGCGCGCGCGCTCACAGGAACCTGATCCTCCAATGAGCCGCAACGTATGGGCTCTACATGGCCGGGGTGACGTAAAGGAGACGTAGGGTGACACAAGGTAACGCAGGGCTGTTATCTAATAATACACCGAGCCAGTCTATCGACCACTTCCCTCTCTGTTGGATATTATTGGATACAACTCGATGAAATCTTCACGTAAACACGATAAAAGCGTGTTTCCAGTCTCACCTATGTCACAATATCCTCGTCATGTGACTCCCCTCTTGTTTATAAACTTTTGAGATCCTGCACGCATGCGCACCTGAAAGCCCATTCATTCAATGCAGGGCAGCGATAATACGTTTGAACTATAAGTAGTACAATACGTACAAAAACAACAACACGGACATAAAGCGCCCTGTGACGTCACCGACGGTTACTAAAAAATACCGCTGCTGCCCACGTCCTCACGCGACGATAAGCGTTTTTAGTGTTTTCACAAAAAGTCCCGTTGAAAAAAAAATTGGCAAGTTACGTCGACGAAAACGAATAAAAGAAAAGACAAAAAGAAAGCGGTCGTGTTTCAGCAGCCACGTACACGAGCCAGCGAGAGTCTGGCTGTGTGGGAGAAAGAGAGAAACTCATTTAAATACAGGAACATGGACGAGCCATTATGTTGCGCAAATGCAGTGAGAACAAAACAACTGCCGTCAACAATGAAGCTCCACGGAGAGCGCGGAGAAACTGCTTTTATGGCGAAAAGTACACGTTGTCAGTTCCACGTTGTTACTCGCACGCCAAGTTCGGGGAGAAACGCTCCAATTGGCGTTATTACTTGTCAAGTTAGACGCTTTAAAACCCACAAATGATTTCAATGAAGTTAACTTAACTCACCCAAACAGTCGCCTTGTACGGGAAAGGAGGCGGGTGTAAACACCGTGTCCGCGGCGCTCCCATTGGTCAGTCCTGACGTCAACCCACGGCGTCCCGCGTCCTCATTGGTCGGTTCCGTTGCAGCTCGTTCTCTTCACAGTTATTGCCACAACAATAAACTCTGGGGTGGGTTAAAACGATGAAAGATGGCCAAACCAAAAGTGATGACTTAAAAAACAACAACATCTGGTCTCCTGTTGAATGAGCATTATAATAACAGCATTTTGTAACACTGTGAGACAACAGGATAAGTAGAAAATGTTATATTCCTGTGATACGATCAAGTAATAGCCATAGTTCTAGTTTAGGTATCATGAATCCCCCTTGTTATTGTATGTATTCGGAGTAGTGCTTTATGTCTACTGTGCATTGTTATTTATTATTTAAAAATAATAATTACAAATAAAAACGAACAAGAAAAACATATAGAACTGAAGTGTTCATTGTCCTATATTCATATTTCATCCTACAGGCGTTGAGGTTGTGATGTGTGAGGATAAAATGGACTGCAAACATGAACAACATGAGAGAGAGAAAACACAAACGCAGCAGACAAATAAATAGCCTTCAGCGAAATTGACACACATCCAAGGCCACTGTATCAACAGGTAGTTAAGTCAACCTGGTCAAAGAGAACATGGCCTTCTCTCTAGTGTTTAGACACGTGTGTAACCCTTGTATAAAACCTGTAATACCCTTAAGTAAACCCTTTAGTGTAATTATATGTTTCACTGCTGCAAGCAAGGTCAAGGGTGAAGCCGTAATTATAGGCCTCCTCTATAGCCTAAAACTACTCAGGTAAACATACTTTGTAATAACAAGTACTCCAGAAATGCATAGCATAAGTAACTGTACAACACAAATAAATAAACAAGGCACTGAATAATGGTAATAGAGATGGTCGAAATTCCCAGTTGGAGTTTAGAGTTGCGTCAGCCAGCAGTCTTCTCTCCGGAGATCATGCTTAACGTGTCCGCCTTGATGCTGCTGGAGGCGACCCGAGACATCATGGAGAATCGTGAGTGTTCACTGCCCTCTCGTGGTCACTGCGGGGAACTGCGCCAAAGCGGCACACGTCAAGTTGGAGACGATTAAATAGCGACACTTCCGGTCAATCCTTTCGAAATAAATAAGGACTAATGATAAAACGAAATATAATAAATAAATCCTCAAATACATCTGAAATGTATAACCAGCAATTACAGATCATTATATGTATTGTACATGTATTATAGTGGCCAGAGACTACAATTACCCATTATTTAATGGAAATATTTATTCTTAATATTACAATTATTTTAATCATTATTATTATTATTATTATTATTATTATTATTATTATTACTATTATTTTATTGTGTTGATGAAGTTACACAGTGGCCACAAGAGGACAGTGACTCAAGTCTACATGCAATCTTGACAGAGATTAAATCATGATCCTCCGAACAGAAATCTACCCTTAAGACATCACTTAATATAATATAGTACCTTAGTTTCAAGCAGTATTGATGTTACTCTTGTTCTACATGACAAATTCTCACGTATACTTATAATCACCACTGTAATCGACTGTAAAATATTGAATTGGCCCCACTGCCTTTAGTTTGTAAACAAGAACACATTCATTTCTTCTATATCTTTGAAAAGTTCTATTCAGTATTTTACATATGTTTTACAAGACCAATTTACGGAAGATAATATATATTACAATATATTACTCTGCATGTCTTCCCTTCACAATAATGAGTTAGAGATGTGGTAGTTTATTTTGAAGAGAAAAGCCGGAAGTCACGTTTCTCTCACCCTACGAGCTGACGACCTTCCTGAGTAGAAGCGCAGCGGACTTTGCTGAACTTTTCCACCTATTCAACTTATTTTACTCTGGTTCCAGGTCTCTTCGTGCCGCATAAATGCCGAAACTTTACCGCAAAGCTCCGGGTTTCGTTGCCGTCTGCATCCGCGTCCATTGGTGAGTCACAAAAACGTGTTTCGTGTTTTAGTTTGACACATATTGACACAGTTTGGCCTCTCCTTCCGATTATTACGGTAGCTGTACCGTTACATTTCCTAAACAGTCTCACCAGTTCCGCTGCGGCCGCTTTTAAAAGTCTCTGTTGCTTTTTTAAATTGCGGATACAGACTCAGCTCCGTTAATGACAGTGTTTAAAATAGCATGTCAACTCCGTGTGGTTCATCCATGCTGAGTCGAGCTTTGCTTCCTGCTTTTCAAAGCTTCCTCTGCTGAAGCAGAAGGGAAACTCCGTTTAATCCTGTGATGTGAGATCATGAGTTTGTTAAAAAAAAAAAAAAAATCATAAATCTGTCGTCACCACGCTCAGATTTCTGTCTTGTTCCTAGATTGTGTCAAATAAATGGCACGTTTTTTATATACTTTATTGCTCTAAAATGAGTTTCATTGGATTGTCATATAAAAAAAAGTAGTAATAGCAAGATTTCACCGAGTAGTCAACAGGTGATATACAAAAATATAGAGCAAAGTAACTTTGCTCTATATTTTTGTATATCACCTGTTGACTACTCGGTTAAACAGGGACATAAATAAGCGCTTAACTATTGTGAAATGATTCATTGTGCTGAGTCATGTCAAAGGAAACGCATCGATCTCTCTCCAGAATCACAAAGTGAGGCGTGGCTGCTTTGTCTTTGTGTTATATGTCAAACATCTTTGGGTTTTAGACATTTTATAATCAAAATTATTGACAAATGAATTTATTACGAGAGAAAAGTAATCTAATAATGATCTTGTCTTCCGTCTGTCCGCCTCCAGCTAGGCGATGGACGGGCAGCAGACCCAGGTGAGCGACGAAGAGCCAAAAGTCCCGCGAGAAGACCCCCGCAGGAGGAGGAGGAAGAAGGCCATCTCGTCGTCCTCCTTCGCCTCCATGGATCAGATCACCGTGGAGTTCGTCCTGCCCACCGCGGCGCGCGGGGGAAGCGGCCCTGACACTCTGCCGCTGGAGGTCGCTGGAAACTGGACCGTGGAGCAGGTCAGCTGACCTGCTGTCGTTCGTATCTAAACACTGTGCCTTATTCCATCGCAGACGTTAAAGTGAAAAACGGTTCTGTTTCCCGCAGGTGAAAGCTCAGGTGTGGCTGAAGGCGGTGACTTTAAACCTCTGCCCGGACTTCTACCAGCGGTTTTCCCCCGACCACTGCATCCTGCTCTACCAGAAGAAAGGCAACGTGTGCGAGATCTACGACAAGCACCAGGTGTTCCAGACGCTGGACTGCATCCGTTACTGGAGAGGTACCGTTCGCTGACAGGCCGCTCCGTCGCAAACCTTTTTTCCGTGACGATGACGTCAAACTCCTCTGTTGTCGTTGTGTTTTCTTCAAAAGCCCTGAAGAAGGACGTGGGGCGGATCCAGCTGGTCCCCCGTCCGCAGCCCTCCGACGAGTCCCTGCAGTACCAGCGCTACCTGAACTACCTGATCGGCTACGACGTGACGGACGTGAGCAACGTGCACGACGACGAGCTGGAGTTCACCCGCAGGAAGCTGCTGACGCCGCGACGCATCGAGCTGTCCGACCGCGACGCCAAACTCTACTCCATGGACCCCTGGGTGACCCGCAAGCCGCTGCCTGAGCACCTGCTCACCAAGGTGTGTGTGTGTGTGTTTATTTACAAGGCTTTCTGAAAGTAATGCAGAACCTGAACATTTTAACTACTATTTAAAGGGCCTGTGTGAAGGGTTTGTCGCCACCTAGCGGCAAGGTTACACATTGCAATCAACTGACATTTCTACCGTGCGCCAAACCATGGTGGTAATTGTGAATTGTGATTTTTATTTTATTTTATCTGAACGAATAGGTTTTATATATGACTTGGATGTAGTCACCTTGACATATGTAGCCCCGCCATAAAGCAAACCCTGCTTTATGGTCTATTTGACTATTAAATGGACCATAATTTACTAAATGAACATCACGCTGTATTGAAGAATACTTGAAACTAGAGATTGAGACATAAACTCATGTTTACAATCTTCACCGAGGGAAATAATCAAGAGAGAAGTGTCAGAAGAATCAGTTTCTCATAGACTTCTATACAACCAGAAGAGTCGCCCCCTGCTGGCCATTAGAAAGAAAGAAAGTTTGAGGTCCTTTTAATTATTGGCTTCACTTTTCAGACCCAAAAGGTTGGCGTCTGTCTGAAAGCCACCGCTGCAGATTTAGTTCACTACATTTCTGAAACATGTCACTGAAGTATGCACGTCTCCAATAATCTGGTGGGGAAGTTCATTCTCTTCTTCCTCGAGTTTTAAACACCCTTGATTCATCATCACCTTCCCACGTGAGAAAACCCAGACCTTTATGACAAATCAAACGCACCTGACGCATGTCATCAGCTTGTTTGGTGCGTCGTCTCTTTGCAGAGTAAAAATCTCCGTCTTCATTCTTTGTCTATGTTTCTCCGTTGTCTTTTACTTCTCTGTTTTCACGTTCCCTCGGTTCACTCGTTCCTCCTGTCAGGTCAGCAACGCTCACATCCTGTTGGTGATCCACATCAGCACGGCCAGCCAGACCGTCAAGGTCTCCATCGAAGACACGCCGGCGCAGGTAGACGAGCGCGGTGCTCGACGCCGTTCGTTTCTCTTCTGTCGCGGTTCCACTCCCTGACAACTTTCCGTCTTGTTTAGGTGTTGGTGAGCTTTTTCGCCAAGATGGCAAACAAGAAAGTTCTGCTGGGCATCCCTGACAGCATGTGCGAGGCCGACTTTGTGCTACGTGTGTGTGGAAGGTGTGTGAGACGGACCACGGCTGCTCATACATAGAGACGGTTTCAGGCAGATCTTAATGAATATGTCCGCACAGGGAGGAGTACCTGTACGAGGATAAACCGCTTCAGGACTTCAACTGGATCCGCCAGTGTCTGAAGAACGGGGACGAGATCCACCTGATTCTGGAGACGCCCCCTGACACAGACCTGGATCTGGTCCAGAAGGAGGACTGGGCACAAGTGGATGACTGCACCGGAGTCGCAGGTAATCAGTCGGCTAAAAGCTCGAAGGTCGGCAACGATGGAGAAACCAGCAAGAGTATTCTAGATCTTAAAAGTATCCGACCGGAACAACCCAGCCCACACTTTTCCAATGAAAGTAGCTAGCAGCTCCACAGGTAGCTAAATCTAGCCAGTCTTCTAAATTGATTAAATTAAATTTAAAAAAGCACATTCTAACTCAAATTCTGACCGTACGTTCTTAACAAGAAGATAAGAAACTCTGTGGTTATTTCATATGGACTATTTATTTATTGAATTACCAGAAAGCCAGCCGTATATCGTGATACATGTCGTTATCAAGACATGACATGACCTACACTGTGATGGAAGACTTTGGCCAAATCACCTCCCTACACTGACAGCCAGTCCCATCAGGCCTCCCTCTAAAGCCACTCCCTCTTCTGGGGGAACCAAAACCAGGACCTTCAGACCCTGCTGCAGTAAAAAGAGCGATTTTCTTTCGGGATTCTGGGGCTCAGAAGAACTACCACTTTCTTCCACAGGGACCGCCAAAATCCATACAAAATGAAACTATCTGCCTGTACTCTGTAAAAGATGCAGACGAAGGTTGGGTTATTACAGTCCTGTGAGAGCCACATATACCGTATTTAATGGGTGTTACCCACCCTACCTCTAAATGTGCTGTGCTGTTTGATGAAGTATTAAACCCGACCGCTGCTTTCAGAGGTGATACTTGTCCCGCTAACTTGTCTTTGTCAGGAACCCATGAGCAGCTGACCATCGACGAGAAGGACCATGAGCGGGTGTTCACCATCTCTATGTGGGACTGTAACAGGAAGTTCAGAGTGAAGGTGCTGGGTATCGACATTCCATCCCTCCCCAAAATCCCAGAGTTCATTGTCTTCATAGAAGCCAGCATCTTCCACGGCCAACAGCTTCTAGCCCAGGTGATCGAGACGTTCAAGCACGCAAAAACATAAATGATCGATATTGATTTATGGCCACTAGACAGTGTGTTTCATCTTCTACAAGTTCACCGTGGCTGCTCCTTCTGTTCCACTTTGCTTCACTTATTGGTGACAAAAGCATTGCGAGTACTTTGACTGCTTCAGAATAAAATACATTTGAATGCTTTTAATGTGAAGTAGCAACAAAAGGGAATGTTAAGCGTTAAGGAAATGAAACAGCGATGCAGGTGCATGTTGTGAATCTGTTGTGCTTGAAGGCATTTTGAATCCAGCAGCGGAATGGTGGACTCCACCACTAACAATATGGAGAATGCAGTTTGTAAACATCGAATGGATATTGCTGCAAAAATGATGACCGTAATGCGGTTTCATTTCATGAAAGTTACCTAGTTTTGGTACTGTCCCTTTTAAGGATTATAACTTGAAACCATCTTCAAGCTGAGAACCACAACTTTCTCAGTTGAATGTTGGCTTTAACCCGGCCTTTACTGCCTCAGGAGAGGACGTCCTCTAAAAGCTTCAGCGAAGAAGTGCTGTGGAACTGCTGGTTGGAGTTTAACATTAAGATCAAGGACCTGCCTAAAGGAGCGCGACTCAACCTCCAGGTAAACCTTTAATTCAGGACAGGTGGGATAACTTTACAGCAATTGGTTGTTTCAACAATCATTTGTCAATTTCCAAATGTATAAATGTTGTGGCAGGAAAATAGTTTCTCCATTAAATGCTTTAGTGGAGATGAATGAAAGAACTCCAATACTAACTGTTGGGGTGTAATAAAATATTGAGTATTGTGATATAATGTTTTGTGATACTGTATCAATTCTTGAAAACAATGTATCAACTTTCATCGAATAGTTTTTGAAGAAGACAATTGTCCTAAAATTAGGTTTGAAATATCACAATATGTCGCCCTGCATACCGTATCGCGATATATCGTGACATATTGAACCGTAGCATATCGCCATATGTAGCATATCGTGATACGTATCGTATCGCCACATTCTTGTCTTGTCCTACTATTTTTCCCACCCAGGTGGTTTGTGGGAAGCAGCCCCAGACGCCGAACTCCAAGGGATCCTCCGCCTACCAGGATAATACAGCAGGAGCTGGCAGCCATGACGGTAAGGTCTGCTACCATTTGGTTTGCCTCCTGTATCATTCTGACACCCGTCTGAGCCCGTCTGTCCGTCCGTCCGTCCCTCAGGGAAGACCAAGAGCCGCCTCCTGTACTACGTCAACCTGCTGCTGATCGACCACCGCTCCCTGCTGCGCCAGGGCGAGTTCATCCTCCACATGTGGAAAATGCCGGAGAAGAGCGAGGAGAGCAGCAGCAGCATCAACGCCGACAAGCTCACCTCCGCCACCAACCCGGACAAGGCCTCCGCCATGGCCGTCGCCATCCTGCTGGACAAGTACTGCTACCCGGTGGTGCTGCCCAAGAGCCGCGACGCGGTGGCCCGCGACGCCGGGGCCGCGGGCGAGGAGGCCGAGGGAGGCGAGCGCGGTCAGAGGGAGATGCCCAACCACCTGAAGAAGCAGTTCGCGGCCATCGTGGCCACCGACCCCCTGCATCCGCTCAGCCCCGAGGACAAAGAGCTGCTGTGGCACTTCAGGCACGAGTGTATGCGCAACCCCAGGTACTTTACTTGATTTTATCCCCACAGCGGGCGGCTAAATGTTCCATCATTGCTGCTATAACTGTGAGATCATCTTCAGGGCCTACCCAAAGCTCCTGGGCTCAGTCAGGTGGGGGAGACAGGAAGACGTTTTGGCGACACACCGGCTGTTGGAGCGCAGCAGCGCGTGGGACAGCAGGTAGACCTTGCTTTCACGCCGCCACAATATGCATCTCGCCCTCAGCGGCTCCAGTGTCCCATCACCTTGTCCTCGTGTCCCTCAGCGGCCTGGATGTCGGTCTGGCCATGCAGCTGCTGGACTGCCACTACTCGGACGCTCAGGTGCGCTCCATGGCCGTCAGGAAGCTGGAGACTCTGGAGGACGACGATGTGCTCCGATACCTCTTGCAGCTCGTACAGGTGCGCCTCTTTTCTGTTCCCCCTGATTCACAGCTTCACGAGCTCGTGGGAAGAGGCAGCTCATCGGAGACACGCTGCATGTTCGTCACCTGACGTGCTTCCAAAAGTGACTGTGGTCAGCTTTGCATATTAATTATGAGCCGAAGCCAACAGAGGGCCCTTTGGTCTGATAGGGAAATGACTCTCACCATCACAGTGTCGTGTTTGTATCATGAGCTTTAGTGATACGCGGAGGGTGTCTTTCTAAATACACCTCAAAAAGAGAGATAACTTGCTCTGTGTCAGACTGGTTGTGTCCATAATTCCACACTTATATGTTATTTATTACTCTTAACGGTAACCTGACCCTAGTATCTGTCTGTCGATCCGCCCACTGCTTTCCTTCCGTCAACATTTGAATAGCCGTCCTGTGTGTGAGCACAATGAGCTCTGTGTTTTCTTTTTACTGCCAGCGTGCACTTTCTGCCTCATCGCACTCTGAACACGACATGTTAAAGGAGCGTGTAGGAGTCAGTTGCCTCTAGCGGCGATAGCTTGCAAAAAAAGCCAACATGACGACGGACTTCAAAGCGGCAGTCCACAAACCAACGGGTGACGTCACGGCGGCTACTTCTTATTACAGTCTGTGTAAAACACAGAAGGCTCTCTCAGAAACATGGCGGTGCAGCACGACGACCCGCTCCTTATTCAGATGTGAAGGGCTCATTCTAAACTAACCAACACAACGATTCTTAGTTTTAGAGGATTATACACTCATAAAGAAAACATTGTTATGGGTATTATATCCCATTTCTGTCAATAAATCCCCTAAATCCTAGAAGCTGTTTTTTTTCTTTTCTGTCAACTTTGTTTTGGTAAATAGTCTGTATCCCTGAGGCCTTGAAACCTTTATGCATGCACATCATAACTTGAAAACAACTTTCACAAGGTCACATCTACTCAATTTTTAGATGTCACATCTAAAAATTCACAAAAATGTCAAACCTCCATTTCTTTTTCCACCATGTGGTTTGGAGTGTTTGAAGCCAACAGAGGGTTCTTTGTTGGTTTTGCATAACAACAGTAATAGCTTCCTGTGTGTTTGCATGTGTGTTCACTGAAACCATATCATATTATATTAGATGCATTCATTCGACATACAGTATTTATATGTGTGTGTGTGTCCTAATTATGTGTGTGTGTGTGTGTGTGTGTGTGTGTGTGTTCTACAGGCGGTCAAGTTTGAGCCGTACCACGACAGCGCCCTGGTCAGGTTCCTGCTGAAGAGAGCTCTGAGGGTAAGCAGGACCAACGTCTGCGTCTGTTTCTCACACTGTCTTCCAGTGTGTGTGTGTGTGTGTGTTCCTATGGATTTCTCTCTCTCTGCCCATTCATCCGTCTGTATGTTTGTGTCTTTCTCCCAACGATGTAAAAGGTTTTGTCAAATATTTTATCAACATCATCTCCATAGACTGGCGTTATGTTACTCATCCACCCGATGCTATTCACAGCTGAGTCTTGCCTCTTTCCTTTGTGGTTTTCTCCCCACAGAGTAAGCGTATCGGTCATTTTCTCTTCTGGTTCCTGCGCAGTGAGATCGCCCAGTCCATGCATTACCAGCAGAGGTACGCCGTCCTGCTGGAGGCCTACCTCAGGGGCTGTGGGGAAGACATGCTGCAGGACTTCAGGAAGCAGGTGAGGTGTGCTGTAGATTGAAAAAAGGCCCCTCGGTTCAGCTCGTTCAGTCACTGACACGATGAGGTGACGCTCTCCAGGTGGAGATGACGGAGGCTCTGCAGAAGGTCACCCGGGAGATGAAGGCCATGTCCGCCGACAAGTGCGACATCACTGCTCAAGGTGAGGCAGGGCTCCAGACTGACTTTCCCACTGGCAGCACATGATTTGGTCACACACCTTTTTTTGGTACAGATGTATTAATCAGTGATGGAGTAACTAAGTAGATTTAATCAAGTACTGTACCTAAGTACAACTTGATGCTACCTTCTACTCCACTACATTTCAGAGGGGAAATATTATACTTCTCCACATTTATTTATTTATAAGGAGTAAATTCAGTATACAAATGCAATACAATTTTCTCCATTGCAGTCAGCATAAAAATGCAATGATAATAATCTAAAATCATAAGAAATACTAATGCAACAACTAAAGAGCCTATTTGACTGCACAATGAGTACTTTTACTTTTATACTTAAAGTTCATTAATTGATTATATACTAACATACTTTTACTGAGGTAAGATTTTGAATGCTTGGAACAATGTTTTTTTTTTATAATCGTGGTGTGTACTTTTACTTATGTATAATATCTTAGAACTTGTTCCACCACTGGTATATTTACTGCACGCACACTAACCTGCGATATTCAGCTCCCGCCGTTCTATAAAGCGAATCCCTCTATATGAGCATGAGCTCCTGCAATAAATGAAGCCAATAAGCACAGAGGATTCTAGTCAGGCATATGTCCATGCAGTGAGACTAAAGCCATGTGTGTTGTGTGTTGTGTGTTTGTCAGTGGTGTTCCAGTTGCGTCAGAAGCTGGAGACTCTGCAGTTGTCCGGTCTGCCGGAGACTTTCAGAGTCCCTTATGATCCTGGACTGAGAGCTGGAGCCTTGATAGTGAGGGACACACACACACACACACACACACACACACACACACACACACACACACACACACACACTGGCAGAGGAGAGAACCATACACACTGCCACTCAGACGTCTGCAAGTAGAACACCAATAAGAAAAACATGTAAAACCAGTTTTGCGGTTGCAATAAATACTGGTGCGTACCTGCAGTATAAACACCGCTTGTGAACGCGCAGATCGAGCAGTGCAAAGTGATGGCGTCCAAGAAGAAGCCGCTGTGGCTGCAGTTCAAAAGGGCCGACCCCACCACTCTGTCCAGAGACCCCATCGGCATCATCTTCAAAGACGGCGACGACCTCAGACAGGACATGCTCATCCTGCAGGTGAGCGGCGGCGCAGCCTCTAGGTGTTTATCGCGGAGAGAAAAAATCAAATGAAATGACTCGGCTTCCCTCTCGTGTCCCTTCAGATCCTGCTGATCATGGAGTCCATCTGGGAGACCGAAACACTGGATCTGTGTCTGTTGCCGTACGGCTGCATCTCCACGGGGAACAGAATAGGTCAGCTATTCAGCGGAAAAGCAAATGAGTTTGATTGTTACAGCCAGTCGAATCATGTCTAAAATCTGTCTTTATTGCAGGTATGATTGAGATCGTGAAGGACGCCACCACCATCGCCAACATCCAGCAGAGTGTCATGGGAAGCACCGGGGCGTTTAAAGATGAAATCCTCTCCCAGTGGCTGCGGGACAAGTGCGTCAGCGAGGACAAGGTACACGTCGCCACGCAGCTTCACTTTGACATCCATCCATCCAGCTGCCGCTCTGTTTATCAGACGCCACAGGATGTGGCGACAGACGGGAAGGAAGCAAACGACAAGGGGGTTTCCTGTCATCGCAACACACACACACACACACACACACACTGTGACTGCTGTGACACCTGCAACCCCCAAGTGTCTAAAAGGTTCCTTCTTTGTTTCTGAGAAACCTATTTTGCAACGTTAGCTTCAAGTATAAAGGGAAGGGGACTCCGCGCTGCGCTGTAGGATGTTTATCGTCCGGTACACATTAACACAATATTTACATCACATGTCCAGAGGAAGATTTAAGGGAAGAGGACAATCTCAACGCGTGGCCCGGTTCACGCCACCAGACTGTTCTATTCTTATTGAAGCAGAAACATTGCTCCCTGAAGCCCAGCAAGCAAACCTCCGGGTCGCGGCCCAGTTACTACTGCCCTAGATGTATGACGGCTTTCTCTCTCTCTGTAGTACCAGCAGGCTGTGGAGCGGTTCCTGTATTCCTGTGGTGGCTACTGCGTGGCTACCTACGTTCTGGGAATTGGGGATCGCCACAATGACAACATCATGATCACTGAATCTGGTAATGATGTCATATGTCTGTACTTTCATCTGACTTTGGGACAAACTCAAAAATAGTAAAGAAAAAAGAAGATATTTATACATACCTGCACATTTCTCTGCTGATGGGTTTTCATAGGTGAAAATGTGACTCCTACATGCACACAAACACTTGCAATCATACCTGCAAACTTGTCACCTTTCGGCGAAATTCGCCGTTTTGAAATGAAAATATGTCATCCACGTGAATCGTGTAGATCCGAAGAGTTTTTGTTTTTGGGAGGGGGGGGGGGGGGGGGTCAACTCGCCCAGCGTTTCTGAGATCAGAGTGAGACACGAGAAAAAAAAGAAGAGTTGTGCTCTTCGCAAATAGAAGATCTTTGTGTCGAGTCTTGGCCAATCAGCGTTAAGATGTCTACAGCGGCTTCATTTCCCTCCCACCAGTTTTTTTATAGCAAGCTATCACGTTAGCTAACGTTGTTGATAGAGACAGCGAGTGAGATTACTGGCAGCGGAGAGTCCGTGGCAGCGTGTGACGTCAGCCAGGAGAGCGGCGAGTCAGCGGCGCTGGCGGTTCTACCTACCGACACCTGACTACATATAAGGAGAGGACAATGGAGATTTTAATTAAAAAACAAGTGGCCGAAATGAGTTTCCTCCGTAGGGTGGCTATATATATATATATATATATATATATATATATATATATATATATATATATATATACATACACACACGCACTACTGTTCAAAAGTTTGGGGTCACTTAGAAATTTCCTTATTTTTCAAAGAAAAGCACTCTTTTTTTTTCAATGAAGATAACATTAAATTAATCAGAAATACTCTATACATTGTTAATGTGGTAAATGACTATTCTAGGTGGAAACGTCTGGTTTTTAATGAAATATCTACATAGGTGTATAGAGGCCCATTTCCAGCAACTATCACTCCAGTGTTCTAATGGTACATTGTGTTTGCTCATCGCATAGAAGACTAATGGATGATTAGAAAACCCTTGAAAACCCTTGTGCAATTATGTTAGCACAGCGTAAAACAGTTATGCTGGTGAGAGGAGCTATAAAACTGGCCTTCCTTTGAGCTAGTTGAGCATCTGGAGCATCACATGTGTGGGTTCCATTATACTCTCAAAATGGCCAGAAAAAGAGAACTTTCATGTGAAACTCTCCAGTCTGTTCTTGTTCTTAGAAATGAAGGCTATTCCATGCAGGAAATTGCAAAGAAACTGAAAATGTGTCTGGGTGACCCCAAACTTTTGAACGGTAGTGTGTGTGTATATATATATTTTTGTACACTTGGGTATTGCCAAAAGAAGAAATGAAACCCATCTTGATCATAGTTTGTCAGCTTCTCGACGAGTGACGCTGTTCGGCACTGACTCCCCCCCCCCCCCCCCCCGCCCCGCTGGTGTCACCTTTTTCACCCCTCATGAGTTTGCAGGTCTGTGCAATACATCCACTAAAAATCTTAACCATATTCAAATGTGCAGTATATTTCATTAAAACCTTTGTCTATAAACATTTTGAAACCAGAAATAAGCCCAGCCCAGTGTTGCCACCTGAATAAATGCACTTCTCTGTGGAAATGAAGCGAGGGGTTCAGGAGACATGAAGACGAATCCCCTCTGTGTTTCTGCAGGGAATCTCTTCCACATCGACTTCGGTCACATCCTGGGGAACTACAAGAGCTTCATGGGGATCAGTAAGGAGTGGGTTCCCTTCGTGCTCACGCCAGACTTCCTGTACGTCATGGGAACGTCAGGAAAGAAAAGCAGCCCCCACTTCCAGAAGTTCCAGGTGCAGCAAATGGGATTTCATGTGAATTCCCAAAGAATGTCAGCTGAGCACAAGCTGCTGTCACCAAGAGGTGTCAAATGTCCTGCGTGCATTTGTGTGTGTGTACAGCAGACGTTTAACTTCCTTTTATCTCCGTCTCAGGACGTGTGTGTGAAGGCTTACCTCGCCCTTCGGCACCACACCAACCTGCTCATCATCCTCTTCTCCATGATGCTGATGACCGGTACGACTTCCTTCCTTATTACGCCCAAAGACTCACTCATTTAAAAGAAGACCAGAACAACTGCAACCCGATGTATTTCTGAGCAAATGAACGCCAGCTCCTGGTAAACGCTCTTGTTTATATTTTTGTTTCAAACAGGCATGCCCCAGCTGACCAGCAAGGAGGACATTGAGTACATCCGAGAGGCGCTGACCGTCGGCCGCAGCGAGGAAGAGGCGCAGCGCCACCTCCTGGATCAGATAGAGATTTGCAGGGAAAAGGGCTGGATGGTGCAGATCAACTGGTTTGTTCACCTGGTGCTGGGGATCAAGCAGGGTGTGGAGAAACGGTCCACTTAGGACTCTGCATTAATAAGGAAACGTTAAGGCTTCCTTCAGGCTTATCTGCTTGGGTTTTTTTTGTATTTGAAGGAAATAAGTCTTACAGCAGAAGACTGAAGAATCTGGAAAGCTATAAATATGATTTAACACAGCTTTAGAAGTTTTTAGGGAGAATAACGAGAGCAGGTGATTAACTAAGAGATGGGATTGGACAATCATTTCAACTCTTGAGAAAAGCTGGAACTTTTAAAGCAAAGCCGTGCCGATTTTAACCTGTGACGCTGCATGTATGCAGACGAGATGCATACATGCTAAACTGAATGTAGTTAATTCTAATAATTACATTGCACTGCCTCGGCCAAGTCAAACATTCACACCAAACTCAATTACATTTACAGAGAGGTTTTCCTCTCTATGAATAAGAAACATTTTGAGAATAAAAACCAAACCAGAGTAAGGAATCAAATCTCTACATGCGTCTATTTTCATCTTTCTCCAAACTCAAACTACTTCCTGTTTCTAGTTGTCATTTCCTACTGAGGAAGCACATTTCCTTCTCATTGTTTTCATTTTAAAACACAGTACGTGTCACACTGTTTGTTGCATTCTCGCTGAGGTAGCGCTACACTGTCTGGTAGTTTAAGTATTGAAGGATCAGTTTATTAAAAATAGTTAGGAAAAACGTTTTCAAAACATGAATTATGTGTTAAAAGTCCAATTTGATCGTGCTAATTTATAACTGCTGTAAAAGACTGTTGTTAAAGGTTCGACTTCCTGGACATTCAGCGCATGCTGGTCAGTGCTGTAGTCACTTTTAATAAGATGTTTTTCGTTTGTCTACGACAATGATTTTGACTATTTTAATTACATCATCAAGACAGTTGAAATAGTTATGTACAAGATCACTGGATCTCAGTATTATGTCTTAAACAGATAATATATTTGCCAGTAAACATGCCAACAATTGAAAAAATTCTGCCGGTGAACACCCATACAAGCCAACTTTGACTGAAAGCAACAAGTTCTCTCTCAATCTTTTTGGCGAAATGAGTCCTGATTGAGGCCACAATGGAATTATGGGATGTGTTGACCATCTCAGATTATAGTTATATGAAATAGGAGCATGAGCATAAACCATTTGGAGATTAAAGCTACAATACGCATCAGCAGTTTGAAAGCTTTTTAAAGCTTTCATAATAATGTGTCGGGAAAAATATGAAACCTTTTTTTTCTTCTCTCCTTTTGTACGAAAGTCTTTTGTGACTTAAGTCTTTCAATCATTGATTTTGAAAATAAAATGTTTTGACATCAGACTGTAATCTGCGCTTTGTCTTTCACAAATCAAACTTACTGCTTGTTTGCACGTCATAGTTCAAATAATGTGCATTCCTCTCACTCCTGTCTTCTCTCTTTACTTGCTTGTTTGAGAAAGTCCTCCAATGAGAAGGATGCTTCTGCCCCGACTCATTTCCAATATAAACTGTAATAATTGACATTATCCACAAGATGGCGCAACACCGCAAGCCTTCTCCTAGAGTTACACATTTCAACACTGACACGATCGAACCTCCTCTCTTCTCCTCTCTTCTCCTCTCCTCCTTCGCCTCCTTCTTCCCTACTCTTCCTCCCACAATTCCCCCGGTCCTTCCTGTCAGTTTCCCATTCATCTCTTCATCCGGCTCCTCTTCCTCACCCCCTCTTTTCCAGCATTGTTTACACAGGAAAGGTACGAGTGGGTGTGAGTGTACTGCACGAGGAACAAGTGTCTTTCTTGCCACTGGGTGTTGCGGCTGTTAACTGCTGTATATGTTGTGATGTACAGGGTGTTGAGCGACTAAATGGATTAGACAGATAAGCCTCCTCGTTCCCTTTGTGTTAAGGCCTCTTTCTGCACCCTGTTACTCTGCTAAATGTATGCTTTTTTAGCAAAGGCATTGAATTTATCCTGGAGGTGATGGGCGTGAATGGATCGCAGAACCTCTCCTCCTTTGTTACCCTTTTCTCTTTAGCATTCTTATTGTTGCAGATGCATTTGTTTATGTTTTTCTTCTTCTTATGTATGACACTTCTCAGTGCCAAAAGTCATGTATCTTCAAGGAATCTGATAAATGAAGAAAGGCAGCTTCAGTTTCAAACCAGCCCTGATTACATTACATAGCTGGATACAACAGTATATATAAAACAAATTCACAAATTGAATAAGACGGTAAAAGGAAATGTAAAGGCAGTAAACCTGAGTGGGAGAATTTTATGTCCGATTAAATTAAAAGTATGTAATGGCATCAATGCAAAGTATAAAAAATAACCCATTCTTTTCTATTCTCTTTATTACTCTCAACAGACACCGAAAGAAATGATCCAAAGTTCAAAAACACATCAAAAAGTTTTAGAAGTCATAATAGCTCAAGTCCAAGTGACAAAGTCTGTGCATTTCTAGTGCATCTATAGCTCTCAGCACGGCTAGCTGAGCCGGCAGCTAGAAGCTAACGGTGCTAACAGTGCTGACAAACAAACAGAACAAAGCTATCCACTCTACTATGTTGGTGTAATAAATACATGTTCTCGCAGGGGATTATTGATCTGTAACTATAATTTTATAGTTTGTATTACAAAACCTGAAAATCCAGGTTTTTCTCAGAGGAAGTAGCCGAATGGACCTAGCTTGAAAATCACGATCCTCGATACAAAGATTACAGACACACTTGTTAAAGTCGCTGGCTGTTATTTAATTTTGTTACGAAGCCACGTTTGCTTCACGTGCACTGCAGCTTTTTTGGAGTGACGCCCTCCGCTCTGACAGGTGTGTGCGTGAGGTCGACGTGGGAGGAAACTGCAAGAAACTGGAGCGTCGAGAATCGATTTTGCTTTCTTCCTCTATTAGCTCTGGTTCCTCTCCAGGAAGACATGAACCAGATCAGACGACGGGGGAAATCACTGTGTGTGTGTGTGTGTGTGTGTGTGTGTGTGTGTGTGTGTGTGTGTGTGTGTGTGTGTGTGTGTGTGTGCGCGCGCGCGCG
The DNA here is from genome assembly GCA_038501785.1 of Myoxocephalus aenaeus. Lineage (NCBI taxonomy): Eukaryota > Metazoa > Chordata > Actinopteri > Perciformes > Cottidae > Myoxocephalus > Myoxocephalus aenaeus. Next base: position 1,417,437 of record JBAMJR010000053.1, read on the forward strand.
TTCATATGTGACTCTGTGTTGAATTTGAGATCTTCAGGGTGAGGATCTAGCCTGTCCTCACTTCTCCAAGGGGTTATTTCAGGGTCAAGACATGGTTTGAGGTTTTATGTAGTGAATTAGCACATATTATTAGGTTATTATTATTATTATACATATTAGATATGGACTCAGGTGATGTGTAGAGCTGGAGGGTCAATGGCGGTCCTCACAAGTACTGAAATCATGCATGTATGGGATATTGTGTACACACTTCGATGTAAATGCTGTTATGCTGTTTGTACATATGATTATGATGTGTGGGTGCAATGCACTTCAGTCTATTTATGGCGGCTGCCTTGAAGTGGCTTTAAGAATGTAAATACAGATTTAATGCCTTTGAATTCAGAAGTACACCATCTTCCTCGTTAGTGAAGCAAACACATTTTTCTTAAATGCTAAATGTATTTTAAAAGGCACATTAGCTAAGTACCCAGCTATTCCTCATTACCAGGAGCTCCATTATCATTTTATATAGTAGAGTCGAGTCATACATTCGTATTTTTGAGACATTTTCAACTCACTGTGGGGGACTTAGCCTTTTATTCGTGCTGCTTGTGAATTCACAGCTTGTGAATTCACACCCTGGTCTCTGCATTGTCTTCTCTTGCCATCTCCATCTAAACATTTCTTAAAAGAGTAGTTTGACATTTACAGCACTTTAAGCCATGCTGACAGTGTATGAATTAAGCCCAATTTAAACCCTGAATCGGTAACCCCAGACTACTTAAGAATGGGGCCAAATGTATGCCGTGTCCTTTGTCATAACTGCAGTTTGAGAACGGTCAAGCCACCTGATTAATATCCTGAATGAATCTGGCTGACAGTTTGGTTGTCTGTCTTGCAGTTTGAGATCAAAAGATTTGTTACAAACATAGATCGTATATAAGAGGTGGGCGTAGTCATCATGATGTCATCCGTTGGTCTGTGGAATGCAGTTTTGAAGGCTCGAGTTCGGGGAAATTACCATTTGGGGAATTTTTGGGAGATTTTGACAATTTGGGAGTTCGAGTGCTATCAAGCTTCACATCCAACTCGCAGCCATAATGTGAATAAAATGATCTCCCATAATGTGAACTAGTTTTTTTAAGAGAGCAAAATCCAACTATACATTTATATGACAAACTTGTGGCCGAATGTTGCAAACTGAAGTGACGGAAATCTGAATTACATGTTGTTATACAAAATAAACTGAACCTTATTAAATCCATCAAAATGTGAAACATGGTTACGGTCAGTATATGTTAAGAAATTACAAATCCAACAGGAGTAATTGCTTCATTTAAAAAAATTAAATAATAATTAGTGTTCGGTCTTATGACCGAAGCCAATTGCAAAATGTGCTTCAGTAAAGACGGATTGTGCTTCTAATAAAGCAGAGCGTGTAAGAATATGACAGATGTTAACGATCCATAAATAATCCCAGTTAACATCCCCTCTGGGAGAGAAGTCCCATCATACACCTGTGTCCTCCCAGATCTACACTTCCCACAGGGGCCTGCTTTCATCCCACTCCGACACTTGTGTCATCCTTTGAGTTTACATTGAACTTGACCTCTCTGAGTCAATGTTTAAGAAGTGCTAGCTACATATAATGGTCAACGGCATGACCACGTTCGCCGCCTGTAGTCCGAACTTGACCTTTTAGCGGTTTCCTCAATTACAACTCTTAGCCGTTTATGTTACAGCCTTTAATATTTAACACCCTGAACATATCTGTACCGGCTGTAACTGGATCCTGAAATTTAAGGTGTGTTTGGGGCGACGAAAGTGTGTGTGTGTGTGTGTGTGTGTGTGTGTGTGTGTGGGCGCTGCCGGTCTGTGTGTCACATCAGATACCCTTACTGACAGAATAAGAGGGCGCATGGGAGTGGGTGCAGGTGTGTGCGTGCATGTGTGTGTGCAACCTGATGCTGCCTCTCACACTCTATCTCTATATAGCATCAGTTACCATCAAGTAGAACAATTAGTCGCAGAGGAGGTTGGCCAAGCAATTAGACTGGGAGGAAGTAGAATGTGCACAATGCGACTCCGCAGCAAATTCGATCATTTATTTAATTCATTACTTCCCTAAAGCGGTGGATAAGAATCTAAATTTGATTTTTTTTTAAGTAAAAAGGACAAGCCTGTGTGCATAAACACTTTGGGGGAGAAGTTAACTACAACTCCCAAGGTGCAATTTGGCAACACACAAACACACAATTCACTGAGTTTGTAACTGTGCCCCCGAGAAAAACAGAATTAGCTATTTGCAGATTAAATCGGTCCGCTTTGGATTTCTGGATTTTTCGTGACCAGCAACACTACATAATTGTTGAAATAATTAAAACGGGTGGTGATGACATAAACTGTGATGATTGTTAATTGAACTACATGAATTTACATGAGTCTTGAGTTTCTATGTTTAAGAAAATCAGCATATTCTTTCAAGACATTTTTGAAACAGGGGTATAACCACCTCTGTAACCTGCGACCCCTCCCACTTTGTAACTCTATGTGCCAGCAAAAGTGCTCTGTAACAAAAGAGGACGCATTACATGTTGCACACATGTATGGTAAACGTATACACTTCCTGTGTGGGCGCAGTCTAATGTATTTATGTTTTCTTTTGCGAACATTATATATGTATGCAGCCAAATTTAGCATTGCGGAAAACATAGTTAGCTAGGGCATTTTGATTTACGTTAACGCTGGACTAGTGCCAGGTGTGTGTTGCTACAGAGACATGTCTCGAAGAAAGTACATTTTACATTTTATTTGTTTGTCTGAAAAATGCAATTTTACTGTCAGAATGTTCAGAAGTTGCGGCTGAACATGTGTTCAACATTTATCTCGGTGACTATGGGTCTGTGCCCACGTTCGCTTCTCCCATTGGACGTAATAGACTTGGGACCTGAAAGGGGGCGGGGCTATGGCCTCTCGCTGGCGAGTCGCTTCGATCCTTGATGTGTTTCTGCCGCCATCTGTCAACCAGTGGAATAGAATCAATAGCAGAAGTGTTGTTTATTGTATCAGTTGTGTACTTTGGTGCATACATTCACTTTTTCGTAAGTGTGCTTGTAGAGCACGTTATATAATCAAAACAAAAGCACCCGGGGGTCAAAAGCTTCAGAGTGTGCCTTTTAATTCAGGGATATCTGGGACATTAATCGTTGTTTTTTTTTCCATTTCCATTTGCAATTCTCTGAAAAAAGACATTAAGTCAACCGTTGAGTGCAGAGATTACTTTGTCACACAGTAGCAGCACATTTAAAGCAAATATTTGACAGAATGAAAGCCAGTGTTGACATTTGAGGACGTACTTACAACTGTATTACTCTCTGCTAGGAGTCTAGCAGCAGTGTTCTGATTGAGTTTTAATTTTTTAATTTTAAAGAAACACCTGAGGAATGTTCTTTTATAATAGTCCGGCCTCTTTCGATTGTTTTTCCTAATCTTTTTGCAGATGAATTATCTGCTCTAATTTTCATCTGCTAGCCTTTGTTACTTTTGCTAAGGCTGCAGTTGAAACAGCCACCAAAGACCGCGTCACGTGTGCCTCACGCAAACTGCCATCATCTCCCTTTCCTGGGTTAAACTCCTCATTGTGTAACTTTAATTTACATTGGGACGCCGGCTCTTAAGCTCTATGCAGCGGAGCCTTGAGACACCACAGGTTTGCAGCTAAACCTCAACAGAAGGCAGTGTAATTAATGCACATTAGAGGGCCTAATAATCTCTGCTTGTCTTTGTATGGCTGTAATTCCTTGAGTGGGACACCCAATCAGCCAGCCGGTCTGCTACCCATGAGTGTGCGGTGTATTAAGCGAGTGTACACAATAAGCTGAGTTGTGGAGTTACTGCTACCCAGTCAACCATTTGGAGGAGCGCATTATCCCGGCATAGCTAAGCTTCCTCTGAGCTGAGGATTGCACAACTGAGTCAGAGAGTTGCTGTTGCTCTTCTCACCTGCTGCTGACGGCGAAACAGCATGACTGACTGACTGACTGGCTGGGAACTCGGCCGGACTCGCTCAGACTTGAGGTCGCAATGGCTCTCCGCAGATCCCCCTCCTCTACCTGCGCAGGTGAGTGCCACGGTAACCTATAGGGAACCCAGCAGTACTCTCCTTTGTGTGGCCTGTCCTGCCTGTCCTGCCTGTATCCTCACCCAACAAAAAGGACACACTAGACAGGACCACCGTAGAGTAACCCGCCTATTGTCCCTTCCCATTTACCCCCAATGTGTGTGTGTGTGTGTGTGTTGTGTGTGTGTCAGCAGGCCGCGTGGGGCAGCCGTCAACAGGCAGGCCGGGTGTACAGTTGCATGTGAGGCTGCTGTAGTTTTAATTTGATTATTCATTCGGACCCCTCTGTGCTGATGTAGTCCCCCTCGCTGTGCTCAGCAAGGATTTATTTTGTTGCCACTTTTGTACACAACAAATCAATTTTTTTGCGGATGACTTTATCTTAGACATGTGCTCCCTCTCCATAAACCTCGGCCAGGGGAGTAATTCGGGTCAGTCTGCATGGCTGACTGCTGCTGTGCTTTGCTGTTTGTGAGGTAAAGGAAGGCCGATTTCAAATGGCCTTTTTTAGTTTAGTGATACAGCAGGGTACTGCTAACATTCTCATGAACCCCGAGAGGCCAAAAGAAGCATCACTCGCTCTTTAGAAAGTGCCCCGAGCTGAGGAGGTGACTTCAGAAGAAGTGACTTTGTGCGTGCGTCGACATTTCACTGGGGGCTCCAGGGGGAAACATTTTGACACGATGCAGGCAGGCGATATTGACTGCGGCATGGGGAATGATTTGGCAGCTCTGGGACGTCAGGATTTACTATCGAGCCTCCTGGAGGTTTTATGTTCCAAAGTCATTATAATACCGTATCCTTGATGGCCGATTGATAGCCAATAATGACTTCCCAGCTGTTGCGCACACTGCCTTGCTTTGGCATCCAAGCCCGACTACGTAGTTTGTTTACCCGAAATAGCGCTTGTGGAAAGTTCCATCAGTGCTGCATGGAAAGTTAAAGACCCCCTCCAGACATGTTTGAACACATAAAATTAATCAGCTTAGAATAACAATCTTACAATCTAATGTTTTTTTCTTCCAAATTAAAGAAATAATTAGCGCGTTAGATTTTCTTTTCTGACAGAGAAGGAGATGACATTTCAACAAGTTTTATGTGCACATGTTTTTATTGCAGGAGTGCTGGACATAAAGTGTCTGAACATTTTCAGTTTATGTGCACTTGAGGCTTCAGGTTTCCACATCAAACTTGTATATCTTGCATATTAAACCATTGGTTTCGGTTGTCGTGTTTACAGTCAGTGTTACTCACCCAAATGCATTGTGTGTCTCATAAAACTTTTTAGATTTTTCAGATTTTTTTTTAGGGCTTACAATTCTTCTCCATCTTTGTTGGTGCATTGCTGTGTTTCTTGGCGCATTTACATCAGTGGAGCAGTGTCAAACAAGATTGTGTATCGCATCACCCACGTGATCATCCATGTGCATGAGACAAAGCAAACGAGGACCCACTTGTAGAAAAAAAAAACTGCTCCATAGCTCAAATAGAGGCCAAAAAAACTCCACAGGGAGCCTCGAGGGTGAACAGAGGAACTTCAGCATGAATGTGAAATCAGCCACCTGCTGTAGAACTCGGCACATTCATGAGTCTGCACAGTAAAGCCAATTTATTAATGGACGGGGGACTTTTATAATCAGGACACAATTTGTTGAGTGAATTTCAGCATTTTTAGCATTTCATTGCTAAGTGCTGCAGATCTTGTGCACCGCTCCAAAATGCTGAAAATCTTTAGATTTGCTTTTGCTAAAGTACTTTAGTTTAATCGAGATGGTAAACAGGGTTGAAAATTTATCAATTTCATCCTGGCAGAGGCTTTCATACGGTCAGTGAGCCAGAGAAGAGACAACACATCAGCCTTTTTCGCTGTGATGCCCTTTAGGGGAGCTGTGTGGAATTCCAAAATGTTCTGATATCATATCATGAAACTTTTTGAGGAAACTGAGGAAGACTTTTTACTCTTGGACACACAATCCGTGATACGCTCGCTTGAGAGACCCATGCTCTGTGCCAGTCTGCAACTCAGAACAATGTGTCTCTCCTTGTGAGAGGGGATGTGTTGGATGTGCTAACAGAACAACATAAATGTGACAAAATGCAACCGGTGAGCAAAATTGAATATCAATCTTTTCACATGTCCCCACACTAAATTAAGCATTGCAACAACAGCTCAGATAGATTGCCCGAAGATGCAATGAGTAATATTTCCATAGCAAGAGTATGAAATAGTATAGACATTAAGATATGTCCCCCTGACGACCTATTTGTGCAATCTCCCCTCTTTGGATCAGGGGTCTCAAACTCGCGGCCCGCGAGCCGATATTTTGTGGCCCCCTACTTGACATCAAAGTTTAGTGTTAGTGCGGCCCGCGTGTTTTTCTCACATGCACCTAACCCTCTGAGGTCCGCGCGCGCGGCCCGTAAGATAACGTTTACTGGACGTTTCTATTAATAGCTCTGTGAAAAAACGGAGTAGAAAAAAGATTCAGATGCTGCTAGATGCGCCAAAGTCCGGAGGTTCCGCCCCACTTCTCTGTGTGATCATCCGCGCCTCTCATAGGAGCTCACAGCCTGAGGCGTCTGTGTCGAGCTCCACCTTTCACCGTGATTTGTTGATTCAGGTGTCAGTCGACATTTTGTATGAAACTACCCAATGAACACTCAGGAAATCCCTAAGGACCTACCCACCCACCTACGCTGCAAAGATACACTGGTTTTTATTCAGACAGACAACACACTACCACCTGAGAAAAAAGAAAAAAAACTTGCAGTGTACTAAAATAAATCAACACTGGCCACAGAGAGATGGCAGCTCTGCTCCGCGGTTCAGTTTTACTCTGCGCTACTCGACACACGACCATGCGCTGGTAAAGAGTACACAGTACACACATACAGACATACATACAGAGTACATAGTACACACATACATACATACATACATACATACATACAGAGTACACACATAGATACAGAGTACATATGTTGTTCTTGTTCTGAAAACTGTTCTGGAAAAAACGAAACTGAAACATGCACATTTTGTAAACATTGTAAATAGTTAGTTTTTCTATAGAACATATTTTGACTCAAATATATAGTAAATATTTTGTTTGAAAACAAAGACTGTTGTAATGTTTCATGTGCACACCCCCCATGAAGCTTGATCTGTAGTATGAAGTCATTTCTCAGTCCTGAGTATGTTGCAAATGGAACTTATTGGCTTGCAGTGCAACAGTGATCTACAAGCTAAATTCAGAGAGGCACAAGGAAAACCAGACATGACTGGACCATTTATGAGAGAGTTGCCTTTTTTATGACGAAAATATGTTATGAATGTAAAAAAAAATATTGCGCTTTCTGTGTGGCCCTCCGATGAGATCACAATACCAGCGGTGGCCCCAAGCCAAATTGAGTTTGAGACCCCTGCTTTGGATGAATGACCACTCCAAAAAGGATTTGGTTAATCTGCTTTATTTTGAAATTCAGAAACATTCAACAGAACCTAATTTTGATAATCTGTGGTGCCCTGCTTTATATTTATACAGCAGGGATTTTGTCATTCATTTCCCCTCCTACCAGATTCAAACTGGCGACCTTCCAGTTACAGGCCTGCCTCTCTAACCTCCGGGCTGCTGTGCTGCTGTCAGTGAGCTGTAAGGAACGGGAGCACAACTGTTGCCATGGAATATCTCTCCTTAAAGGTCGAAAGGGCTTCAATCTAGAGATTATGAAAATGGCTCATGCTCATACACAACGTTTTACCCATTGTTGTACAAGCTGCGCGCGGATCAGAGAGAGAGAGAGCAAAAGATAGAATGAAACAGAGAGAGCTGTCCGTGGTGCTGAAATGAGAGCACAGCACGTGGCCTGGTGCGTTACTATGGCTACAGATGTCCCTAAAATAACCATACACACATAGTAACCTTATTACACAAAAGAGAAGAAAAAAAATGGCAATCTGTTGCGGCTTCTGACAACACAGCAGTCAGATTGATGAAGATGGAGAAATGTCTGTTTTGTCAGCGCTGCTCTTTAACTCCCCGAGAGAAAAATCTGTCCTCAATACCAACATTGGCTTTCTACTGAGCAACAAGTCGTCTACCATCCCGTCCCAGCATTGTGCACAAAATAAGACTTTTACACCATTTACAATATTTTCTATCTTGTGCTTTTTCTTTCCTTGTATTATATTGTGTCCTTTTGTGCTTTGAGACTGCTTGTTGAGAGGTTGGGCTCCACGTGGGCTTGTCCTTTTGTAAAGTGCTCCGAGGCAGGGTTTGTGATTGACTGACGCACGCGTCAATTTGCACAGTGTGAAACAAAGCTGCACCGGGCCACTTTGCATATTTGTGGCTCGGGATAACAATGAGCGGTAAAAACGTTGGTCCTCAAAACCCGGTAGTCGTGAGGCCGTGTCATAACCATGAGAAAACTCCCACAACAAAACCCTTCATCACAGATGTCAAGGATCTTCTGAGCAAGGCACCTCTCAAGAACATCTAGATGGTGTTGGAAGCAATAGTTTGACATCTTGGGGAATACGCTTTTTTCTCTCGCTTTCTTGCCGAGAGAAGAAGGATCATTGCCATCCAATATAGGGCAACAGCTTGCAGCCAGTTAGCTTAGCTTAGCACAAAGACAGGAAACAGCTGGCCTGGCTCTTTCCAAAAGTAAAAGGTAAAATAATCTGCTTTCCAACATCTCCAAAGCTCACTCATTAATACTATTAACAATTAACACGTTGGATCTTGGTTGTTAAATATACAACACAAACAAAACCCTAAAAACAGTAAAAATACTAAATTCTCACAAAAGCTAAAGTATAAAAAAATCAGGTTGTGGTTTAACCATCTGATCTAATGCTCGGCAAGAAAGCACAAGTGTATTCCCTCAGAATGTCAAGCTATTGCTGGAGAAGAGTGGGCCAGTAGAGCAGAGACATTTGCTTTCACCTCTGGTGGCCAGCGTCCACTTCACAATTTAAGATTCTCTCAGGAAACCTTTCTTTCCTCTGCAACCAAATGTGTGAACATTGAATTAACAGTCATGCTGCTGTCTCAATCATTTCATGGTGGAGGGACGTTCTCTTTTTTTAATGACCAGTGCATACATGTGAAGTAAGCTTTGAAAGTTTCAGTGCGGCTGGTTGTCTTTGCCTGGATAAACGGTGGAAAGCTGCACAGGACAAGATGTGAAAATACACCTGAATCAATACAGCTGAATCATCCAAGAGGCTCTAGATTCTCCCTGTTTCACTTCTGTGTGTGGTCCCTGCTGTTGGGGAAATATTTACCCAGCGTGAACTGTCTATAGATGACCCTCCTCACCACCTCCATGTCCAAGATGTTTACTGACATCACAAGAAAAGACCTTTCTGGATAATCAGTTCCTTTGAACTTCCAAAAATGGTTATACTCAGCATGACGTTTCCTGGTGAAGTCTTAAATGACCAAATGACCAATTGAGATGCTGAACCCTTCGTCTGAATCATTTGTGTTTCCAAAATAAATGTCTTCCAGAATCATGGACCAAAGGTGCAAGCTTCTTTCAAGTGGCCACAGCGCTCAGCGAGTCTTCCTCCATCCACAGCGATGCCTTCTACTACCTGACCAAGGACATGTCTGGGATGGGACTGGAACCCATGTCCTACAGCATCCTGGAGCCGGTCACTCGCAAGGAGGAGCCCAATGCTGAGGAATCTCAAAGTTTGTTGCAGGTGATTAAAAGGACCAGAGAAATAATGCGTTTGGGCCAAACAAAACAAAATGCATTAAAGTGCGGTTTCCCCTCTTTTGAGTTAAAGCCTGCTCACACACACTGGGAGCAACTTGTAAAAATAAGTTAATTATGTAATATTTCCTGCATGGGTAATGCATTGCATTGCATTGCATCATGTTATGACTTAGCATAAAATAGAAGAAACATCTCATTAAAATGACTTTTAATGTGTTATTAGAATGGAGGGAGCTGTTTTCCGAGATGTGTTTTTCATGATGCTTATTCGTGTAGTCCTTCAAAATAAAAGTTGCAACTGAGATATTTGGGCGAATAATTCAACGTGCCTTTGAGCAGAAAGTGTGAACACGTGAGTCCAAGTTTGAAGTTGGTTTAAGGAAAATACTTCAGTTGAGGATGAAGGCTGATATTAGAAATAGTTTAGTGGTGCCTTGTGGTGATTTCCTTTAAAATGCTTAGAAATATAGTCTCCGATACAAAATTACACTCCCATACAATTAACCTGCGATGACGTTTTAAACCAAAACACACAAAACTAAACACTTAGTTAGGTTTAGTAAAACTAATCATGGGTTGGCTTAAAAGTACTACGGAATTCAAACAAAACAAACCAAAAAACGCAACAAAAATACTTTTTAGGTTTATGCAACGAAACTAATACTTGGTTATGTTAGAGCTGGAGTACATGGTTACACGTAATTCACAAGCTTCGTTGCACGGGAACGTAATCTTTGGTTGCTTCTGTGGTTGTGGTGCAGCTGTATAGGACATCTCTCCACCAAGCCTGCTCCTTCTCCACACTGCAAAAGACACCTATCGTAATCTGTCATTTTTCAAAATAAGAGCCTATATTGTATTAAATCATAAAATACGAAAAAATGCTCCCGTGGAAGACGAAGTAGTTCAACATTGTATTGCAATGTTTTATTTTATTTTAGATGTGACCTATATCAGAAACAGACATTCTAAACAAAGTTGAAACCACACAGACATATCATTTAAATTAACACCAGTTTGACAGAAATCTGGTCTTCCTTTAATTCCTAAAACGTCATTTTTGAGGCTCGGCATGAAGAGCAAATGCGCGTGTTAAAGGCGGACACTTTTTACAGCGTGGGATGCTCCGTCCCAAAAGCGCCGGCGGTGCGCAGCCAGCCTCCAGATCACACAGTGGAATGGGTATCACCGGCATGCGAGCAGTCCTCACGCGCAGCCTCTTAAATCGGACACATCTTTCTTCAACAACAACAATGAACTCGCGCGCAGGTGAGCCGTCGCTCCTCTTGGACCGCGGACTAACTGGAGTGACCCCGGGTGTCACCCTTGGATGATGGGGATGAAGGGTGGGGATGATGAAGAATAGGGCAGTTTTTTTCCGCGAGAACCGTCAACTTTCACTCCCTCTCTTCCTCTATTTCTACTTCTCTGTGTGTCTTTAAAGAGCAACAGCATGCCGATCTCTCCGAGTGAAGACAAGCTCCCCGTAAGTACCACCGTATCCATCCGCCGCCTCTCATTAGTGCTTTTGTTTAATTAGCTTTTGGCACCATTCAGTGCTCGCGACCCACTTTTATCATCTTCTCAGTCATTTTACATTTGGCGACATTGTTGCAAACTCACTCTAAAGTGTTTCTGTAATTACCACTGTTGAGTGTTGAGACTGGACCCCAAATATACGGGCAACGTATACGACGCGACGACGACCAAATATATTGCGGTGTCAGCAAAGAGGTGAGGCTCCGTAAAAGATTTAAAACCTTCCGGCAAGCTCCAGGTAACATTTAGTTAATTAACGGACACGAGCAGCTACATGGCGCGCGCCAGGCGTAAAACCAATTTGGGGATATTCCCCTACACGTTCCTCATTATGAAGAAGCGTCAGCAGACAGAAACCTTTTGGGGAAAGTTCCAGAAACTAATATTTAGCAGCCATTGTGTGTGCTAGCACAGTTTACATGTGTTTGTGTCGGTCAAAGACTTCTAGTGGATGTTACTATGTTACTTGACAGTGGACTGCTGTGTTTCCACGCGCCATTTAACGTCTCAGTCAATTTAGTTCAATTTATTACAGGTACTAAGTTATTAAAAATGATTAAAAAATGTTTTGACATACTAATCTAACAGTTTATCTGGGTGCACAGATCATTGTTGGAGGAACACGTAAACGCAACACCGTTGCTGATTAGACCTCAGTTGGGCGGAGCTATTCTGGGAATTATGTGAGGTCATCAAAGTGTGTCTAAAATCACTCCCCGGTTCACAGGTTTATTATTAAAATGGAAAAAAATTAAATGTAGTACATTTTGTAGTAAATAGTACTGCAGGAATGAGTCCTACAATCTAGAAATGAGTCAGGATTTTTGCACTTTGGTTCCCTCGTCTCCAAAGTCAATGGGTTTTTGGTTAGATGGGTAAAATAAGGTCTGTGGTCAACACAAGTCAAAGAGATTTTAAAGTGTTGTTCCAAGACACAACATACGTAAGTTAATACCCTTCAATGTTTAAGCTTTTACCTCCTAAAAAGGCAGTTGCTAACAGGTGGCTAAATGAGACTACAAAACGTTATCACGTGGATCAGTCGCCTTTACAGGCTCATGTTCGTAATCGCGCTCAGCGACCGTGGTGTAGTTTGTTTATAGCCCAACGTTAGCTTTTCTACTTCTGGGGATTGCATTAACGCTTCAAAAGTTATTAAAGTGGTGTTTATTTGTGAAAATGTTCTTGCTGAAATTTGTAAGTATCCTAAACGTTTGGCTTTTGGTCAAGGGAACCAGTGTTATGCTAACTCCTGGGGCTGGCCTACAAAAGTACGTCATCTCTGTGTTACTCTTTATTAGGGACGCACTGATCCAACTTTTTCAGTACAGAGTACTGATCCCATATCAGTGTTAAATGGATAAGCGTGGATCATTATTTTATGTGTACGGCGACATCAGGCTTGACTTCATTATTGCTCTGAGAACTTTGTAATGCAGAATGTAAAAAATAGGTACATAGAGTGAAATGTACAGAGTTGTTATTAATTAAATGATGTTATTCAATACCAAGTGGGTCTACAGTATTGTATTCAATACCTGATCCAGCTATTTGAATCAATATTAGATAGATATCTGATCAGTATCGGTGCATCTCCCTTCTCTATATGTCATGGTTTTAGGCACAACCCATGTAAAATATTGCTAAATTATTCCACCCAAAGCGTACAAGGAAGAAATCAATCAGGCACAGTCTGTGCACGCCTTAGAAGAGGTCCAATCAGTCTAAATACATGCAATTACCTGTGTGGGAAAACCATGGGTGCCAGGGGACTTTTAAATATTTTAGCTAATGACTCGTATGATATATCCATAATGGTATATATTTAATGTATCCAAGACTTGAAGCTGTGACTGTCTCAATCTTTGTCAGTTACATAGCTACCATTCTATATCAACTTGTTTGCAAAATATATTTTTGGATCAAATGACAATCTGGCACAATTGTGAAAGGGGTCGCTCGTAGTGATGAATCTAGAACAAATTCATATATTTAAAACAGAAAAGTTATCGGCTTTACAGAAGATATGGATATATATGGATATATCATACGAGTCATAGAAATATGGCCACATGCTTTGTTGCTTCCAATGCCACATTAGCTAAAATATCACCTTCTGCCTAGCAAAATTCCTCGTTTGTGAAAACATTCCTGGCAATAAACGGTTTCTGATTCTGAAAGGTTTGGCTTATTGTTTTGCTGTCCTGCCCACAACTCATGAGTCTCATAGAGTTGTTTAGCCACAGAAAGCATCTGTTTTATAAACTCTAAAAAGCCACCGTACACTACCTGCTTAGCATACAGACACAGTTAGAAACTAGCTGGTGAACATAGTGTAGCATTCAGCCAATAAAGAGACAGATATTTCCCTTGCTTTCCCTTGGAAGTTGCATGAGCCCCACGGTGGAGACCAAAAACAGAGCTAAAAGAAAGTGAAAATAGGACGAGCGTTTGCCAGGTGGCCAGAAACACAGGTCTAAATGAATGCTAATGTTAATAGCTCCTCTCTTGTAAGAGTGGTGAACTCGTTAGCAACTGCTTGCTAACGAGTTCGCCACATCAATTTAAAAGGTGACGGCGTGTCAATGCTGTGTTTGCAACTTGTCTATGCCGCCCCCTAGTGGCCGGTCCTTGCATGGCGAAAGCAAGATATATTTCCCACACGTGTAAAAAATAATTTGGAAGCATAGCTAAATCCACCTCCGCTAGCATTTTATTCTGTTTAACAAGATGGCAAAGCTACGGCACAGTGACCGTGACAAAATAGGTGAAACACTAAGCTAGTCTGCTCTACTCCACATGAAACTTGAGCTTGGTCATGTGCCCAACTATTTATCCATCTAATTATGTAAGTGATGTTGCGTTATTCATTGTCTTAGCATGCGATATATAGATAGCTGTGAGTACAATGAGTAGAATGTAGCGTAGCATAAAGGCACCACAAGCTGTCCTGCTGATAAGTAAGAAAGCTGCTCTTAGAAAGTATAAAAACCCCTCTCATCATACCCAGAGCCTATAGAGCGTTCCCTCCTGTGTCCGCCGTGTTTAGTCTCCCTCTCTACGTTCCCTCTGTCTAAATAAAGAATAAAACTGCCAGAGGTGAGCTGACTGCCCACTCTGCTGCTGAAGGTTCTCACTTCAGTGTTTTTGAGAACCTGCCAAAAGCCACTTCTGTTTGCGTGTGCTGACATTGCAGTAGATGTTTAAGTTCATTCAAACGATTCTTACATAACGCCGCTGCTGCGTAAAGGTCCTGTGCATGCTGTCTTTACACAATGTGTATTAGCTAGATTGATCGTGAGGCCATTGATTAATGCGAACAGAAGAGCTCCTCTACCTTACTGTATGTTTTACATTCTCTTTCGATTTTTCTCTTGGCTCCCTTCAGGTCGTGGGCCCTCCTTCAAGCCTTCAGGGCAGCGAAGAGGGCCTTTACTTCAATGACGGCAGGCGGAAAGTTGACTACGTCCTGGTCTTCCACCAGCGGCGGCACGGCTCCATACGATCTCGTGCCAGCACCTCGATCTCACACGACAGGCTCTCCATCGTTTCCAACGGCAACTTTCCCCCTTCGACGGGCTCGGATGCGGCGGCCGGGAGAGCGGCCAGCGTACCGGCAGGGGAGGGTGCGCGAGTCGGCGAGGTGTTCATGGAGCTCGGCGATGCGGGAGGGAGCGAGTCAACGGAGCCCGCCGACCACGAGATGCGTCTCATCAGGCAGGAATTTGAGGCCAACCTGCTGGAGGCCGGCCTGGAGATAGAGAGAGACAGAGAGGTGAGTGCGCCTGTATGGCCACGCCAATGTCCATGTCCTCCCCTTCTTCTCTTCTCCAAGGCACCGAACTGACACCTAAGATCATGTTCTATATCATAACGTGATGAATAAGGGCTTTGACCTGTTTGTGCATCGGTTATTGCTGGGTGGCTTGTTAGGCATTTGAACCACAGGCATTTGAACCACAGGCATTTGAACCACAGGCATTTGAACCAGGTCAACCCTGGTTGACCTGGTTCAAATGCCTAACCTAACAAGGGTCGGTTGAAAACAATCTAAATTAGCATCCCTAATTAAAATCCTTGTGGAAAACCCTTGACCAGCAACCCTGGTCTGAAACCGGTTGTTATTTGGAAAGCAGATACTATAGATTTAAATGTATTAATGTAAAAGTCCAATGTTTAACGTATTTCCCAGTGTGTCGTTGTTTGAGGTTCAGGCAGCCTCAACTTGTATGAGAATAAGATTTGCATAAAGAATATGAATAAAATATGCTATAAGAATAAGCAGTATAAACAAACACCATAACAATAACTAACATTCAACATTTAAACCTGCTTCAAACAACATTGACGTGTTATCACCTCAGTTGATGTGGGGAACAAGTCAAGACTCAATTAAACGGCAGACAAGAAGTAACATTAACATTCATATGAAGTGCTGTTTCTTTTTATCCCCACCAACTCCTGAGGAAACGTTCGGTCTTTTTAGCTGCTAAATGCTCCTCTGTGTTCACTTTTTTGCTGAAAAAAGCTTTGTGTGGCAGCTGGAAACAACGCTAATGAAAAACCGCAAGCCTTAAAACCAAAGCAATGAGCCGAAAGAAGCTAAAACTCTCCATAGAGCTGAGGGGAACTGAAGAGTCGGGGGATAATTCTCTGTGGATTCGCCCCACCGAGAGACAATTTTAACATTTCTTATTTCTTTTTTGTCCTATTGTAAATTCAAAAAACATTGATTGGTGCAGCTTTAAGTAAACTATAGAGCGTTAGTAGATATTGGTAAAACATTTGCAAAACCACTTGCTCCTTCGCTGGTCTGTCAGCGGATAAAGATGCTAAACTGTTTGGAAAAAGCATTGTCTTTTAATCAAGGTTGTTGATCTTTTGGATCACAATACCTGGAGAAGTAATCAGGAGTAGAGTTTCAGATATGAACCAGCAGCCTGTAGTTTGATACGCAAGGGTTTAGAGGAATATTCAAGATAAACACTGACACAGGATCTGATGTAACTCCGTCTTGAGCTATTTAAGGTGAGCGCCTACATGGGAACCTGGCTCAGATGGTACAGTAGAGGAAAGAGGTGGGTGAGACTCACTCGATGTGTTGTTAAGGATATAAGGTGGTTATTACGCCAGCAAGAGCCGAGAGCCTAGTGTCACGAGGAGGTGTCTATTTAACTTTGAAATCCGTCTTTTAGGTTTCATGTATCGTCGTTTTCTGCCTTCCTTAGACACCTTGCTGCTAATGGACAAAATAATAGCAACACCACCGAAAAGTGTGTGTCATAACCTCCAACATACTGTATATCAATACAATCTGATGCCCACTCCATTAAAGCGTATGAATAAAGTATTTCCTCTCAACCCTTCATGTGAAAACAGTACCCACAGTACCACCAAACCCTAATTTCTGGGTCAATTTGTTCACAAATTACACTCAAGATTCATTTTTGTCGGACGTCTTTTTGCAGAGTCAGTCCAAATGACGTGGTGAGCACGAGGTTTACACATCCTACATAAAAGGGCATACACATACAGAATGAAATGCATTGTTTTGCCCCGTTTTCCTGAATTAACTAGTGAGGATTTTCTCACTAATTCTGAGAAAGGTTTTGATGTAAAAAGATAATCTGCTCTGTTTTTCTGAATTACCGAGATAATCATCTCGATAATTCTGTAAAAGGTTTTCGTCTAAATTGAAATCCTGCAAGAACCTCCCAGTTACTCGAGAGCTTTATTTGCCAAATGCCTCACAAAATGTCCCACAAACTGTCCCACCTGTTGAGTTTAAACACCGCCACTTCCAGCAGAGCAGAATGGACTTTACGTCTAAATAACTGCAAAGTCCTGAGGTGCCTGTGCAATGTCGACGAACTAATGCCCATTTTACTTGAAGACACAAGTCTCCCAATGTGTCGACCTCAAATAAAACTGGACTAAACGGATGCCAGACGTTTGCTTCTAAGAAATCTAGTGAGCGCTTCTCTTGGGATTTTAAGATATATTGTTAATTCAGAAAATCAAATCAGGATTTGTTTTTATGAAACATTTTCTCAGATCATCTCATTAATTCAGAAAAACATTTCTCTCAATTTAATGCATTAGGCCTCCATATAAACATGTCCATGATGGCGTCTTTATTCACACACTGGTTCTGGTTTAAACTCTTTGGGCCAAGGTATCAAGCCTTAAATAAAGGTAGTTATAGTTTTTCCACATTTAAAATTATATAGACATAACAAAAAGGTAAATTTGTAGGTAGCATATTTGGGGAAATAGTGGCAGCATAGGACGTCAAACATGGACAAAGTACACCAGCAAAGAAAAACGGGATAAAGTTCACCAAAAGTTACACGATGGGATTAATTCCATCGACACCAAATCTTTCTTAAAACAGACCATGGAATAATAATAATAAAAATAAATAAATGATATTTCAAGAATGGCAGAGTCCTGTGTCAGAAACAGATTGTATCCAGGGCAACACACACAAATGCATAAATTGGTGCAGCCTGCACCACACCTGCAAACCTGACCAATGGAGGAAAGCTCTGGTGAATCATTTTGAGCTGATCTCAAAAAAACATTTAGTCTATCTTTTATAAGTTAGCGTTACTTCCT
Organism: Myoxocephalus aenaeus; assembly: GCA_038501785.1. NCBI lineage: Eukaryota > Metazoa > Chordata > Actinopteri > Perciformes > Cottidae > Myoxocephalus > Myoxocephalus aenaeus. Next base: position 1,435,426 of record JBAMJR010000053.1, read on the forward strand.
CTCACAGAATGTAAATACAGTTCGGGATTGTGTTTATTTTGGTGTCCACGTGAGGGCCTGTGAGCCGGCAGACTCACATTCCAGTAGCTGCAGCCGACACAGCTGCTGCTCTGACCTCTCTGCATCGATTTTCTAATTAAACCTGAAACGGGTCATTTTGTTTTGACATGTGCAAATCGCTTCGCTGTGAGTGTGTGTGTTACGTTGCAACCGCTACTTGCGCGTGAGAGTGTGTGGTTCAGTCCTGCTTTCTGTGTGTGTGTGTGTGTGTGTGTGTGTGTGTGTGTGTGTGTGTGTGTCTGTGGTAGGCGCTTGGCACCCGTTCTGTGTGTTCTGGTGGTGGGGCTGCAGACTTACTGCCACAGAGTTGTCCAAATGTAGTTATGTTCCACTTGCTACCAAATGAACTACTGCTGCACTTTGGCTCCGACACTGAGAGTTGTCATGTCAGCTGTTGGTCATGCAGTTTTGTGAATAGCACCAGTGCGATAATAAATAATCCCTATATTATATATAAATATTTATATATATATATTTTAAATATGTATTATAAGCTGCTAAGTGCTTGTGTCACCTCCGCCCCAGCTGGGACCGGCTCCAGCCCCTGAATCGGATAAGCGGTTTGGATAATGGATGGTTATAATTCACCTTCCCCCAGTGCACATTTTCTACTGGATGGAGCTTGAACGCATCACAATGTAACTCAACACGACCCCTGTTAACGTTAGCTGTTAGCTCCGTCGTTCAGCCGAGCAGGAACGTGTGTGCTGACCCACCGGCCGCTCAATAGCTCCCGGGTGCACAGGTGTGTTATATGTTATATGTTACATGTTATATGTTACATGTGCAGCAGCAACCGGGCGGGATGTACAGATCGGGTGGTGAGTGGCTCATGTTGTTGCTGGTCCTGTCAATGAGCTGCTGTATTGGAGGGATATTAGTAATTCTAAACCCCAATATTAGGTATTAGAAATAGGAACAATGATTCAAACTGGTGAGCAAGGGCCTCACAGTGTTCAGGGGAAAGCTATCCTCACTTCTAATGCAGAAAGTTGGACTTTAAACCACTGTACAGTATTAGGTTTGCTCTCTGTGTGTGTTTGTGTGTATATGTGTCCCTGTTTCCCTTAATACATGTGACTGTGCGGACATGTGTGTGCGCTGGCCGGCAGCCAGTTGGCAGCGTGTGCGGTCTGCAGCTAGCATTAATCAGATTGTTGACAGTGTGGCGACGGAGCCTAAGCCCGGATGAGATCAGCTGACTGACTGCTGGCTCTTTATCCCGTCTCATGGATTTGAGGAGCAGATCATATCTGCCGCCGAGCGCGGCCACTATGAAGAGGAGAGACTTGCGATCCAGTATCCCTCATTTGTATGGAGGGGTACTCTTACATGATGACTGACAAGCATAATTACACTCCTTCCATCGGCTAGATTGCAGGTTGGAGGCGGCGCCGGCTGAGAGAAGGAACATTGTCTGGTAATAACTGTAGGTTTGCCGCTCACTTAATCACTCACAAGGATGTCATCAGAAAAGGGCGATGCGTTGTTTTGTAGTCTGCGTGCGGATTAGAACAGGATGTCGCAAATTAAAGTAGTGTAACTTCGTTTTTAACTTTTTGCACCAGCATCCCAAAAAAATTAGGATGTGTCTGCACCAGAATGATGCAGTGGAAACAGATTCTCTCCACTTATTTGAAATAAATAGATTAAAATCACAGACAGAGCGTACACTGTAAAACTTGATGCGTAAAGTCAACTCAAATAGTTTAAGGAAACCGATTGCCTTGAACCATTTAAGTTAAATAACTCAAATAATTTTAGTGGAAAAAAATGCTTAAATGGAGTACTCTTAACTCAAGTATTTATTGTTAGGTATACTTAAGTAAATAAATGACTAGTACTAACTCCATTATTTGTCTTGAACTTAAAACATATTCATTATTTAAACTTATTTGTAATGTTTGTATGAACTCCGATGCAATGAATTTATTTGAACCAATATGATTACTTGACCAGAACATTACACATAGGGCTGTGCGGTATACCGGTTAAATTTCCATACGGTATGAATTTTGCATGTACCACAAAGTCATAACGACTGTTGTCCACGACACAACAGTTTGTGAAACATAAACAATTTGTAACACTAATAATTGTACATTTAGAAAATTATCCCGCCGAACTGCATGCTGGGTAGAGTTTCGCCCACTTCACAACAAGAAGAAACTCCGTCGCTGGCTACAATAACGGTGTTATCTGATAGTACAGTGTATATTTCTCGGTAACTTTTGAAAAATCAAAGCGAAAAAACGCAGAAAAATTTACATTTACAGACACCTGTCTTAACGACAGATCAAGGATCAGCTAAGTTTTCGAACACATCCACTGTCTATAAAATCAATTTAGATCAAATGAGTTAATACAACTCATTGGAATTGATACACATAACATGAAAGTCTACCAGAAGTTGATCAAACTCCAGAACACTTACGAGTTCATGTTAGTGTATCACTCAAGTAACTACAACTTTCTATGCCTCTTAAGTTGGGTTAGCTTACTTCTTTTATTAAGATGAGCTGGTAGGTTTTACAGTGTACCGACGTTGTGGTTCTTGTTTCGGGATTGTTGTTAATCTAAGATCACTGTTTGTGGGCCTAGAATGACGAACCCCAAATCTCCAAAAACTTCATTTTACTCCATCCAAATCTATTATTTAGCATTTAAAAAAATTCTGCACATTTGAATAGGACTCCTCAGTTTGGCCTCGTTGAAATTGTGGCACTGAATGAAGAAACCGTCCAGCTGTTCATAACGTCCAGGTCAACAAAGATCATGACATTGTGATATTGTGTTATTGTGTTAATATTTAACCATTGTTTTACATAGCAGCACCACTGCAATATTATTCATTATTAATTCATCATGTGCTATATTGACATAGAGTTTAAGCTCACCATTTGTTTTACTGCTTAATTAAATAAGTTAAGATAATAATTGCACACAAAGTAGAATCATTTTGAATACATTAATATCTTAAACATAAAAGTATTAAAGTAATTATTTTTTCCATTAATGTGGGCGTTGTACTGAACTAACTTTTCCTTCTCGTGTCCAACCTGTTTGACTTCAGAGTTAATTGGATGCTGGGAAGAAAAAAAAAAGAGTTCGTAAATGTCAAACTTGTTGACTGCGTCTGAGGATTATTGAGTTGACCTTTAATCTCTGAGGGAAATCCCCTTCCAGAAGACTTTTGATTAAATCCAGCAGAGTTGTTAATTCGAGGAGCGGAGCTGGGACCTTTTGTAGAGCTCAGTCTGTTGGGGGCTTGGGAAGCAGAACGAGCAGAAGACAGTGATTCTCTCCCAACAAATTCATTAACTGGGAGGAGGAGGAGGAGGAGGAGGAGTAGGAGGACACACACATTAGTTTGAAAAGATGGTTGTTCTGAGGAACCTTAATTCTTCCACTTTGAAAGAACTTTAGTTTGACTGTTTTGACGTTTTTTTTTTTTTATTCGTATGGAAGTTCCAAATAATTTATTTTATTATAAATAACATAATCAAATGTTATGAAGGACGATACGTTATTGTAAACCGTTTCTTAATTTCATTTACAAACAATTACTGTGTCATATGTACCGTTATATAAAATGACATATTATGTGATAGAATATTTTTGGCAGCCATACAATGAGCCATCCATTGTCTTATGTTAGTGTATACTGTAGTATATTGCAATGCACTTTTTTAACATGAGCTTGACCTGCTGCTCCAGCTCCAAGCTAGAGCTCCTTCACAGCAAGCTATTCATTTACTGAAAGGCAACAGAAAGACACGTTTTTGAAGTGGAAGCATAATCGTCACTATGGCAACTCCAGAACCCCACGTAATAGGGATGAGCCCAAAATCTTACCAAGTTACATTTTGGTACTTACTTTTCAGTGTGTTCTGTTACGGCTCTACAGCAGAAACCTGTTGCTGCTCCTGCTATCAATGTACTCCAAACGCGGGCTTTGCGTGATCTTGTGAGTCGATGCACATGTGTGTGTGTGCTTATTCGTGTGATGCAACAGGTCGCCCGTGGCCGCGTATATCCGAGTGGACTCCCACAGCCGACCACCTGCAGGTCTGGAGGAGCTCAACTCAACCCAGTTCAATGACTTCCACTGAAATGCCGTCTTTGTCTTTGTGCGTCTTCACTTCCCTCCGTCTCTTCCTTTTCTCTCATTCTCACCACTTCACTCCCTGCTCCGCCATCCCGTCCCCGAGCCGATCACCTTCTCCTAGTCGATGCCCCCCACACACACACACACACACACACACCGCCCATCCAAAGCTCCCCCCCCCCCCCCGGCTGCGTCCTAGTTCACCCCCCCCCCCTACAGAGATAAAGAGCTAATTGGAAATCCCTCTACTAATTAACCTTCTCCAGGCAGAAAGGTATTTATATCCCCTGCTTTTTGATGGAGCGATAAAGATGAAGGGAGGGGAGGAGGGCGAGGAAGGGAAAAGGGGGGCGAGAGAGAGCAGAGAAGTGGATGTGAACAAGTAGGTAGAATATAATGGAGGTGGGTGCAAGTAAGCGAGGAGGTGGAGATGCGAAACACAACATCAATTCATAATTGCTAACGTCTTAATTTTGCGATGACAAATACGCATCAGGAAGTCAGCTGTCAGTTTTCCTCTCCATCAGATCAGATTCTGAGGGAATGTGAGAGTTTTGGTGATTGCAGATGGTGGAGGGGGCTGATGAGCCAATATTAAAAGAACGCCCCAACTTGTGTGTGTTCTTCAGAAAGACGGAGGAGGGAAGGCAAGCAACAGGGCTTCTGGGGAAATGTAGTCTAATTTGGAGAAACACTCTAAATACCACTTGTGTGAGATACAGTTCAGCAGTTATATTTACCGTGGTTTTGTGTGTTAGCAGTAATTACACCAGGATGAATGGTTCATTTGGCCAATCAAATACATGCAAGCTCACACTCCTGGTAGTTTACTTTGTAACGTAAACGCCGTATGTCGCAATATTTGCTGATACGCAAAGTCTGCCGCAGTAATTCCGGTTCAGTTCGGATCTTTAAGATGATGATACGGATCGATGTTTTCACTTTGCACCGATGACGTTGGTTTGTTGGATCATTGAATCGATATATATATATCGATCCAGATCGATGCATCGTTAAATCTCTTCTACTAATGCATTCATTTGCAACTCCAACTCCTGGATCCTGTTTCATTGTTTCACTGGTAGCTCAAACAACACGCCGCCCCACCGGCAAAGACATTGGTGCGCTGGCCTCCGGGTTGAACGGTGCAAGCCTCTTGAAACCGACCACACCCAACAACAACACAGATGGGTGTGGCCTGTTCTACCACAGCCATGGTCCTCTAGTGCCACACTACATCACGGATGCATGAGGGTTAAAGGACATCTTGTTGCCACTCGGTGGCAGTGCATGCAGGATTATTAGACTTGTTCTAATAGAGTAAAAAAAACTTAAACTAACTTAATGCAATTTGTCATATACACACAGTTACATTCATGAAATATAATCTCTAAACTTTTCTCAGCATTTAGCAGGAGGGGCTACTTTGGGTTCAGAGACACCATATGAGCCGGGGATTGGACCTCTGACCTTGTGGCTAAAGGATGACCTGCGTAATCCACAGAGCTACAGCTGCCCCATTTTTCACTGTTCTTTAAATAACTTTATGTATCACCAATAAATATAGGAACCAGTCGCTGCCCACATCTTGGATTTATTTAGGGATGTAAATGTCCTGTGTGCTCATTGATTATGATGCCCTAATTCTGATTGTTGACGGCAAAAAACATCAACCCGTCTCAGACCGAAGACAGCAGACATGAAGACGACATCACACTGAAATACAGAAGTGAAACCAGAGCAATTCACCGTGATTATCAGGCCACAACCCTCCTGGCATCATTTAGTTTCTTTGGTTGATTTTGAGCGTTGTTTGAAAAGCAAAACCCGCAAGTCCGCTGCAAACGTTTGTCCTATGCACGCACATGTTGTGCAAAACCAAAACTATTTTTGAAATCTATTTTATTAAAAAAAGGGGCTGAAGCTCAGGTGGCTTCACGCTCCGTCGTGTCCCCGAGCGGGACAAAGGACGGTGTGGATGAGCGCGAGGGGGGAAAGATAATGAAATCTAAGAGGAGCAAGAGTGACAGTTAGTGAGTCAGCCAGTCAGTCAATCAGTCAGTGAGACGGCGTCTAGCGGGTAGCAGAAGGTACAGCACTATATGTGGTGAGGGGGAGTGAAAGATCTCAGGAGAGTAGGAGTCGAGAGAGGAGAAAGGGAATCGTTTCAGGTTTCCATCATCTGCCGTTCCACCTTTCTCTTTTCACCCCTCCCTCCCCTCGAGCAGGAGCTGACGGGGGTCTGAGGAGGGTAAGGTTACCTGGCTGTCGTCCCCGCTGGCTCTCTCTCATTTCTGGTTCTACACTCACACTGCTGGCGCATAGATTTTGGTTTTCACTACTGCTAACGATTAACACTTTATTCTTTTATTTTATTTCTGGCTCCTTAGGCAGTCTACAGAGAGGCAGAAGTGGGTTTCTTAATGCACTGATATTCATTATTCAATCGTGTACCTTCGGGCGCTATCTGGAGCCGCTAATTATCAAATTTTGCTCATGCATCTTAATGTTAAATGATAATTACAGTGTGGGCAACTGGCCCGTGAATCATTAGCAGGACAAGCCAGATGAGTCAGGATTACCTACAGTAAATCCATTCTCTCTGTTTGGTGGAGATGATGATTGGTAACATAAAATAAATAAATAAATAGAAAGCCTCCAATGTGTCAGGAACAGGCTGCAAGAGAAAACAGCTCCAGGCTTTCCCTCAGAAACAGAGGCTTCATCTATCTTTCATAAATACCAGTAATGCTTCTGGCCAAACTGGTTAGCCAAAGCGATTCAGTGGGTCGGGCCTGATGGTTCAGCTGGAAAGTCCAACCTGGAGTGTGGAATGGGACATGTCGAGTTCCAGCTCCAGAGGCCAGTTTTGAGTTTGGTCTCGAGGCAAATGCAGCTGAGTGGCAAGTCCAACACACACTGAGGTCTGTGGGCTGTATTGAAAAGCAAAGCAGTGCTGACAGATGGTCTGGTAAGACTGCAGGTCGTTCCAGCCAAACAATCTGGTCATTTATAGTATAAAAATGACTTTTTGGCAAAATTCAGTGCCTCGGATTTGTACATATCTCAAGCTCAATCTCAATCTATATAGAGATGTACATCTACTGTAGAATTAAGAGCCGTTCACACGTTGCGTCTAAAAACGCGTCGCCGTTACCGTTCGATTTGTTTGTGTCACTTTTTCTGACCTTTCACCCGGATGCTGTGACGTCCTCGTGCAAAAAAGGCTAAAGCAAGTAAGATAGCAGGTGCACTAAAATGACTTCTTCTCTACCGTTGACTGATTTTTAAGGAAGAAAGAAAAGATATTTGCCGTTTGTGATCGCTAGTTGGAATGATTTTTAATTTAGATTCTCTCGTTGCCCGCATTGACAACAATAGATTTTGGACACACACAAAAAGCGCCATGTGAACGGGCCCTGAACTTGTGCCCACTGATTCTGACTGGGACCGATTCGGACTGGGAAGACGTGTTTTTTCTTCTTCTCCGTCCCTGAAGGTTCCATGCTGCATTACATTAAAACAATATATCATATCTTTTACATGAAGTTTTTGTTTGTTTTTCAGTTAAAGAACCACGGCCCCAGCTTCACTCGTCTACACGCGCCCTGGCCCGTACTGTGTCGGGAGGCCGAGTTTCTCAAGATTAAAGTCCCCACCAAGACGGTGAGGTCTCATTGGGTTCATGCTAAGTAGCTCTTTGTTGTTATTTTCTTGTTGTTTCTGTGGACAGAACAGACAGACATCAACAGAGCAGACCACTGAGTGACGTCCGCCTGTACTTGCCTCAGTTTTTTGCTGAAACAAAAACGTAATGGGCCTTTTGTTTTTGTTTCCTTATGGTTGTAGCAATTCAACATTTTCTGTACTTCTAACAAGTTTTGATTTTTTTTTAACCTTTTATTCCTTCAGGGACGATTTACACATTTACACACAGTCACACTAGGGAGCTGTCCAGTCTGACCACAGTCTGTTCTGCTGGCCACTGAGCAGCTCCACTGGAGTGCTTGGGGTTAAGTGTGGTGGTAATGAGGGCGCTAGGCTTCATCCTCCAATAATGTCTCAGGGACACTCAATCTGTCCAAAGATGTATTCTCTTCTGGTGAACTGACTCTGTGTTGTGTGTCCCGTCAGAGTTACGAGCTGAAAGAGGAGAGTGGTTTCGGGTCCAGTATGAGCACAGTGTGGAGGAAGATGAACCACCCTTTCCAGCCTAAAGTACCGCATCAGGAACAAGAACGCACCAAATTTCTCACACACTGCTTCTCCAGGGACAAGCTCCACCTGTGAGACACACACACACACACACACACACACACACACACACACACACACACACACACACACACACACACACACACACACACACACACAATACCTACTCAAAGTGAAACTATGTAACTTTTGAAAGAATAACTGGCAGGTTAATTATCTTAAAAACGGAGAAGTTGGATTCATAAGCAATTAAACGCACCATTGATCAGTGTAATACCCTCAGTGAGACACTGAGGGTATTACCCGACATCCGTTCTCAGTCTGGTACCAGTGGCTAATGTGAGTAAACTGACATTATTGAGTCACTTTGCTTTCTCTAAGTGCTTATGACTTTTTGGGAGCATTCTCGGTCAACATGCTACATGCACCAAGTAATGAGAACAAAACTCCATCTCCCTGGTTGATTGTTTCGCCTTTAGTCTGAGCCAACATTTAAAAATACCTGCTGTAAGGCGCCATGCCAGCCTTGTATCCTACGACATACTGAGTGATTATAGGCTACCAGTATTATTTGGGGTAATAAGATCCAGTAACAACTGTTCCAGTGAATGATAACATTATTTCTGATAGGCGCATGTTTGCATGTGGTACACTACATAATGTACAATGTAAAGATGTACAAACAGAAAGTGCACACGTGCGTGAAGTTTTTTATTAGTTTTATTCATTGGCTGTGTTTCTTTCAGATACAACATCAGATCTAAAGAAGCATTCTTCGACAACGCCACAAGGGGCCGAATAGTGAGTGTTCGTTTGGAATTTAATCTGATTCTTCTCGACGTTTGTCCCCAGTCTGATATTCTCACATCTGTTTTAGGTATATGAGATCCTGAGACGGACAGTGTGTGTACGATCCTGTCAAACCATAGGTAAGGATGCCAGACGGGGTGTGTGTGTGTGTGTGTGTGTGTGTGTGTGTGTGTGTGTGTGGTTACTGGACATATGCAGCCTTTGGATTCTTCACATTGATATGTACGGTTCATTTTCAGTGTTTAGATGAACGACATGAGCTGAAACCCCATTCCAGACCATCTTTTAATGTGTTTTTACTGTGTTTTTTAAACTGCACAGCACTTTGTGACCTCTTTTGTCTGCGAAATGTGCTTTATAAATATTATTATTATTATTATTATTATTATTATTATTATTATTATTATTATTATTATATTATTCCAATGAAAGTAGCTAGCGTCATTAGCTCCAAAAGTCGCTCTTCGGCCTGAAGAAGTCATAAATCTCAATACTGGAATAAAAACCTGGTTTGGCTCAATAAAAGTGCTTTATGAGCCTTTGTTGTGATATGTTGTGATGCCGATCACTTTATCAGACATTGGTTATATCCTCCATCAGGTCAAAAGCAGTTCAAAGGGTACATAACATTCACATTTTTGGGTTCATACTTGTATTTAGGGGTTTCTACTCGAACATGGTTCATGAAGCACATTATATTTCTCAAACTGTCAGTCTGAATATACCTGTATTCTCTCTCTTCCTGAAACACTAGCACGTTAGCTCCTGTCTCTTTAAGCCTCGCTCGCAAAAAAGCCCAGCTTGCTCTGATTGGTCAGTGTTTTCAGGGGGACGACAGCCTGGTAAATTAAGATCCCAGCTCTATGTTGGGTGACAGTTGAGTCACAGAGAATAAACGACATCTCGATCAGCAGATAGCTTGGAGTCGAGTAAAAAGCGCTTTAAGCCCTTTAAGGGTACGATTAAAACCAGATGCATTGGTACGCTTGTCTTACATGTTTGGCTGTGACTGCGCAGGGCAAAACCAACTATCCCTTGCGGGTCAAGGTCGGGCTTTGACAGACCACAGGTGAACTGGGTGGTGATATTGATTATGCCGGCGGGGAGTTCAATGGCGAGACGAGGTGTCAGCCAAACAAGGAGTGAACTCTAATTTGTTTTATTTGAGCTTTGCAGCAACACCGCTCCCACCAGGCGGTTCTTAGAAAGTGACTTTGCTCATTTACACTCTCCACTGCGGGCGTCCACCGGGGACGACCGGCAATTAACCCCCGCAGCGGTGTCAGCTGTTTAGGACTTTTGCAAGTGAATTTGTACAAAGTCTGTGGAGATGGCAACAACAGCTACAAAAAATAATTGTGTCAGAAAGACTTCTCCCTGCTTGAAAAATAGGCCCGCCGTTGTCTGTAAGATACAAACAAATACTTTAGTTTATATATATTTGTATTCATTTATATTAAATTCAGAGAACAACTGCCTATGACCCACCAGTCCCGTTTAGAAATGCGCGTACACCCGTTTCATGTCCAGTGTCCACCATATGCCTGGTTGGCGGTCCCAGCCTGGCAGAAGGGCTGAGCCAGAGGGAACTGGCGGTGCTGCAGGGGAAGAAGAGGAGAGAAGATGAGAGTTACATCTCCCTAACCTCTATTCTGCTCTTGCCTTTTCAATATTGGTGTATACATTTTGCCACACACACACACACACACACACACACACACACACACACACACTCACGCAGAGACAGAGCCAACTCCCCGCGTCTCTATCATCTCCTCTACAAGTGGGTCACACTTCTTGGGTCAGGCGGAGATTGAAGCGAGGCGCCTCTGGGTGTTGTGGTCGCATCTCCCCGGTTGAGTGAGCGGTCATATGTTTGTATCGCGTGTCGGCCAATCGCTGCAAAGTTTCCCCCCCGTCTTTTTGAGGCACCGCTTAACGAATTGATTAATCGCTTTGACGGAAGAGCCGGGTTGCGTGTGCCAGGTCCTCTGACGTGTCAGCGTGACATTCGCAGGTCAGGCCAAACCACACACGAACACCGTCCAAAGCCTAAAAGCGGCACCGGCGTAACCCCGACGCCGAGAGGCAGAGTTAAAACGGCGCGCGGCCTCATGTCTGCGCCGCACACAGAGAGCAGTGTTGCAGTGTAAGATAAATAACAGTAGGTGCCTCATTTCACGCCTCATCCTGGTGCACAGTTGGTGTAAACTCGCTCCTTAATGCCAGTGACTCAACTGTTCCTTCACCGGCTGCTTGGATTTCTCCGGCCCAAACTACTACTGAAGTTTCCAGACTAATTCAGGTTGTTTCCCAGCATCCCTTTCCCTCCACTGGATACAGTACATGATTATAATGTAAAATAAGAAGCTACATGACGGGCGGAAGGAGGAAAAGCACCCCCGGGTGATGTTCAAATACTCCCTCAGGGTTGTCTATAACGTCTCTGCTCTCTCTCTTTCTCTTTCCCAGGCATCAGCACGTTGATCGCTAAAGGAGTGTATGACGCCGCCTTCCCTCTGCACGATGTAAGTGTGAGGTCGGGAATTCCCAGCAGACGCTCATCGGTTTCAGTTTATTTCGCTGCAGTATTTAATTAGCAGTGAACGGAAACTTGCCTAAAAAGTATGATTAGAATGGAAGAAAAGACGAAATTGATTTTTTCAGCTGCTGAAGGTAGTATTCTCAAATGTTGGAGCTGTCTTCAAGCACATTGGAGGCACAAACTAGGAAGGGGGCTCATAACAATCCCAGCTCTCAACTGCATTGTCATGTTATGACAAGATATCCTGAAAGAAATGAAAGATTCATAACTGAGAGACACCATAGTGACGTATTCTTGGGCTGAAGCAGGTTTTTAAATCTCTGCAGGTTCAGCCTCAGCTCTTATACTAATTAAATAATAAACTGTAGAGAAAATAATGTCCAAATTTAAACCAGTTTTTGACCCCACAGCCATTACTGTATGAAATCATGCATTTTATTATGCCACGCTTTCAAACTAGAGCTCTGTATTTATATTTATTTTGAAAATGTTTTTACAATTTGACACCAGATTGAGTCATTTTCTCTTGTTCGCCCTGTGGGGAAAATACATGTTTCCTCTTCCCGCATTTAGGATACAGTAAATTAATTCAGTGGCATTATGTCATTAAAAGTGGAAAACAGTACTTATGTATAATTTCATGGTGTTTTTTTTTTTGATGAGGACATTCTTTCCTCCAAGGACACCAGAGCAACTTCTTTTCAAAAAGATGCACAATGGGTAGAAGTAAACTTTAACCAATGCTGGTCGGAATTGAATCAGTCCTAAAAGTTAGTTCATATTTCATATAGTGTGCTGTCTGTGATAGATTTCTGTGTGTTTGTATCCCTGTGTGCACTCACCCTCTCTTCTCACTCCTCAGGGTGACTATAAGGTCATCGGACACCTCGAGGAGAGGAGCGACAGACAGGTAGACGACTCCTCTCTCATCTCTCCATCTTTCGTCGTCTCCCCCCGCTTCTCCTCCTCCTATTCATTTGTCCGTCTAATGAACACACTACAAAAAGACTACCACTGCTCTAGTTCCTCAGAAAGGGACCGTGCTAATGTGATACAGCGCTGGAGACATTTAGTACACTGTAATAGAACATATCTAAAAGTCTGATGCACGTGACCTTTTAATTCAGCTGGAAAGCAAGGGATGCTCCGCTTCTCTAAACATTAGCTCCCTCTATGTAATCTTCATCTCTTCTTTTTCCTTTCTGAGAATGTCCCTCCTTCCCATCTGTGTGATGCCGCCACAGATTGGAGTTTAAGTTCAATAAACATCTCTCAGACTGAGCTGCGTAGAAAGGCAGAAAACAGAATCCGGCGGCAGACGTGCATTTCAGAGGAAGGAGGGAAAACAAAACCAGTTTTTGGGATTGGAGGTTAGCACAAAACAACAGCAAACAAAATATTATTAACGAGCATAAACAGCAACTTCTTATTTTTCCGTTAATCGCGATCACGGCACTCGGGACTCTCTCACCAGATCGTTTATCGTGGTCCTCCTTTCCCTCCTCTCTCTTGGCTTTGGCACAGCGTTACTCAAACTGTGCTTTGACTTCATCCGCTGAGCTTTAACTCAACCGAGCAGATCATTTCTGCCTCCGGATCAGCTCGGCCTCGGGGGATTGTTTGTTGATTCCGACTTGCTCCAACTAGTAAGCGTACAACATACACCCACACTGACTCGTTCCCATCTGTTGCCAGGTTCTACACGACGAGTGGGCCAGATACTCTGCCTTTTACAAGTACCAGCCCATTGATCTGGTCAGGTAATGTCACCGCAGCACCACTCAACCCTGTTTGTTTCATCTAATCGTCAACCCAAGATAGCGATCACAGAAGACACACTACAGCTATGCAGATGTTGCAGTGCATTATGGTTGGTGTAGTTGGATAAAAGGCTTTTGTTGTTTGACAGGATTTGGTCTTTAAAACCTTCAGATTGTTTGAAGTCCCTGATTATAATCGGTAACACACACGTTAGTGTCTCTGCTGCATCCTCCACTGTAAGAGTGATCCAATCTAGTCCTGGTTGTGTGCAAAAATTTGTTCTAAAGTTCAATTCTGAAGCTAATTTGAGTCTTCAGCAGTCTGAGTTAGCCAGATCAAGGTGTCCTTGTAGAATCCTCTTTTGCAATTAGGACCAACAACTTTCAAAGTACATGTGGTTATGTGTAAGACAGTATGTCTACTCACCAAGTACCACCAATCAAATGACTGTGTATAAGGGCGATTAAAGGCCCTGAAAAGCCACTTATCATGAGAAAATGGGTCCTTCATGAACACTAGATTTCCTGCAGAGTTTGGAACAGTTAGGATTGTTTCTACGAGGACTTTTTCTCATCGACTTAAAGTTGGTGAAATGTGACATCACAGACTTCTGTGCACCACTCATTTAAATCACAGGTGTGGGGTTGTTTCCTTGTGTTGCCAGATCACTGTCAATCAGATCTGATTAAAACCACAACCACACAGTCCTGAAGAGGCAGAGTCGCTGAGTTTTGAAGTGTCAGTAAATAATATAAAAACTCTGAACATTATGTCAGTCCGAGCAAAGCGGGCAGAGTTTGTACTCCAATCTGAAAGGAAGTGCTTCGTGAAACACTGACAATGACCGCCCCAGATAGAACATTGGCATGCTTCTTACTCTATTTAAGGATGAAACACCTGTGTTGCGTGCTGCTTAAGTCTACACAGTTTATTTTGCCATGACTTGGCACTTTCAACTCCTAATCCCTGCCCTCTGACCCCGCAGGAAGTACTTCGGGGAGAAGATCGGTCTGTACTTCGCATGGCTCGGTGTTTACACTCAGCTGCTGATACCGGCCTCCATCGTGGGAATCATTGTGTTTTGCTACGGGGTGGCAACGGTGGATACGGATATACCAAGGTACTGCAAAGTTCTCTGCTGCTTTGGGAAGTCACACGTTTCAGTTCAATTAATGTGTAAAAACATGGACAAAACTCATTTCACACTTGACATTTTTCATAATTTGGTGGTTTGTGACCTCACAAAACACATTTTTGGCCATAACTCAAGAATTCATCTGCTAATTTTGACAATTTACTCAAGCGTCTAATTGGATTAAATGATGAAGTGATACGATTTTAGATAGAAATGGATGTGAACTGCAACATGATTGGTTGGCAGAGGCGTACAACAACTTCTAGTACTAGTGCCTAGTACACCGCCATGAAACAATCATAAACCAATGACTAGCCCGCACGACCATCGCTGTTCTCTCTCTCTCTCTCTCTCTCTCTCTCTCTCTCTCTCTCTCTCTCTCACTGGCTCGTTGAGTATAGGAGGAGGAGCCAACTTTGAAAGCTGGGAGTTTGCAAACAAACGGACAAAACGCTATATATTATACCTTTAAGTCACAATGATGCCAGATAAAATGCTACATTAGAAGCACGTGGAAAATCATGATTTCCTCCCACCACAAATACGCACACATGCTGTCACACACACACACACACACACGCACACACACACCAGACAGGGATTGCCCAGATACCTGCTGTATCTGGCTTTAGACAGGCTCGTGTGGGAGGAACACAGAAGGTACGGCTGGCAGTGTGTGTGTGTGTGTGTGTGTGTGTGTGTGTGTGTGTGTGTGTGTGTGTGTGTGTGTGTGTGTGTGTGTGTGTGTGTGTGTGTGTGTGTGTGTGTCATGCAGCAAAAGGTTGATAATTCCACCTACACTGACTGTGAATAGGGTCAAAGCAGAGAGGCTTGTATTGTGGTAACGTGTTTAAAGGCCCATTCATTTCTAATGGTTAAACAGATACAAAGATGTCCGGTTCCCTTTTTGTTCTTTGTTGTCAGATCTCGGTGCTCTGTGACTTAACTCTTGATCTCCCCCCCTCAGTCTGGAGATGTGTGACGACCGTCTCAATTTCACCATGTGTCCTCTGTGCGACGGAGCCTGTGACTTCTGGCAGCTCAGCACGGCCTGCGGCACCGCCAGGGCTTCACACCTCTTCGACAACCCCGCCACTGTCTTCTTCGCCATCTTCATGTCCCTCTGGGGTGAGGGTGTGTGTGCGTGCGTGTGTGTGTGTGTGAGTGTGTGAGTGAGTGAACAGGTTGGCTGAATGTGAAGTCGCTCATCGATATTGTCTCACCTTAAAACCTCCTGCACCTCCAGTGCAAGTCCTGTAGAGAGCAACAGGTTAAAACAGCATAAGACATGAAGGAAATATGTTAAAAAATACCTAATGCGTGAGAACACTTCCACACCACGAGAGGATGTCATTTACTGTAAATTGGTATTGAATGGCTTGCTCTTATAGCAGGAAATGAGAAAACAGCTTTTCAATTTGTGCAGGCAAAAATAAATCCTTCTGAAAATCTGTTAAAACCTGTAAGAAAATGTGGATATCTGGCAGTGAAAAAAACTAAACAAAACAATGAGTTGGAAGAGGGGTCAGAAAAGAAATAAACAAACTATGTGAGGAAGAACTGGAGAAAAAAGCCAAATTTGCAAAGCAGAGATATTATGAGAATGGACCAAGGGCCCTGAAGCTTCTGGGATGGAGGTTAAGGAAACAACAAGCAGACAGCTCCATATATGAAATTAGGGACCCTAGAACTAAAAAAATATGCCATAAATTAGAGGATATTGAACATATTTTTGAAAACTACTATAGAGACTTATATAAGGAACCAAATACAACTAACCCACAGGAAATAAATTCATTTCTGGAGTCATTAGACCTACCGTCTATAGGTGAAGAACAGAATAAAGCCTTGATGGCAGAGATTACATTGGAGGAAATAGGGAAAGCAATTTCTAGATTAAAAACTAATAAAGCGCCGGGTACGGACGGCTTCCCAGCCGAGTGGTACAAGGCCTTTAAGGATCAAATAGTGCCTATGCTTTTTGACTGCTTTAACTATACACTTAAAAAAGGCGAACCACCAGGTACATGGAAGGAGGCAATCATTTCGGTTATTCCTAAAGAGGGAAAGGACAGAAAAGAGTGTAGCTCGTATAGGCCAATCTCTGTACTCAATATAGACTACAAGTTGTATGCGTCAATATTAGTAAAAAGGTTAGAGCATATAATAGTAGAACTAGTGGATCCAGACCAAACTGGTTTTGTACGTGAAAGACAGACACAAGATAATATTAGACGGGTTCTACACGTCATCGATCATGTGATTAAGGGGAATATTGGAGCCACAGTGATTAGTTTAGATGCGGAAAAAGCTTTCGATTCGGTTCGCTGGAAATACCTTTACTTGGCATTGAGAAGATTTGGATTTAAGGATGATTTTATTAGTTGTATCAGAAATCTATACTCCTCACCAAACGCCAGAATAAAGATTAATGGACACCTCTCCCAGGTTGTCAACTTGGAGAGAGGCTGCCGCCAAGGCTGCCCCCTCAGCCCTGCCCTCTTTGCTTTATTTATAGAGCCCCTGGCACAGTTAATCAGGGATGATGAGGTGATAAAAGGAGTCTTGGTTAGAGGGTTAGAGCAGAAGATTTGTCTATATGCAGATGATGTCTTGCTCTTTATTACGACACCAGAGGCCAGCATTCCTAGACTGATGTCCTCGCTAAAAGATTTTGGAACCTACTCTGGATATAAATTAAACGTGCAAAAAACACAAACTCTAAGTTATAACTACACCCCTCAGAAAGACATGCTAAATAGATTTCATTTCAAATGGACCTCATCAGACATTAAATATCTGGGAATTCAAATACCTAAAGACATTTCCAAAATATATGATGGCAATTATGGCCCCATAAGTAGAAACATCAAGGCAGATATTGACAGGTGGTCCCAACTTCCCTTAGATATGCATAATAGAATAGAAACGATAAAAATGAATGTACTCCCCCGACTCCTGTATCTTTTTCAATCCTTACCAGTTGTAGTACCACTGCAACAATTTAATGAATGGGATAAGTGGATATCTAGATTCATATGGGGGGGGTAGAAGACCAAGAATTCAATTCAAAACACTGCAACTTTCTAAAGAAAAAGGGGGTAGATCATTACCATGTTTAACAGACTACTACAAGGCGGCACAATTAAGACCATTAGCATGTTGCTGTAACTCAATGTATATAGCAAAATGGAAAGATTTGGAAACTTCACAGCTAGAAATACCGTTACAATCCATATTAGGTAGCAAAATCTTGTATGAGCAGCATGTTAAAGGTTTAAATCAATGGACTAAAGTTCCTCTTAGAATCTGGTTTAAGGAATGTAGATCACCACTATTTGAAAGACGGTCTAGACTGTTGAGATGGGTCGCTTTTGATCCGGACTTTAAGCCGGCAAGGATTGATGGGAGGTTTAAACATTGGCACAGAATTAGCATCATTTCTTACTGTTCAATTTCACCAAAGGGAGAACTGGATAGTTTTCAGAAAATCTCAGAGCTGTATGGTTTAGAAAAACTGGATTTTTTTAGGTACTTACAAACCAGGACCTACTTTAATAAGGAGATTAAAACAAAGGAGAATTGTGATGCCAACCTAATTGATATATTTATTGACATATATAAAACTATGGACAACAGGAAACTTATTTCAAAATTATACTCAAGTATTCAATCCAGTAGAAAACACTCAACAGATAAAGTTAGATTAAAATGGGAGAAAGAATCTGGACATGTCATTTCAGAGGAGGACTGGTCAAATATGTGCTCTGTGCAGTCCACTTCCACCGGCTCGGGTTTCTGGAGGGAATTCTGTTGGCGGAATCTGATTAGATATTTCATCACCCCCAAATTAAAATGTATACAAACAGGTGAGGTAGGAAGTGGTCTATGTTGGAGGAAATGTGGAGAACAGCTGGCAGATCATTTCCATATATTCTGGAGCTGCCCAGCCAAGACAAATATTTGCTAAAGATATTACTAGCAGCCAGCAAAAAAGCTGTAACACGAAAATGGCTGCAGGCCGAGCCTCCAACAGAGACTGACTGGACAGATATTGTAACTGATGTTCAAAATATGGAGAGAATGACTTTCTCGCTGAATCTACGGTTTGATAAATTCTTGAAGTATTGGGAAAAATGGATTGTGTTTGTGACCTCACAGGATCATCACTGATTTGTTATTGGGTGAATTTCCATTTATTTCCATCAGTGTACCATCAGCATAAATGTATAGGTGACCAACTTTTTGTTCCATGTATGTATGTATGTATGTTTGTCTTATTGTATCTTTGCCTCTTTAAAAAATTAAGTATAAAAAAAAAAAAACAATGAGTTGGGTGTGAAAGTAGATTTCTGACGCTGGAAACTGTAGTGTGTTAAATATTTGAGTCTTTTCCAGAGCGTTAATGAGTTTGGAAGCTGCAGAAAATACGTAAAAAAAAACTATGAGCTTTGCAGATTACAGAAAACCTGTGATTCTGGTAACTTCATGGTCTGGATTTGTAAGACTTTGAGAGAGTAATGTTTGTAAAATTGGTCTTTCTTCCTCTAAACGTATTGCAGCCACTAGAGGATGGAGTTCAACACCTCAGCTGTTCATGCGCTTCTTCTTCTTCATCTTTTTAACCAGCAGTCACATCAGCAATCAGCCGATCGCCGCCAAACACATGAATCCTAAAAGTGGATCTGAATATGATGCTAAAGACTTTCATCAAAAATAATTTGACTTGTTTGTGTGTGTGTGTCTGTGTGTGTGTGTGTGTGTGTAGCGGTGTTGTTCCTGGAGCACTGGAAGCGCCGCCAGATCAGTTTGAGCTTCAGTTGGGATCTGACCGGCATCGAGGACGACGAGGTACATACAGCACACACACACACACACACACACACACACACACACACACACACACACACACACACACACACACACACACACACACACTCATAAAGCACTCGTAAGCGGCAATCTATTATGCCTATTGTACCGTACCAGTTCCTGGAGACTATTATGTTTAGGTTAACCGGTCATGTTTAAGGCAACTAAAACGCTGAATCGTACACAACATTTATTTGTAGAGGACAAACTATACGCGTATTTGACTCTTTGTCCTCAGGAACATCCCAGGCCAAAATACGAGACCATCCTCCTCCAGAAGAGGCAGCGGAAGCAGAAAACTAAGAAGAAGAAGAAAAAGAACGAGGTAAGAAACCACTTGCTATTTAAACGCTCAGGAACACATTTCCCACAAAGCCTGTTTACACAGCGAACTAAAATACGAACATGTGTGACTTCCATTCTCGTAGCTGGACCCGACTGTCAGCAATACCAATGGAAAGGTATCACACAGTGAAACTCTTATTTCACAGCAAGTTATGACATTCATTTGAGGGTTTTAAATCGCACTCACACACTATATATATATATATATATATATATATATATATATATATATATATATATATATCTATATATATTCCCATCATGCCTTGTGATCATGCCTCTGCATTCTGTGGGTGAAACAGACCGGTATCAGTTGATCATGAGACTCTTCCACCTGGCTCAGTCAATCCCGGTGAACCAGATGAATCCTGATGCTTTGCGCTCCAAAGCGGGTGTCAGACATTAGTGTGATGATCTAATGATTGGGATTGATCTAGATTCCCCTCTGTAAATTGGGTCAATCACATTGAGTCCTGTTGGCCCACATACACGTCGCTTGGGCAACAGATGGCCTCCTGCCACGGCCCGCTCGAGACAGGAACTGATTTGCTCGGCGTGTGCGACCACCGCCACAAACATCCCAGACCCTGATCTGAGGACAGCAGTACCGGAAACCCGGAGGATCCCACTGGTGTCGGCACACGCCACCTGCTGGCTGTGTTTCCAGATGAAAGGAAAAGCAACACACACGGTTGATTTATATAATATGAAAGTGATTAACACAGTTCCATTTTTATATACATTTTTAGTTAATAAATAATAATGTTCACAATAAAATTGGCAGTTTCTGGACTGGCTGCCAGCACTGATGAGGCGGTTGCTGTGGAACGTACGCTAGCATCTAGCATCTTTCCTTTTTCATTCCCTGGCTGGCGTTGCATTGATTTAATCATTTATTGACATTATTTGTATGTTGCCATTTATTGTGCAACCACTGCAAAATGACCAGCAACAGTATGATGAGTTTGACAGCCGCTATGTGTTAGAGGGAGGTGTGTTGCTCCACTTTCTCCAGTCCCAGAGTGTTAGTTGCCAATAGCGTTGGAGAAAGTTTTTAACCCTTGAGGCCGCTCGCGCTCATAATCTCCCTGGTGTCGTCCGGCGGTTTCTGAATCGCGTTGCCGGAGGCAGCGCTTTGTGCATTTCTGCTCCGTTCCTGCTTGTCGCATATTCTGGGACCGCCTCTTTACGTAGCGCTTCATGGTGTTCAGCAGGTGGATTATTTTATGGGGACTCGATCTCCTTCATAGACTTGAAATGTTTTTACTTTGCTACTTTGTTGTATTTGTGATCTGTCCCGCGTCGGCAAAAGTGATCCTCCCAGTGAGCCCGCCGCTAAACAACACAAGTCAAAGGAATTGGATGTCATAGCAGTGTTATGTGGGTATTATATGAACAAATCAGATTGCTTAATTTGGGCTACCCGTTTCATAAATAGAATTATACGAAGGCCACTCAGACTTATTTATTACTGTCATGGAGCGTATAAGCCGTTTGGTATTATCCAAGATGGATTACAACACATCCTACAAATCAACTGATTAAAAAAATAAAGTCATAGTGGACTGTGCTCATGAGAACACAGAGGTTGGAATTCACACCGAAATACACTGGCTTTCAACATTTAACTCTATTAGTGTGAATAGGCTGCTGCCATATAATGATACATGGAGAGATACATAGTTTAGTCTAGATCAGGGATTCCCAAAGTGTGGTGCACGCGAGCTGCCTCTAGGGGGTGCGCGAGAGGAAAAATGTAATGGTGGTCTAATGGTGTAATAATTAATATTACACATAATTTAAAAAAAATTAAGTAGGATTTTTTAATTATAAAAATTCCCTTTGTAAGATTTAAAATTAAAAACGTACAATTTAATAAATAGATGCACTTCCGGTCCGGCCGCCAGACTGTCTTTTACGTACACACTAGCTAGCCTAGCTTGTGCCCCTAACGTCATTTCATTCATTCAGCAACATCCATGAAAATATGTTAAACTGGCTGAAATCGGGGAAGCTGTCAGGTGGGACATCTGAAGCTATCAGTAATAAAAGAGGAGAGGGACAGAGAGAGAGTGAGGAACCGGAGGCGAGAGAAACGGAGAGGTGCGTTGGGGAGAAACCGGGAGAAGAAATCGACCGGGAGTCGGAGAAAGAGGAGACGGAGGAGACCGAGAAGGAGGAAGGGATATCACAGACAAACCGGGAGCACAGAGGCCCATCGCGGAGTCAAGGTGGAAAAAGAGGAAACGAGAGTGAGCATCAGACTGGGAACAAAAAGAGGAAATATGATGACAATTATCTGGGTCTGGGCTTCACTTGGATTGGCAATGCAGATTGCCCGAAGCCACAGTGGTGTTGTGCAGTGAGGTTCTGGCTAACAGCTGTCTGAAGCCCTCTTATTAGCGCCGCCACCTGAACACCAAGCATGCCAGTGCAAGTCAGAAGCCCCTTACATTTTTTAGATCAAAATTGGAAGAGTTACAAAATAGCCCAAAACAATTGCAGTCTCATTCATGTGTTGGGTCTACACAAAACGCACTACGTTTTCTCACTTTCTCCCCCTCCCTCTCTATCTCTCTTGCTGCAGGCTGAGCCACCTGCGCGGCATGTGAAAATCCTCATATGGACTCCTCCTTTTTTATTTATATCTGTTTCTGAGCCTATGCATGTGCCACTCTTTGTTCTTTACGTGGCTTACTGTGTTTAAGTAAATAAATGTGAAATGCAATCTGCCTCTGAGCCTGTGCGTGTGTCGTCGCCATCCTTATTGCTCTTTAAAAGTGACGCCTTGTGTAACTGAAATTTATACAGCGGACTAAATCTTGTAACAAACGCCACGCGCGAGCAAACAGTTCTCGCATTGGTCCGATTTTATGCGGCTATAAATAGGCTCTGTTGCGTTTTTTTTTAAGGTGTGGGGGATTGGGGGTGCGTGAACCCGGTCGGGATGTAGAAGGGGGTGCGTGGCCTAAAAAGTTTGGGAACCGCTGGACTAGAGTATAGCTACTAATGGCTGAATTACTATACACTTATTATTACTGAAAATGGCATGATTGTGCAGATATTTACTTATGATTATGCATGAATGTGGGGTGTGTGTGTGTGTGTGTGTGTGTGTGTGCGTGGGCGTGTGTGTGTGTGTGTGTGTCTAACCTGTCCCTCTGTCTTGCAGCCAGAGAAGCAGGAGGACGGGACAGTGACAGGGAAGGACAGATGGAGACAAAAACTCCTGTCTGCCATGGCTGCAGGAATACCGGTAACCCTTCCTCTCCTCTCACCCTCCTCTTCCTCCTCACCTCCCTTTCCCTCTCCTTTCCTCGCCACTTATTCCCTCTCCTGCAGGCTGCTGCCTATCTGTTCTTCTCTTCCTGTCCCAGCCTCTGGCTTCTACAGTCTCAGGTATTTGTTTGTGCAACTTTCTTTGCATTTATTTTCCAGATATCTGTTGGTCACAGCAACTAACTGAGCCGTAGAAATCTTTTTAGTTGTCTTTGTGGGACTAAAAGCATGACAGAAGTGTTATTTCAAAGTCTGCTGCCTCGTTGAAGTTGGACATCAGGATCCACAGCTTACTGTGCAAAAAACGGCAATAATAACTGACGGTTTTCATTCAAAGCAGTCTGCTGGAAATTTAAGTTAGGAAGTATTTTGCCTCCTAAATTCCATATTTCCAGTGACTGTTTACTGTCAGTAGGTCTTTCATAATGGACCTCAAGGTAACACCACCAGCATTTGATAGCCTCAGATCTGAGTGACGGGCGTTTCATTTATTGAATGACATTATTCTAGATCTGTATATTTGCCAGCATTGAAGGAACAGAGTGTTCCCTCAGCTAAAGAACTTTTGCCATCACATACTCGTCTTAAAACACACGGTTTAGGATTGCATTCATTAATATCAAAGGATAAGGCAAGAGATATTCTTTATCTTTCTTGTTGCCAAGAAATCCCTTGAAAAGACCAAAACTGCCAACTTCCTCTGTGTCATAGAGCGCCATTATTATGCAAACAGTATCAACAAGACACACTGCTGCACTGTGTTCCCTCACCCACACACACACACACACACACACACACACACACACACACATATGCACACAAACTGTACTGAGGTTTAATTTGAACCTTAAATACTTCCTAGTTAGCAAATGCGTATTAGTGCGCAGCTGAAAATAGTTGCAAACAAATACACAACATACTCCTGTTTGCTCAAAACGACAATGTACAGCGGTTTTCGGAAAATGCAGAGCTTTAAAAGAAATATATATATATATATATATATATTTCTGACTTGCAGTTATAGATTTAATATACATATATATATATATATGTATATATATATATTTCTTTTAATTACAAGGCAGGTATTTTGACTGAAACACAGGTGTACCTAACACCATTAATAATTGTGCTCGCCAGTCTAGTCGACAGGGAACAGCTAAATTGGACCGGGTTTTCGTCCATTACCGGTTACACCTGTGCCTTTCACTGCCAATGAAACGTCTGTACTACGGCTGCTGTGAATGGCGGAGCTGTATTTCCGCACCTGCAACCAATTGTCCGTGGAACTAAATAAAAAAAAAAGACAAAAGAGCGCGAGACATGAAAGGAGACAAAGAGAAAGAGACAGCGAGAGAGACGTATGAATAAAAGAGGGACTCGGAGAAGCAGTGGGATGGAGAGAAACAGAGGGAGGGCGGCTGAGTGGGAGTGAGGCATGCTGGGCAGGAAGCCAGGGGTAAGATTAGGGAACGTCACTATGGCGACACAGAACTCTCTCGCTCTCTCTCACACACACACACACACACACACACACACACACACACACACACACACACACACACACACACACACACACACACACACATTTTTGTTACCTGAGACAGTGGATGTACTGTAGGATTAAATCTAGAGATTATATTTCCAAAAAGAGAGTTTATTTAGCTGTTATCACAAGACTTTCTCCGGTCAACGTACCAAACACCTTGACGTACAGTTATCGAAGAGACACGCCTTCATTTATTTATTCATGACTGCCACAAACCATATAGCATTAATTTCTCTGGCACTTTTGAAAGTGTCTGGATAGAATATGATGGACATGCAGTTCTTTCTTTTTTCGCTACCTTCTGGTTTATTTATTGACCGAAGCCACGTCTGTTCCTCAGTGACGGACGGTTCTCTGTCAAAACATCTCACATCATTTTAAATTCACGAGCTGTCGGGGCTAATAATGTGAGAAAAAAGATTTTACATTCAGGATCATTTTAAATATTTTAGCACGGGAAAGCCGACACAAGTAGTTACTATTATTAGCATCGGATGTATTTTTGAGTTTTCTATCTGCTAGTGACAGTGATTAAGAATGGGCATCCCAAAATACAGATTCTAACAGTCACAAAACTCACTGAACCAGCGGCCGAAGAAAAACTTAAACTTAAACTTAACTTTAGTTTTACGTTGTGTCGTACGGCTGCTGTTTTGTGATCCCAAAAAATGTGTTTGAGGGCGTATCATCGCTGCTCCGGGGCCTCTGGCTCCTTTTTGAGTCGATTCCGGCAGTTTTCTTTTGCATGGCATGGAGGAACGTTTAAATTCTGCCTTCATCCAGCATCGAACCACCGATCCTTAGCCTTCCACGTGAAAGAGCGGTCAGTGTCTCCATCTGCTGGGTGAATCGCACCGCGCTCATCTTAAAGGCACCGGCCTTCAATACATGAGCTAGCCAGAGACAGAGGTGGTGGAAGGTCATGTCATGAAATGAAAGGTCAGGCAGTCTGACGCGATGTCAGCGGGAAAATAAAAGGCGGAGATAACAGGCTTGTTTTTTCCTTTCACCGGCCGTTCATGTGTGAAGATGAGCTCGCTGATCAAAACGTATCACGAACATTTGTTTGCCGCAGAGCGAGTTTTCTGCAAATAACCTCCAGGGTTGGCCTCCAGCAACTCGTCACCTTAGAGCAATACAAACATTCAAAGGCTCAAAGGTGTAGGTATACATGCTAAATGAAAGACGAGGGAAGTCATTCTGATAATTTCTTTAAAAATCTCCTGCGACCATCTGTGAGTCCCGACCCAGTCCTGACATGCAGCACATAATGTATAACCACAAGAGTAATCTATCTCTTCTATGTATCTCTCTTTAATAATCTATTGCGCACATCGCAATGTCGATGCTAAAACAATATATCGTGCAACATATTTTTCAAGTTTGCACATATCTTTGAAAGTTAAATGCACTGCATGCTTGTCTATATATTTAATAAATCACCTGGAACATTAACATCAGGCATGCTGCTATATGATTCAGTTGCACATACTTTCCTTGCTTCCCAGCTAATTTGATCTGCGAGCTAAAACCCTCAAAAGTAGGTTTATTAAAGGACACCCAGGGTTTGGACACAAGGAGAAACAGAGAGAGAGGAGGAGGAGGAGCAGAGGGAACGAGTGACCTAGAGAAATAAAGATTGTCTCGAGATGAAGGCTTTGCTGGGCTTTCCTCAACGGAGAGCCAAATATAACAGCTGACCCATTTCCTACTATTCACTGTGACCATCACACACACTCACACTCTCAAGGTCCTTTCGTCCCCAAGTAAGTTCTCCCCTCTGGTTAGTCAACCTGTATGTGTCCATTTGTATGAAAAGAAAAAAAACACTACAAGAAAAGATGGCTATTATTATTAAAAGTTATATTTAACATTGGACATGAAAAAAACAGGAATTATTAAAGAGTCCTGCTCAGGGACGATTTACTCTTTTTTTTTTGAGGATTTTTTTGATTGTATTATAAGTATATAGCATGTTCAATTAAGACACATAGCAGTTTACTGCAGCAGAATG
This sequence comes from Myoxocephalus aenaeus, assembly GCA_038501785.1. Taxonomy (NCBI): domain Eukaryota; kingdom Metazoa; phylum Chordata; class Actinopteri; order Perciformes; family Cottidae; genus Myoxocephalus; species Myoxocephalus aenaeus. The sequence continues at coordinate 1,462,119 of JBAMJR010000053.1, forward strand.
TGAGATTATTCGTGGACAGACACACATGTGCACAATCGCTCAATTTCACGATCTCCCTGGCGGAGATGAAAACTACAGTTGTTACAGCTTAGTTTATGGAAACTGTAACATCCAGATTGTTTCCCACAGATCTACTGTCATGCAGTGACATCATCTCTTTTACAGCGACGTCATGGCCGAGATTCAGCCGCATAGAGAACACAAACCATAAATGATACAAAGTCATACCCCAGCCTATATTACGATTCAATAACCAACGTGTCCTCGTAAGTGACAAACCACACTGTATGTTTGAATCATTATTATTATTATTGAAAATATACTATTTACAGGTTTAACAAAACAGTGTTAAAGTATGTGTGTATGTGTGATCGAGTAAGCGTGCACCGTGCCACTGTGTCCACTAGGTGGTGGTGTTGTCTTGCTCGCTTGCATATCGAAGGCGTTTAGATGTCCAGGCTCGTTTGAACATCATTCTGTGGTCTGTGTGAGTGTCTCTATGTGTCAAACTGCTCATGTAACGTCATGTGTGTCGCGTATATATGGGTGAGAGGTGTCGCATACCGGAGGATGGGAGCGGAGCATTTGTTTTCGTAGAGGTCAAACTGTATTTGACCTCGGACAGGCCAGTGAAGCGTCTCTTTCTTTTTGACACAAGTAGGTCAAACCCACTGGTTTTGGATTCAGGGAGCCGTGCCACAAACACTCGTTGGATCGATAATGAGGGTTGAGTCAGCAGGTTAGAGGGCATCAGCAATGATTTCTAGCATCCGTTTGAGCACCGGACCATTCAGAGTGATTCCAGCTTTCACAACACTGTCTTCACAAAATAACAATACGCTTTTGATGCCACTCCTTGCCTTCCTCTACAGGGAGGTCAGAGGTCAGCTAGTTATTAACAGGCTGTTGGGGAGTGGTGGTGAATGCTTGTCCAGACAGACAAGTTAGACTACCTTATGTCACGATAAAGTTCTCAAAGAGTCCAGTCATGACACAGCAAAATAATTCACTACTTTAATTTACTATTCAATTATATTACTAGTACACATATTCACAAAGATGGCTTTACTGGTCCACAGTATCTGTTTTTTTTCCATTTCAATGCTAAAACCACACAAACCCCCATATTAGTGCCCGGAAATGAAAACACTTGTTCGCAGCTGGTCTCTAAATGTAGGATGCAAACTGTAAAGCGGACCATTGTGCTCCTTTATGTCTCTCTGTTGAGATGTGGAAGCCCTTCCTGTGGAGGCGGTGGATAGCAGATGCTGCTCAACTCTCCATTCGGCTTTTACAAACCGCTTGAAAAGGAGTGAAAGGAACTGTGACAATGCTTTTCTCATCAAGACATGTGAGAGATAGATTTGCTTTTTTTTTAATCAATGCGTTGATCGCAATGTGTGGGGAAAAAAAGCTTATTTTTCTTCCTTTCTTCTTTTTTTGACGTCTCTGTGTTCCGCAAAGATTTCCGAAACGAAAGTTAACAAAGCATCGGCCAATGTCGGAGTGACTGCCAACTTTTCCCTCTCTTTTCCTCCCATGTTCCCGCTGTCCGTCCTGTCAGGCTGTCATAGAGAAGTTGACCTGGAAAGACCGTCTTCCTGGATACCTCATCAACGTTTCCTCTATCCTCTTTATGGTTAGTACATAAAAGCCTAATGCTCTCTTTGGATCATGCATTTTCTCAGTATAAGTGCTTTAAAAGGAAAGATAAAGACACAGTTAATGTACATAAATGAGAATATGACTGACCTACATCGATGTGGTCTTTGAAATATTAACTTCAGCCTCTGCACTGCAACTATCAGACGAATATGGTAGAGGAAATGACTTATTTATTTTCTTTTATTTCTTCCTTTCTGCTCCCAGTTTGCCTTGACGTTTTCAGCCGTCTTCGGCGTCATCGTCTACCGCATCACGGTGTCGGCCCTGATGGCGATGAGCCCCGACCCGGAGACCAAGTCCAACGTTCGGGTGACGGTGACGGCCACCGCGGTCATCATCAACCTGGTGGTTATTCTGATCCTTGATGAAATCTACGGCGCCGTGGCGTTGTGGCTGACCGAGCTAGGTACAGAGATAAAAACGCTCATTTGCTCTTATAGCGCGGTGACTTTGAAAACCCAACGCCTTCCAAATATTGAACACATGAACAAACTGAGAAAACACCAATAACATTTACGAACAATGCTAAAACTAGAATTCCTAGCTTGCCTCAACTATTCTCAGAGTCTCGATAACTAAATAAAAAGTTTCAAAACATTTTTGAAAAAACATTTATTTGCTTTTATGCCGAGAGTTAGATGAGAAGATTGATACCACTCTAACGTCTGTATGTTAAAGCTGACAATGGTTAGCTTAGCTTAGCATAACGACTGGGCGCAGGAGGAAACCGTTAGCTCTGGTTTGTTCAAAGGTAAAAACAACATCATATCCCCGTAAAACCCAAACTTGTTTAATTTCATTTAATTTCTTGTGTGATACGATCATATTGTCCTCCATGATGCCGTATTTCAGAAACGTTTATAAAAGCACGAAATCACAATTTGTGTCACGTAATCGCCATCCGTTTACGTGAGTACTTGTGTGTGTGTGTGTGTGTGTGTCTGTGTGTGTGTGTGTTTGTGTGTGTGTGTGTGTGAGCGAGAGACAGAAAGAGTCTTTCTGCTTCTCGGTGGACAGTTTGATGAAACTTTGATGTTTTCACGCTCCAGTCCTCCCATCAGTGATCCCGGGAGATTTCAACCATACTTACATTCATATTCAAAACCTCTGAAATAGAAGGAAATAATGGGACAGAGACGTGTGAGAAAGAAGGAGAGAGAGAGTGCATGGATATGCCACGTGAAAAGTGCTCGTACTTTAACCTACTTCCAGCACAGTGATCATGTCATGACTCAAATTCAAGAGTCAGACCGACAGTGTTCTGCTGCGATCACCCTGGACTAAAGACACATACTGAAGAAGACCTATAACATGATAACATGAACACAATGATAGCCAGACCTTAACATATACTTCCCTACATTTGTCCTTTTAAAGGCGCTAAATTGGAAGAATGAATATGTCCTTTGCAGAGAATGAAGCCGCTCTCCCTCTTGTGTGCGTTGTAATCCGAGCTTCTTTGTACGTTGTTTGTGCAGTCTGTCCGCGCCCACACGGCGGTTAGAGCTGGCAACGTCGCCCACGACCCGCGGCGCCATTACTCCGTCAGCACCGTTGCCGTTGTTTGCGCTGTTGCGTGCGCAAACGGGATCCTCTAAAAAAAAAAAAAGATCCTCAACATGTTATTCATGTCCACGCTCATAGAAACTCTGAATTCAGCACCTTTGACATTCTCTCCAACCCGCTTGCCGTCCTCACAAAACAACGCCACGCCAGATCTCTTACAGTCCCACTTCGACTGTCTTTCAGAGATTCCTAAAACGGAAACCAACTTCGAGGAGCGTCTCATCCTGAAAGCCTTCCTGCTCAAGTTCATGAACGCGTACGCACCCATCTTTTACGTGGCCTTCTTCAAGGGACGGTGAGTAGTGTGTGTGTGTGCAGCGCTGTCCTGGGAAAATCTCCAATGCATTACTGCTTGTTTTAATGAGGAGAATTGTCCCCAACCAAGGAGGAGCATTTAATCCTTCAGTTAAGTGGAGCTGCTCAGTCCTAATTGTGTGTTTTTTTGCAGGTTTGCTGGTCGACCCGGAAACTACGTGTACGTCTTCAACGATTATCGGATGGAAGAGGTTCGTTATCCGACTTTGCGTCCGTGTTTCCTTTCATTTGGCTGAATGAGTAGAAGGTAAAGCGGTGATCTCGGTGCGTGTCTCCCTCAGTGTGCGCCGGGAGGCTGCCTCATCGAGCTGTGCATTCAGCTCAGCATCATCATGCTGGGGAAGCAGCTGATCCAGAACAACATCTTTGAGATCGGCATCCCGTAAGTAGACTACGTTCCTTTTTAACATTTTATTTTGTATGTGCTCACTTTACAAACGTATGAAGAGCCAACGCTATTTCTATGGCCTCATTGTCTGACACCTAACACACACACACACACACACACACACACACACACACACACACACACACACACACACACACACACACACACACACACACACACAGACGCATGCTTCGCTCACACGGTTTCCTTCTTGTTCTAATAACATTCCTCCGGTGGTTCTTCATCTTCAGCTCTTACAGGCAAATCTCAAAAGGGGTCAGAGGTCAGCTCTGTTTATAACAACTGTCACACAACAGAGGTGCCTTTTTTGGCTTCAGGGCCGCACTGTAACCGGTGCCGTGAGCGCAGCTTGACCTCCCGGCCCGTCGGGTGAGCCTCATCAAACACGGCTGCTTTTCTCCAGGCGACCCACGGCGCATACCGTCTACATTCCATCTACTCATCTGTTTTACATTCATCAACTTAAAAGCCTTCGCACCTGGGAGACCACCAATAAAAAACACAGTCTTCAGGCAGTGCATCAGGGGTTATCTCAGGTTTAAACCATTGAACCCTAAAAGCTCCTGTCTAAAGATGGAAGAGATGAACCTGTCCATTTAAAAAAGAAGAAGAAAAGAAAACATAGTCACCGCCACATCCTCCCTGAGAGGAATCAGGCCAATTGAGACTTCACAGCCGCCTCATTCTGAGCTCCCACCCAGGAGAGCAATACAAGGCCTGTTGAATTATTGAACAAGGGCGTACTTTTGGTCCTGGACAGTCTCGTTAACGTACTGTGACACATTGAGGTTTGAAATGTGGGCCTCAAGGCACGAGGCTTGAGGCAAAGATGCAGCGTGATACACATTTTTTTATATATATATTTTTAAAGACGCTTCTAAAAACTCCAGAAGTTGCCTTCTCGAGTCATCCCGTTTTTAGGTTTTCCTCAGTTTCTAAGTAATTCAGTGAACTGTACATGGAAACGCGGTCGGCAGGAACGACCAATAGCTAATTCGGCATATTTCTTACGGTTCAATTTTGTCAGTGAATAGGCTAAACAACTGGGCTCACGTTCTAGCCCATAGAGTCAAACTTTGTTCATGGGGTGGGTGTTGGGAATGAGAGAAAAAATACATCATTTGGTTCACTGTAATTAACACTGTGGTGGTTGTCATAATGTATTTCATTAAATTAAATAAATACTGAATCAAAGCCAAAATTCTTTTAAAATTCCTGTTTTCTTTAATTACTTAAAGCTGTATGAAGTGATTTTGACCACTAGAGGGCAGAGAAATACCTACATGTTCACAAAAACATGCTGTCCAAAAGATGGTACTCATGGTTTACCTGGTGAACCTCAAATCAAGCAGGCGATGCATCCACTGTAACCACATCATGGACTCATGTTTCTGACCACCTGATGAATGTAAGTGCAATAGTTGAGTGTCGTCTAAAAAACGGGGGGAAAAAGACTAAAAGCAGATTTGAACTGCAGCAACAAAGGTAATCATCTGAACCCCTTTCACATTCGTATCAAAATATTGCTGTCTGCAGGTTGAATGAAATAACCTGATGCTTTTATTTTAACTGGCACATTACCCGGTTACATTTTTGTGAGGCCTCGCATTTTTCCACAGGTCACATGACCTGGCAGTAAAACAGTGTAGTTCATGCAAAAGGAGAGAAAAGAAAAATGTGTGTGTGTGTGTGTGTGTGTGTGTGTGTGTGTGTGTGTGTGTGTGTGTGTGTGTGTGTGTGTGTGTGTGTGTGTGTGAACATTAGTGTCTACATCTACTTTATGTGACTGTTTGTGTGTTTAAAGGAAAGTAAACTTTTATATTTTCACTGCCTCCATGAAAGTGCCGCTGTGTGTGTGTGTGTGTGTGTGTGTGTGTGTGTGTGTGTGTGTGTGTGTGTGTGTGTGTGTGTGTGAGAGACCACATTAATAATGCAGTCAAGCATTTAGCTGCTCTTGTTACAGTTTTTATTAACGCAGTAAACACAGTAGTGTGCATGCACAACAACACTTACGCACACTGGCACAGGCAGCAATGTGTTGCCCATTAAACACAGTCGCACATGCATCGGTTTCACATGCACACACACACGTACTGTATATATGTGTTGTAATTATTTTGTACAGTCCCTGGCTCTCACTGTGCTCTCACACCAATGTACATCTACTGGCTACTCTTAGGTTGTTGGTCTGTCTCTTGTTTCCCAGGGAAAGTTTACCGAGTGCACTTCCTATAGCCAGCGGCACCCTGCGTCACATGCACGATAAATACAAACACCCAGGTCCAGTGCCTTGTAAAGTAAATTACAGGTAGTTTATTTGTTTGAGAGGCGTCTTCCAGCCACAGTAAAAGATGCATCATTGTATCTTTGATGAATGCTAAATTCAATGTTAAATTAAATCCAATGTACCTTGTACAAATAAGAGCAACTCTGTTATGATGTAACAATTGACTGCTGTTAAAGCTGCAGAGGAGCCAGATTATTTCCCACAGATTATCAGATTATTATATGAGTTTAGTGACAGTTTGAGCAACTCTATCTTTAAAAACAAAAGTCCAACTCTTGACACGTCCTGGAATAATGTCAAAAAAGACACCAGTCATTAGATTACTTTCTCACTCAACTCAATCAGTAGGAATCCTGTTTAGTCACTGCTACATTACATTTGTAAACGGTATTCACAGTTTTGCATCCATGTCTTTGTCAGATTAGATTCATCACTTTTGTTTCACACTTTTACTCGGTTAAATGTGAGGAAGACTTACCTTTTAAACTGTATTTCCCCTCCCCCACCACCCCTCCTCTCCGTCCTGACAGGAAGTTGAAGAAGCTGGCGCGCGCGTTGAAGGATAAAGGACCGGCGGAGAAGGAGCTGGAGGAGGAGAGGCCTCCGCAGCAGTGGAATCTGGACTACGCCCTGGCTCCCTTTGAAGGCCTCACGCCTGAATACATGGAGATGAGTGAGTCTGCATGCACACACACACACACAAAAGTGCAGCCATTCAGGCACCAACGTAGGTTTAAAATGACCGAGTGCTCCTGTACGTCACAGAGAGGTGTTATGTCATCTGTGTCTGCGAGGACCTTGTCAGGTAAAAATGAACGGCTGGACTGAGGAGCGTATCAATGTCGGATGTGTTTGTGTTCACACACTCAATCAAGACCACGCTTATGACAGCATTATGACAGTTGTTGAAATGACCTGTCGAGGACCTTTACTGGAGGATTTGAATGATGACTCTTGTCCGTCACAACAAACAGCGTATTTTTTGTTTGCAGAAGTGCACTCACTCTGCATACACAGTAATTCATTAGCATTCATGTCCATCACAAACCAAAGCGCATAAACACCAGAGATAATCAGTCTCAGCTGTGTATTTAAATTGCCGCGTTTGATTTTTAGGGCAAGCAAGTAATTAGCCGGCGACACATTATTTTGATTGGCTCTCAGCTTCGTTCACCACGGCCGTCGTCTTTGGTTTCGGACGGCAGAATTCTACTTGCTTTTTCAGGCGTTTTTCTCGTTAAAAACAGAAAACAGAACGGTACCGTTGCTGTTCCTCAGTTTGTCTGAATTTCATCGCAACTGACACCCGTGCTTACACAGCACAGGCATGTCAGCGTGGAGAAAGAAAGTTCAGGAATGGTTGAGAGGAACAAAACGGACTGACAAAACAAAACAGTCTGATGTTTTCGGACCGGCAGCCGTAGATTTTTGGGGGCCTACAGGAGTAAGTAGAGAAGGCTGCAGCGGGGCCTTCTAATGATCTGTAATGTGATGTCATCGGTGCAGAGATTGCATGCCATTTTTGTGTATTTAACAAGTTGTAACTCAATGTCCAACCTGTTTTCACACATTTATTGCATTAGATGGTTGCAGACGTGGACAACCTCAACATCATTTTTACATCAGTGAATTCAGACCCTCTGTAATGAACTGACGGTGTGGAGCTACCAGTATGTCCTGTTTTTAGCACAAATAAACCCTGGAACTCAGGTTACCTCGGAGCCCATTAAGGTTCATCCTGACAAAGACTGGCAGGCAGAAAAAAATACAATTGTAATAACAACAGAACAAATGAAATGGATGGGTGGACGGATATTGGGAAATTATTTACAACTTTAAAAAGAAGTGCAGTTATGCAAAAAGGAAAATAAGAGAATAAGATGATATGTTTCTGTACAGTTAGTCTGCAAAACATCCTCCATTAAAGCGCCAGTTGGCGTTCCTCTTCCATGTAGTGCTATATATATATATTTATCCATCTAGATTGTTTTACTGTGAGTTGCCTAATTCTGGAGATGTATCATGTCCAGGAAAGTCTGTAGATTAACCCTCTGGGGTCTGAGGTCATTCCCTCGATTTTACATAATTTCTTAAATTCACCTTTTTAAGAGGAAAAATATGTAGTTTTGATTTTGGGGTGAACTGTCCCTTTAAGGTTGACTAGTTTAAAGGAGGGGCAGTTATGTGCCAGTAAAAGTTGCCTGAGAAGGGAAAGTTACTATATGGAGGTGATAAAGAGCTGCAGGTGTTATGTCTGAGGACACACACACACACACACACACACACACACACACACACACACACACACACACACACGCATACCTACACACAGCTGTAGTTGGGCCTTTTGTACTATTACAACCGCTATTACAAGCAGTCAAAACAAACCAACACCTGCTCAGTAATGACGTTTCTTAGAGGAAAAAAAATAAGCAAAAAATAAAATAAAGCGTTCTGTCACAGACACAGCAGTAAAAAGAAAGTCATTAAAGTTTTCCTTCAGACATATTAAAGACTTCAATAATAGTTTGTGTCAGATGTGGTTTTTCAATAAAAGTCAAATCAAAACGTCTTCTTAAAATCATCTAGTCCTTCTCGCTCATGGAAAAACTGCAAACATTTGTTTCAAAGTTTAAAGCTTAACTTTTAAACCTGAACCCTACTTTCTAATATTTCTGTGTGTGAGTGATTACTGAGGAATGAGGAGAACGCTGAAACATGCCCGCGAGCCCGGAGTTCAAACGAGGATTCAAGGATCCTTTATTGTCATTATGCAACACAGGGTTGCACAACGAAATGCAGTCGTAGCCCGTTCCCACAAACAAAAAAACATGACGAAACTAAACAGAAAAAGTTTTGATTTAGATTTAGATTTGCTTCATGAGAAATGTAAATAGCAGCCGTTAGCCATACGGGCTCCAAGTTATAAACGCAAAAAGAAATTCAAACAAAAACGTAGCGAAGTTCATGAGAGCAACCGACTGCTGCATCTCCAGTATCAATGAAACGTTACGTAACATTTTGGAAATCGAAAGGCTTTACTTTCCCTTTCACTTCATCCCATCTCTTTGTATTTGCGCCGAAGTCTCGGGCGGCGTTTCCGCTGTCTTCTTCTTCAGAAATACGTCGTCTTCTTGCGAGGTTTCAGAACGAGACTTCTCTTGGAGCGAGACTCTTTTCCATCATGTTGCACTTTCGGTGGACTTGCAGACAGGATTACATTGCAGCCCGTGAGAAGTTTAAGTAGCATATTGGACATTGTCACGAACTAATTTCAGACATACAGATTCATGTAAACACAGATGCCAAAGCAGCCTTCCTGTGTCAAACTCTGCTCTCTGCACGGTGAAGGTCAAACATTCAAAGGAAGTAACAATAAGCAGAACATTGCGGATTTAAACACTTCCATGTTTCCAATGAATTGCCTTCTATTTAATTCAAAGAAGCAATACTATTATCATATTGTATTAAATACTAGACAGTGAGAAATATTTGAACCCACAGTCGGAGTTAGTTCATGCTCTAAATGTGAAAAAGTAACAACAACTCTTTATATCAACTATCAAGTATCAGGAAAAAGAGAACTTCTAAATATTTCTACATTTACACATTAAAGCTACACAAACAGATTTTTTTCACAGATTATCTGTCTCATGCACAACCGTAGTTGTCATGCTTCGGTGCCCATAATCGTCTTCAGACCTTTGTGCATCTGTGATTTGAAGAAACAGGTGCAACACAGTCGTCGGCACACTGATGGTATCTAACAGCTGCTTCAAGGCTCCACTGAATACATGAGTTACTTGTAATTCTGGACAAATAGAATGGAAGCACAAGTGAGCGGTAAATGAAAAGAAATAAAAATCAAGGTGAAATGTCATTGAGGAATGCGCCTGGAGCAGCACCTAATGACGCTCTACACCAACGGTGAAACTTTGATCATCTTACATAACTACAACGTGTGAATACAACAGGAGCAGTTATCTAATCTGTAGAGTCCCTCCAAAGTTGTATTATTTATTATCCGGCTCTGTGTCACGCCTCTTTTATGCCTAAAAGGCAAAGGATACACCGGTGTTTCCTCTCCCTCAGCTCCTCCAGAACCTCCCTCTTTCCTAACAACTTACAGGTCACTGGAGGTCGGAGTTAGAGACGTACGCGTCGTGAAAAAACACTCAAAGTGTAAACATGCAGCAACAAGCTTGACTTTAGTGATCAGCAACACCTGTTTGTGAAGCATTGCAAACTGGGGAAACAGGCTGTGAGCCTGGATCCAAAAGCTACAACTACGCACACCATCTGTAGACGGGGCAGAGGGAGGACGGGCGGATGAGGGGGAAAGAGAGACGGCAGAGCTGATGCCGCTGCAGGGCAAAGCGAGGAATGTAAGAAATGTCTGAGCACTACATGTAAACACATAGCTGTGAGATGTATGAATGGGTCTGGGTGCTTGTTATTTGTGTGTGTGTGTGTGTTTGTCAATTCATATCTGTGGGACCCGGTGCTCGTGTCAAGGTGTGTGTGTGTGTGTGTGTGTGTGTGTGTGTGTGTGTGTGAGGCCCGGCCTCGAACCCTTCAACCTCGGCTCAGATAGATCAGGAAGGGGTTGTTCTGAGCTCGCCCGCTCCGCCGTCGTATTTTCTTCCCCGCCGCTCTTTGTCTCGGCGCGGCGTCCCGAGGTGAGGCCGTCAGTCTCCGGCTCGCTGGAAATCCCCGTTCCCACACTGCTTAGATTCCACCGCCTCGATCAGAGGCGCGCATCTGCCGAAAGTCAGGCGAAGCGCCTCGTCTTTCTCATGTTTCTCCACATTCTTAGGGAGCGGGTGACTGTGGCTTTGAGCATTTATTGGAGGTTCGTAGCAGCGATAATGTGAAAGAGGTTTCAGTTTTTAAATCAATTAGGTGAGGAAAACCTTACTATTTAACACACTTCTGCATCAGGCACTCTACTCGTGTTTTACATAGTAGGGCTTTAGTGGAGATGCGTGTGTTTGGGAAGCAGTCCGCATCTGGATAAATCAGACTTCGAGTTGCGTAATGCAGCTGATCTCTGACCTTCCCGAAGCCGAAGGGAAGCTGGAGTGGCGAGCCAGGACGAGTGTTGAATAAAGTTATTTCTACTATTTGTCTCTCCTCTGCTGTGTACTGGGATGCAGTGAGGAATAAAAGGATGTCTGTCGTGTTGCCAGCTGTTTTTTTTGCCAGAAATGAGTGCGTTAGACTGATGTGAATGACAAACACACACACACACACACACACACACACAGTCTCCCTCTTAGTGTTTCACATGATTTACAATGATGATCTTTTCTTTTTTTATTACATAAATAGCAGGGATCACTGGATCTCCCAGTTATGCAATCCTGAGCCTGGTGTGATGTGTGATGTCCAATACATCCCCATCAACTGTAGTTTTAATTATACGTCACGAATGTTGTGTGTCTGGGTTATCTAATCAGACTGACTTACATAACACACACACTGCTTGATTGTGAGAAGAAGAAGAAGAAAAAACCTGTTTAACCTTAAAAGGCATCTTCTGAACCACAGAGGCCGTGTGGACAGACAGTGTGACTCCTGGCCGGACAAATGGCTATTCACCAACACGTCAATCTGACGGCGTCTCGCCGGCGGTTTAAAATGTGTGTTGTGGATTCTCTTCTCACATGCCGGCAGAAATGGCTGTGGTTTTTTGTAATGCCATAGAGCTCGCACAAAGATGTGTTTCAAGAGAAACACAGGACGGGGATTGTAACGCAACTCACCATGACATCTGCCATTTCGTAAATATGGAGAATATTGCATAATTCATTGATTATTATATAATTCTCTCACACTCCAGTGCCTCTCATTACTATTTCAACCATTAAAGCCAGAGAACTAGAAATAACCTAAACCTGACCTCCAGTGGATGACCGTCACATCTGGTGACGAAAATGTGGACGAAAATGTATTTCTCTCTTCAACTAATTCTTTGTTAATCAGAGTACTGAACAACCTTTTCAGACGCTCAAAATTCCCAAACAGGGATGTGCTTTGAGTAAAAGCTGGACAAAGAATAAAGTGATAAGCAAGCACCGCTTCTACCTGCAAACTCCGCTGCGAGGCAACCGCAAAAATAGGGGAAGCGCTTTGCAACGTTTGCAGCAGGGCCGAAGTAGACACGGTAGTAGACACCCATGATATAACTATGACGTAAGCTTAAACCTCAAAGTCAGCAATTTGAAGAAAGTCTTTGTTTCAACTGCCCCGCGGTAGAAAAGTGTAACTTGGGTTATCTTTATGTAAGAGATTAAGTAAGTTCTAGCAGCGGGGTTTTCCAAGAGTGAGGTAGTCAGCCCTCCTAGGGTTTTGTGAGGACTCCAGCTGCAACAGCAGCCACACTCATTTGTATATGTACAATTGAATGTCATCAGCATAATGATGATAAGAAACAACGGGCCTCATTCTGGGAAAGGTCTGCACCAGATTCACGACGTGTTCTTAAACCCGAAAAGTGTTCGTACCTGTGCAATGGGGGTTATGTGTGACATGGTCTTGAATTCCAGCTGCACAAATCTAATTATGAAAGTGCCTATTAAACATATTCACTTGGGCCAAATGACCTAAATGACACCTCTCCGACTCTATCGTCTCTTCTCTCCAGTCATCCAGTTTGGGTTCGTCTCTCTGTTCGTGGCTTCGTTCCCTCTCGCTCCGCTCTTCGCGCTGCTCAACAACGTCATCGAGATCCGACTGGATGCCAAGAAGTTCGTGACGGAGCTGCGCAGGCCGGTCGCCGTGCGCGCCAAAGACATTGGTAAGCTGCTGTGACGCATGTTAAAAAGGAAACTACACAGAGCATAACTTACTCATTATTACCGTATTCTCTCATACAACCAGGGCTGTAAACTGACATAAATGATAAATACCAGATTTGTTATGGTTTTGTAGATACTAACTGCCAATACAGCACAAGAGCTGCTCAAAGGGCCAAAACAACCATCATTATTTGCCCCAAGAAATCCATAAAAATAATAAGTATGAAATATTTCCTCAATAATGTCAACAAGTTGTCGCTGTTGGCAGAAAGCTCATGTCTCGTAAATGCAATTTTTTTTACCCAAAGGCTTTTAAAGGGCTTTACTGAGACACACGGTCAGACAGTAATTTGTTTATCGCCACGCTCACATTTGTCCATACTGCAATAACTCAACAAGAAATGAATGACTGCCATGCTATTTTGTCAATATTAGGATGAATCCTAATAAGAGTGGTGGTCCCCTAATGAGGTTGACATATATTGGATGGATTGCCATGAAAAAACTTAGTACAGATATTTATGCCCCCCTCAGAATTAAATTAATTTAGTTTGGATCTTCAGCCTCAGATGTACTTCACCTCCCTCTTATCGCTTGAACCATTCTCTCTCTCTCTCTCTCTCTCTCTCTCTCTCTCTCTCTCTCTCTCTCTCTCTCTCTCTCTCTCTCTCTCTCTCTCTAGGTATATGGTACAACATCCTGAGTGGAATGGGAAAATTCTCAGTCATTATAAATGTAAGTATTAATGTAATTTCCCTCCATCAACCTGCTTGTTGAATTAGTTATGAAGGCAGATAAATGCACAAGAAATACATGAAAACAGTCGTAGTCACATGTTGCCGTGTGCGTTGGCCGGACTCTCTGTCGAGGTCAAGGTGTGTTGTAGAGTCAGGAAAGTTCTGCTCGGGATTTGTTCTTGGCCATTGAACCAAATCCTATTCCGTTTACTTTAATACTAAAGAGATTTGTGTGGATTAAGAAAAACAAGCAGCGAGGGTTTTTATTTATTCTAGAGCTTATGGGGCATTGGACACATATACAAACACTTAAGCTGCCCCGGGAGCTTCAGGGCAGTGGAAAACTGGAAGCGGAATTCCCCTTTAGTGCATGTGTGTCTGTCCAGTATGTCGTATGTTTAATATTACTAAATGAATACATCTTTGCAATATGTCGTTTACGAGAACTGTGCTTTTAAACATCTGAAAATTAACAGTTTGACCCCTGCAGCTCTTCATCTAAAAAGCAAAGGGAGCGTTTTGACAAATTACACGTTTTACAGGAGAAAACCTTGTTTCATGTTCATGTTTTTGATACATTTTCATGACCGAAAAATGTTTCGTTCTGTCTCTCTCTCTCTCTTTCTCTCCGGAGGCCTTCGTGATCTCCTTCACATCAGACTTCATCCCTCGGCTCGTCTACCAGTACATGTTCAGTCAGACCGGCACCATGCACGGCTTCATCGACCACACGCTCTCCCACTTCAACGTGTCCAACTTTAAACCCGGCACGGCACCGCAGAACTTAGAGCAAGGGAACATCACCGTCTGCCGGTAAAGACTCACACACACACACACACACACGCACACACAGACACGCATGCACACTCACAAGTTATGGATATTGGTAGAAATCCTTCAATTATTATTTGCTTAACACTTTTGTGAGAGGCATTGATAAATACAAATGACAAAACATGTATTCTTTCATTCATCATTTATCATAAAAAGCCAGCTCAAGAAGAATAGATGGCACTCACTGATTGTTAGGGGTTAAGCCAAATAGTTGTCTAATCGACAATTCAACCTAAGAAGCCGGTTCTGCTGCCAATCTCACAGTTGAATTGTCGCATTGGCATGACTCCATTTTGGCGCTTGATTTTATCTGATGTTATCTTGCCGTTTGGCTCAGAAAGGCTAAACAGTAACAACATTTGCATACACAGACCACATTCTTTCTGTTTTCTGATCATTTTCTTTTTACTAACAGTTGAGTACTAAGAAAAGAGTTAAGTCAGTTCATCTATTTTTATTGAGGAATTCAGTTTGGGGGATTTTGTCTAAGTGGATGAAACAACATCACTCTGTTTTGCTCATAGTTTGGGCTTTATTACATAACAGACTCTAGTCTCTGTATCAACAACAAATAGCGATCATTATCATTTTATTTCAAGGCTAGTATCCATTCAATCTAACAGAAGGATGTCTCTGTCTCTTCTTTGGTGATGAAGTCCATCTCCAACTGAATTTTCTCTTTCTTTTCAAGCCTTCATTCATATCGAGAAACCTTCTGGCAACAACCGACACAACATTTGCACTTTCTTACATTCACACTGGATGCAATATGGAACAGTCACAGTGCTTTACTGTTCACCAGAAACTCTGAAAGAACATCACACTCTTTCCGTTTTGTGGCAGAGAGCAAAGCAGAAGACTCAGTTTATGTTATCACAGAGCACGTGTAATAAAGCTGCCGAGGCAGCAGTAGTACCAAAATACTCAGTGAGTGTAATGGGAACTGAGATATCAGCATTTGTTACATACAACTATATATCATCTGCATAAAGTCCCATATAGTGTTAAATTCAATTATTTGTATCCAGTAGGTCAGATGCATTTGATGAGTAATAATTGCTCTTGTTGATTGCTTACATGTATACATTTTTAAGAGATGGAATTGAAGCACTTAATGCACACAGGTAATCCCTTTCTGGATGTCCAAAGGCCCTTTCTGCGTCTAGTGGAGACATCGCACAAGTTTATGCCTGAGATGGTTTGGCGTTGATGATTTTACAGATTTAGAAATACAGTGCACTATTGTGTCGTCTTTGCATTTTCACTCATGCCAGTGGCGAGCATCTCTTTCATAATAATCAATATAGAGCGCTGTAGAAGAAAAGGTCATGGATGCCGGCGCCCACAGAAAGAGGTCGGCCTGCTGTTACATAAGACAGCTAATAATTACAATGCAAGAATACGGTCTTTGTGCCAATGGAGTGGGGTACGTCACGCAGGAAACACGACAAGGTCCTTGAATGAAGGCGTGAAATTGGCTGGAGAATGTTCCAAGAAGGGTGTGTGTCTCTGCAGTGTGTGTCGTGCTATATCGTGTACGTACAGACTGTTTCCAGACAGGATTCGCTGCTTCAGGCAAATGATTCAACTCCGTGTTTAATTCAAAGTATGCCAGATGCTCCAGACAGTTAATTAATCGTTCTTTTTCTTTTCTTCTTTGTTGTCCGCCCTGTTCATTTTTTTTTTTTGCTTGACTCTAGTTGTATGGGTGAATTCATGCAGGAGGGAGGGGAAGTAGTAAAGAATGCATGGATGGACAGGGAATGGAGAGATGAGGGATGCTATTATTGAACAGAATATATGTTCTTTCCATAAGCAATAAAACAGAGGAAGGAAAGGAAGGAGAGAGGCGCTGGAGTTGGACGGGTGGATAAATAGATGGATGGTGTGACAGAGGCCAACCACTAAGGTATTAAATGTTTAATTACATTTAAAAACAGCAGTGCGAGGGAGTTGGAAAAGGTTTCTGCGTCAGCGGGCAGAGCACCACTGTACTTATCTGCAGACACGTTTCCTCTACTGTATTCACAATGCAGGATACAGATGTTGGTGAACTATGATTTGTCAGTCTCTAGTATTGTACTGTAAGCCACCTGATTGGATATGAAGGGATTGTTTTAACCATGCCAATTTATCCAAGCTTCACATTCATTTCCTTGTCGGAATATGGTCGAGAATAACTGCAAATGTGAACGCACTGGTATATAACATATTGTCTGGTAACTGCTAAATAAGTAAGGATATCACAGGGTTTAGGGAACACAAAAAATACTTACTTATAATACATTTATGTGCATGTTGCATTTGATGCAGAGCTCTAGAAGACAGCTGGAAGGACTTGCTTGGCTTTTGTTGTTAAGTGTCTGTTAGGTGACATCATTGAAATGTTCGTACTTGCACTGTATTGAAGAAGACTTGAAACTAAACTCATGTTTACGATGTTTACTGAGGGGATAAATCAGTTGAGGAGTAGAGTCATTTTCTCATAGACTTCTATACAATCTGACTTTGTTTTGAGAGGAGTCTCCCCCTGCTGGCCTTTAGAAAGAATGCACGTTCAAGGCACTTCTGCATTGACTTTACTAGTCAGACCTGGAGGTTGCCACCTGGTAAACTGGATTTTTCACACCCCATTTGTGCACGACAGATATGCGATGATGTTAGTGGGCATACCTTTTCTCATTAAATGTTTATCTTGAAATGTGATTCAGGTCTGAGCCCTGCTGAGGTTCCCTTGAGCAAATATGAAATCTCCACCAGCCTGCAGTCATTTGGCTGACCTCCATGTGCAGGGGCCAAGAGAAAAGGCCACTTCCTTGCTCCTGACATGTTCTCACGTTAGTTGGATTTAACTCAAATTATATTCATCAAGAGAGCTCAACGGGGATATAAACAAAGCAAAGAACAAATGCACAACATAAACAGATAAATCAAGGATAGTAAAAACAAGAGAGCGGACGAGTTAACCACAAACTCTTATGATTAGAAGGCTTTATTTGTTGCAAATCATTGTCTCTTCCAGGAGAAGACTTTAAAAAGTATTATGACAGCAAGAACTTTAGGCTTCTACCTGCTTAATATCAAGGCAGCGCTTGTTTCTTGAGCTGATGGGAAGTTGGCTGATGTAGTAACTCTCATCACCCGGAAATCAAGTGAACGCCAAAGAATAATGTGATGGATTATCATGTTATATCTGATAGAAATATTACTCTTATAGGTCAGGCGTATTTAATTAAAATTCAAGAAGGTCCAGTTAGAGAAATCTTCCTCTTGTAAAGGTCCGGAACATCACAATAATATTTAACTTGAGCTATAATGCCAGACATATATTGAAGTAGCCTAGCAGTTGTATTAGATAGATAGATAGATAGATTGTTTGTATTAACGTCTATATGTAGTCTGTATGTAGTCAACAACTGACTGTCAAATCAAATAAAGAAAGTTCCATTGAATTATCCCAACAATATTATTAGTCAGTTTTCAAATTGAACAGGGTGAATTATAAATAATATATACGCTAATAATAAATCAATGGTAATCTTTAATTTCAAGTACAATATGGGCTGCATTTAGAAATATAATATGGATGTGAGTGGGTACGTTTGCTCAAAACGTTTGTGCTTCTTCTCGTAGTGGCGCTTCACATTGGCAAATACAAATTATATTATATATTATACGAATTGCCCCGGTCTCTGAACATTTGAGACACATTGGTTTGGAACTGCCCATGGAATAAATCAACGTAAAAGAGTCTGTCCATTCTTGGTGAAAGGCTCTGAGCTCGCTGCCCACTTTTCTATTTGAAATAACTTCTCTGACTAGTCCGTCTCTCGCCCCGTCTCCTCCCTGTATGTATACAGTATATCTCACTCGAGTCAAGGTGCTTATTATGTAATTGGTCTGTGTGTTTCCTGCACCGCTCTATGAGTGCCGTAAAGGTTAGAAAAGCTGCGCCTCTTAAAATAGAAGTGCTCCTTCAAAATGTAATAATTCTCAAATATATATCGGTTATAGATCCAGGGACGGATAGTATGGCGTCTTGGGTCCGGACCGCAGCGCTCCTATTAGTGACCCCTAAACTAGGTGCGTCAATAGATGCTTTGTTCTTTATATGTACTTAGTTCAGAAATAAGCCAAGTTTATGAGACCAAATAACAGAGGCATGTTGGAACATGTTGGCAATACATCTGCCACACAAATTATGAAGAAGTCTCATGAGTAAATGTGTTCCATCGGTTTTCTAATCTACTGTCTGCCCTTTTATTGAGTTTTCTTTCAGCCAAATGCTCTGAGGGAATTTGTCTCTGGTCAACAGGTATGCAGTATATTTATGTCTCAGGGCTTTTATTGTGAAAGGTAAGAACTGAGTGAGTGGATCTGGTGTGTGTCGCCTTTTTCAACGTTGAAAGAAGTAATAAAGTTTGCCTTCTTAGTTGAATTACTGAGCCTCCCTCTTGCACACGGTAGTGAACGTGTTGGTCCGGTCCGCACAACTTGATTGGTTGATGTGTTCACTTGCAGTGCGAAAGCTCCGAAAAATGGAACTTGCAGTGCTTTTTTTTGCCTGATGATATTGGTGTTCTGTGTGAAAGTACTCTTGACAAAAAAATATATGGACGTCTGAATTAATCGCATTAAACACAATTTGTAACGGCCTTAACATGCTGATGTTTAGCAGCGGCCATTTTCACCATCCCAGTTATGCGAGCTAGTATACTATCTGTTGATTGGCACAAGCTGAGGCCATTCATTTTGCAGATATTTTGTCAGAAACCAAAGCATTGAATACATTGAAATTATGTCGCTCGAGGGAAAGTCAGATGATCGCCCAAGTCATTTGGGATAAATTGTCTGGGCAACTGTACCAAAATCTAAAGGCACTCCATTCAGAGGTTGACAAGAAATGTATTGTCTAAAATGTCAACCACGTGTTGGTGCTAGAGGTGAAGTTGTTGAGATATTTCAGTCTGGACCAAAGTGGACTGACCTCCATTTTCATCCCTAGAGCAAGCAACGCTAAAGAACTGTCAGAAAGAAACTAAACTAGTTAACTCAGTTGCCAGAATGGAGCATCGGGACATTAGATAACTCAGAGAGCGATCAGTGTTGAACAATACACGACTCATGACTAGTGCTGTGGGTTTCTTCCATGGCCAGCCGTGGGACATCGAAGTCAGAAGTGTATCGTGCCCAAACAATTTACAGCGCTAAGGTCACTCTATTAATACCTTTTTAAATGTTATTTATTTGAAACTCAGAAATGACCGTCTAGTATCGGCTCACCTCGCTTGAGACCTCGGCTGAGGTGGTACCAAGAATGGAGTTGTTCGACTGGTACCATCCACTACTTCTGCTCATGGGAACAAATAGCAAATAGCAAATAAGCGTTCTAGTGCGTGAAGAGCTGAGCTGAACTGGACTGCTACACTGTGTGAAAGGTGTACGTTCTTGCAAAAGATACAAAGATACTATTGTTAGAGGTCAAGGATGTGATCATTACCTGACAGTGTGTGTGTGTGTGTGTGTGTGTGTGTGTGTGTGTGTGTGTGTGTGTGTGTGTGTGTGTGTGTGTGTGTGTGTGTGCACTTTACGGATGGGAATGGTCTGACCCTTGTTTGTCCGTAAATATATTCCTGCATCCCAGGGGCCACTGTGTTGGCAGCAGGAACAGACACACACACACACACACACACACACACACACACACACACACACACATACTAACTGTAATCTCGTTGGTCTTATGAAAGAATATTGAGTTAGATGCTCCAGTTGTTGCCGAGCTGCACTATTATAACCAAACATGGAGTGTCCACGAAAAACACACACACACACACACACACACACACACACACACACACACACACACACACACACACACACACACACAAAGAGAGAAAGAGGGACAGATATTTATTTCACAATACTATTCACAAAATTGATTCCACCTCGGCAGGTTAGAATTAAAGTGGCAGGAGTTTGAGGTCTTGTCTTGTCACATTATAAGTTGATCCACAACGGAAATACCGTAAAATATTAGCGCGCGAGTGAGAGAAAGATGAATAGATCAAAGAAGAAAGAGAGGGAGAGAAGAGCCGACTCTCACGGGCAGCATTCCTCACTCATGACTGTATAAGGAGAAGGAATCAGACACCATAAGGCCCCGCTGACACACACAATGCACACACACATATTCCACCCTCCCTTTCTATACTGCCGGTCAAGCACTTAGTGAGACAATCAGGACAGTTCATCTATTTTAGGGCCAAAGGAATTCTTTCATGACATGAGTGTGTGTGTGTGTGTGTGTCTCAATTTAAAACTCCATCACATTAATCTGACCGCTGTGGGTTCTCTGTAAAGGACAGCTTCCAGTGTGATCTGCACTCCCTGCATTCCCAGTTCTTTCTAGCAAAATAAGAAGCCAACAAACTTCCTGAAGATGACATAAGACACAAATTGAAGATAAATATATGAACAAATTCAGATTGTGCATAAGACTAATATAGCCAGTAACTGACCGGCAGCTAGTACTATAGTACTTTGGACCTCCATGACCTCCACTACTTGTGGATTTTGTTGGTTGACCCACGCAGTAAAAACTGCCAATTCAGTGTCTCCCTATGCTCCATGATGACCATTGTTGTGCAGAAAACATAGATTGATTACCTCTTTTTTCTTCCATGTTTGACACAGCATTTATTCCTCCTTGCTCTCTTTTTGCTAGACCATGTGGTTGTATAAGTGATAAACGTTTTTACTCCACTGACATAGATAGTAAATAAGAAGTGGACGTATATTTAGTCAACGCGATCTTTGATTTTAGCGGTAGCAATCTTGTTTTTATTGCAACCAGTGAACGGAAGTGACCATATTTGGACTGTGAAGAAGTGACGCCGTGGTAGAGATGTCATATATAGCTCTGCTAGCGATCTGTCAATCACAAGGTCGGCATACCCTAAAAAATACCGTTCTATTTGACTCTAAATGGGACAATAAGCTTCACATCGCTTCCTGTGACTGGGCCTGATGTAAACATTATAGGTGTGGCTGGCACCCAGTGTTGATGGCATGAGTTGTGTGTTTGCTCTGTTTAAGCTTTGTGTATCTTTGGAACAATATAGCAAAAACAACACGATTATTGTCTGACACATGATGTGACTGTCGCTTCGGGTGTCAGGACCACGGACAGCGCTCAGGTTGCCTATTAACCGTAAAGTCTGCCCTAGTGGGTGTTTCTTCTTCCTATGTGTTTCTGAACCAAGCGGGATCAGTCTCGCCCCTTCAGCCCGAATACACCAGCTGAAGTGACTTTGTTCAGCTTGAAACCCGCTCACCCCTTGTGGCTGTACTCTAATATTTGGCAAATGAGCAGCTTCCTTTTGTTGAGCGATAATGGCATTGAACCCGCAATGGCCGCTTGCGGCTATGTTTTGACTGGATGACAGCTCTATATATAGCTGTCGCTCCACATGCGCGGAGCTTTGACTATAAATCTCAATCCCTTTGATCTCTTCTGTACATTCAATGGTTCGGGAGGAGACATTTTCTTTCTGCCCGAAGACTTTATCGAGATAAACAATGAGATGCGTTGTCTCCCTGCTCTCGGCTTGAAAGGAATGCTATATGTTCGACTCAGCATCCTCCCACAGGGAGAGGCGGACTCTTTTAAAAGTAGATGAAAATGGATCCCAAAAGCCGAGACGCCACTTCCACTCCAGAGTCACCCCCATTCCCTTCATTTTGCACAAAGGCGGTGTTGTAGCCTACAGCAGCGGTCCCCAACCACCGGTACTGGTCCTTGAGTCCCTTGGTACCGGGCCGCACAGAAAGAATGAAAAACAAAAAGTAAAAAAGGTTTGGTAAGATCTTGACACGTCAAGTGATACATTGCCCCAAAAATTAAACTTAAAAATATGTTTCAACTCTGCCGGTGTTCTGGATTAAAATCAAGGCAGAATATCCTGAGATCGGCAAAAAGCTCTGAAAACCTGCTTCCATTTCCAACATCCTGTCTTTGTGAAGCAGGTTTAAGTTACAGAGTAGACTGGACTAAAAGTTTAAATTATGGAGTAGACTGAACTAAAGGTTTAAGTTACGGAGTAGACTGGACTAAAAGTTTAAATTATGGAGTAGACTGGACTAAAAGTTTAAATTATGGAGTAGACTGGACTAAAGGTTTAAATTATGGATTAGACTGAACTAAAGGTTTAAGTTAAGGAGTAGACTGGACTAAAGGTTTAAGTTATGGAGTAGACTGGACTAAAGGTTTAAGTTACGGAGTAGACTGGACTAAAGGTTTAAGTTACGGAGTAGACTGGACTAAAGGGTTAAGTTACGGAGTAGACTGGACTAAAGGTTTAAGTTACGGAGTAGACTGGACTAAAGGTTTAAGTTATGGAGTAGACTGGACTAAAGGTTTAAGTTAAGGAGTAGACTGGACTAAAGGTTTAAGTTACGGAGTAGACTGGACTAAAGGTTTAAGTTACTGAGTAGACTGGACTAAAGGTTTAAGTTAAGGAGTAGACTGGACTAAAGGTTTAAGTTATGGAGTAGACTGGACTAAAGGTTTAAGTTACTGAGTAGACTGGACTAAAGGTTTAAGTTACTGAGTAGACTGGACTAAAGGGTTAAGTTACGGAGTAGACTGGACTAAAGGTTTAAATTACGGAGTAGACTGGACTAAAGGTTTAAGTTAAGGAGTAGACTGGACTAAAGGTTTAAGTTATGGAGTAGACTGGACTAAAGGTTTAAGTTACTGAGTAGACTGGACTAAAGGTTTAAGTTATGGAGTAGACTGGACTAAAGGTTTAAGTTATGGAGTAGACTGGACTAAAGGTTTAAGTTACGGAGTAGACTGGACTAAAGGTTTAAGTTAAGGAGTAGACTGGACTAAAGGTTTAAGTTAAGGAGTAGACTGGACTAAAGGTTTAAGTTACGGAGTAGACTGGACTAAAGGTTTAAGTTAAGGAGTAGACTGGACTAAAGGTTTAAGTTATGGAGTAGACTGGACTAAAGGTTTAAGTTAAGGAGTAGACTGGACTAAAGGTTTAAGTTATGGAGTAGACTGGACTAAAGGTTTAAGTTAAGGAGTAGACTGGACTAAAGGTTTAAGTTAAGGAGTAGACTGGACTAAAGGTTTAAGTTATGGAGTAGACTGGACTAAAGGTTTAAGTTAAGGAGTAGACTGGACTAAAGGTTTAAGTTATGGAGTAGACTGGACTAAAGGTTTAAGTTAAGGAGTAGACTGGACTAAAGGTTTAAGTTATGGAGTAGACTGGACTAAAGGTTTAAGTTAAGGAGTAGACTGGACTAAAGGTTTAAGTTACAGAGTAGACTGGACTAAAGGTTTAAGTTATGGAGTAGACTGGACTAAAGGTTTAAGTTAAGGAGTAGACTGGACTAAAGGTTTAAGTTATGGAGTAGACTGGACTAAAGGTTTAAGTTATGGAGTAGACTGGACTAAAGGTTTAAGTTATGGAGTAGACTGGACATAAGAACACACGTCGGGTGTCGTTGTCTCCCGTCACCCCGAGATGGGACCAGTAGCGGAGAAACAAGCTCAGGGCTCCCACTAATTCGGCGTAATGGTGAGTTGTATTTTTATGCACTTTATAATTGTCTTTATGCCGGTCGTATCATTTTATTACCTCATATTTTATTACGTCATATTTATTACGTCGTATGTCTGTGAAAATATTGTCTTAGAAGAAACCGATCCATGGCGCAAAAAAGGTTGAGGACCGCTGGCCTACAGTACAGACTAATAGTTGAATAATATGTGGATTGTTGTTCATTGCCTTTTTAATTAATTTTATTATGTCGGGCAGGATTTGTGACACTTACAGATTCCCCTCAGCTGTTAACTTAGCTGACTGCTTGCCGAAGAGTTGATTTTGATTGAAAAAGTAAGCGAATTTCGAGCCACGCGACACTATTCCAGCCAATCAGCAGCAGTTGTGCTCGTGCACGGGACAGGGAGCGGGACGGACGGTAAATGGAGGCGGGTATTTGTTGGGGTGTTGAGTTCAAATGATTCCTGTTCAAATCTGACTGCTGACTGTGTTCATTTTGGGTCATTTCACACATGACAGGCGTATGGAAGTAAACAGTTTGAAACCACAGTAGGCTACGGTTCATTGACATTTTCTGTTTGTTTTTTTACTTTACTCCCATCATACGTCTGCTTTCCAGCTCTCGGCCTGAGGCTGGAGCTGCGTGCACATTGGAGAAAAAGTCATTTTATCAGGATACAAAACAAATCACATCAGCAATCTTTCTCCAGAATCGCTGGCACACAGATGTTTGCCCATGAATGCTAATCCACTTGATCTTCATTGCTCATTATTCTTGTTTTCATTCACTTTTTTTTTACAGCGTAGACGGCGATGGAGAACAAGAGCACTTATGTTTTTCTCCTTCACACTTCACACCTTACGCTCCTCGGACCACCGAGACACTCCATTGTTTTATTCGTGCGTCTAAATCTCAGAACAGCCCGCCAGCAACCGGACATCATCTCACTTTGTTCTCTGCTCTTGTTGCATAGCAGCCAACAGATTCAGCGGCAGCAGCTCGGGCGCCCAAATTGTCCGCCTGCCACGGCTTACATTACTACAACGGGTTTTCATAGTTTAATGGCCTCTCACAGTCCGCCAGTTAAACACTTGGACTGTGATCAGTCTGCGTTATTAGTAACATGTCATATGCTGACAGAAGAATCATTCATGACGGAGACGGCAAAGCACAACCAAAATGTATTATAGAATTATCCAATTTCATAAATGACTAACCAATGACTGGCTCAAGAATGTTTTCATTTTAGTTTGTTAGATCCTCAACCTCCTCAAGGCTTGAATAAAAATTGTTCTTCATATTTCTCTTATTACCAAAACAGATGGTTAATATATATCTTTTTATGCCCTCTGCTGTTCCCACGACATGTGGTTCCAGTTGTTCTGCTGTTTAGAGTGTTTCCTACAAAGAAAACAAAGGAAAGGAATCCTTATAAAGTTTATTGCACTTTGAGTCGGGTCTCAAGCTGCGCGGAGGAGATGGGAGGTTTGAATGGGTGCAGGTGAAAGATGAATCAGGGCGGCTCACAGTTTGGAGGAGGAAAGACGCCGCATCTATCAGGGATCACCTGTCAGTCAAACAGTGTGGGAGGCGACCTCCTGGCTTCATCTGTTGATTCCAGACAGAAGCCTCCAGGTTTGAGAATAGAAGCCAAATGCTGAACGCTCCTTAAACGTGCTTTCTTCCTCTGGAAGATTGACTACTTCTGGCTGAGAAAAGAATTCTCTTGATTTATTCCCTCAGTAAACATTGTGAACATGAGTTTATGGTCTCAATCTATAGTTTCAAGTCTTCTTCAGTACAGCATGATGTATTATCGTAAATGATGATCCCTTTTAGAGTCAAATGGAACATAAAGCAGGGTATGCATTAGGGCGGGGCTACCTCGTGATTGACAGGTCTGCCACGGCGTTGTCCGGTCTAGGAGTGGTTCCTGTTTTTGTCTTAGAACTTTAACCCTTTCACAGTGTGTTTTCACTGAAAATGTCTTGTTTAGCACTTGATGGGGACAGTCATGAAAGCAAGATGTCACCGGCCAAAAAACAAGATGGCAAACGCCAAAAATGCCGAACTCAAGGCTTCAAAACGTCTCTTATACAGTCTATTGTCAGGTGTAGGGAAGGAGAGGACCCAAACGCAGCAGCAACGGTTGAAAATAAATTTACTTTCACGACAGGGGTAACAGACGGGGGAAAAACCAGTACAATCCGACAAGGGGGCAGGAGACAGACAGGGTTTAAATACAAGAGGAGGGTAACGAGGAACAGGTGGAAACACTGAGGGCAGCACAGGTGAAAGGAATACACAATCAGGGAACAGGGCAGACAGACAATCACCGCCAATCACAGGGGAGGAAGTGCAGGAACACAGAGGATACCCAAGACAAGGACTTCACAATAAGACAGGACACCTAGACAAACCAACATCATGACGGTACCCCCCTCTCAAGGGGCGGATCCCAGACGACCCCAAAACAGAACAAAAAACAGTCCCCTAGGGTGGGTGGAGGGGCGACGGAGGAGGGACCAGGAGACAACAGCAGTCCGGGGGGGCGGGCCGGAGGACGGGCACCAGGCGGGCTCAGGCAGTCCGGGGGACGGCCCGGAGGATGGCAACCAGAGCCGCGCTCTGGGGAACAGGGCTCTGGACCTGGGGACTCGGGGGGGGGGACACCTGGCTCTGGCACTGGGGACTCGGGGGGGGGGGACACCTGGCTCTGGCACTGGGGACTCGGGGGGGGGGGGGGGGACACCTGGCTCTGGCACTGGGGACTCGGGGGGGGGGGGGGACACCTGGCTCTGGCACTGGGGACTCGGGGGACACCTGGCTCTGGCACTGGGGACTCGGGGGACACCTGGCTCTGGCACTGGGGACTCGGGGGGGGGGACACACCTGGCTCTGGCACTGGGGACTCGGGGGGGGGGGACACACCTGGCTCTGGCACTGGGGACTCGGGGGGGGGGGGGGGGGGGGGGACACCTGGCTCTGGCACTGGGGACGCGGGGGGGGGGACACTAGGGGGGAACGGGACACTGGAGGAAACCCTGGGGGGGACACTAGGGGGGAACGGGACACTGGAGGAAACCCTGGAGGGGACACTAGGGGGGAACGGGACACTGGAGGAAACCCTGGAGGGGACACTAGGGGGGAACGGGACACTGGAGGAAACCCTGGAGGGGACACTAGGGGGGAACGGGACACTAGAGGAAACCCTGGAGGGGACACTAGGGGGGAACGGGACACTAGAGGAAACCCTGGAGGGGACACTAGGGGGGAACGGGACGGCCGCAGGGCGGCGGCAACGGGGACTCGGGGCGGCCGCGGGGCGGCGGCAACGGGGACTCGGGGCGGCCGCGGGGCGGCAACCGGGACAGGGGGCGGCCGCGGGGCGGCAACCGGGACAGGGGGCGGCTGCGAGGCGGCAGCGGAGACACGGGGCGGCTGCGGAGACACGGGGCGGCTGCGAGGCGGCAGCGGAGACACGGGGCGGCTGCGAGGCGGCAGCGGAGACACGGGGCGGCTGCGAGGCGGCAGCGGAGACACGGGGCGGCTGCGAGGCGGCAGCGGAGACACGGGGCGGCTGCGAGGCGGCAGCGGAGACACGGGGCGGCTGCGAGGCGGCAGCGGAGACAGGGGGCGGCTGCGAGGCGGCAGCGGACACAGGGGGCGCCAGCAGGACACGGGGAGCCGGCAGGACACCGACTGACGGTGCAGAGGCAGAAACCGGGTCTGGCGCTGGCAGCGGCGCAGAGACGGAGGCTGGGTCTGGGACTGGCAGGACACGGGGAGCCGGCAGGACACCGACTGACGGTGCAGAGGCAGAAACCGGGGCTGGGGCTGGCAGTGGCGCTGGCAACGGCGTTGGCAACGGCTGCGACCGGAGCTGGGGGAGACCGACCCGCTGTCGGAAAACCGGCATCTGGAGTTGACCGGGGCGTTGTCGGGGAAGCCGGGGTTGGCCACGGCATGGAAGCGGTGGCCAGGGCCGAGGTTGGCCGGGACACCCCCGGGGAGTCGGCATCTGGAGACAGCCGGACGCCAAACTGGAAGGCCGGAGTTGAGACCGCCGGGAAGGTCACCCGAGCTGTATCGAACAACCCCAGTCGTGCTGCCTTGGCCTGGAAATTGGCGAAGTCCATAGCGCTCCGCTGGATCTGATCACTCAGGACCGACAGACATTGAGCCAGCAATGCGGAGTCAACTGCTGGGTCCATGTTGGGTCGGATTGTTCTGTCAGGTGTAGGGAAGGAGAGGACCCAAACGCAGCAGCAACGGTTGAAAATAAATTTACTTTCACGACAGGGGTAACAGACGGGGGAAAAACCAGTGCAATCCGACAAGGGGGCAGGAGACAGACAGGGTTTAAATACAAGAGGAGGGTAACGAGGAACAGGTGGAAACACTGAGGGCAGCACAGGTGAAAGGAATACACAATCAGGGAACAGGGCAGACAGACAATCACCGACAATCACAGGGGAGGAAGCGCAGGAACACAGAGGATACCCAAGACAAGGACTTCATAATAAGACAGGACACCTAGACAAACCAACAGCATGACATCTATGGTTGATTCAGTTTGCTTCTGGAGGCGGTGCTCTTGTTTCAGTATTTAACCGTGTCACTGCTCATGCTAACTACCCACTGGGTTGCAAACAAAGCCCCACCAGGCATGAAACAGGGACATTCGAGTTACTCCATTTCCTTTGCTTCCTCACTCTATATCCCCAGGTACAAGGACTACAGGGAACCCCCCTGGTCTTCAGACGCATACACCTTCTCCAAACAGTACTGGTGTGTCCTGGCTGCCAGACTGGCTTTTGTCATCCTGTTCCAGGTATGAGCTCCATCAGCTGGTCAGTCAGCTCATGTGTCTGGGTCCAGACATTTAAGAGCGTTAAAAAGCACGACGTGACGCAATAAAAATCACAGCGATGAGTAAGACATTTAATAGGTGCGTATACATGTTGGGAAGCTTAACCAACATCTCACTCTCATTACTTTTGGCGAAGTTCAAAGCACCCAAAAGCACCCACACATTGTGTAATTTCTGTGGTGTTCTGTAGTCGAATGGAAACGATTACAATCATAAAAAGGCACATAAAGTGATATTGTGTACATATGTTTGGGCCGTTCTTTTCCTAATTAGGTGGATCACAATGTGATTGGGAATATTACCAGATGCCTCAGTCAATAACCAGTGTCCTCCAACCACTAAGCGGTTGGAGACGTTTCCCATCGATACAGCTGCAGATAAATCATTCTTAAGCGTCAGTCACATGAAAAAAATTCCAGAAATTCCTCACATTGGACCTCATGGAGGAAGAGTCACGTATTCTTATTTTAACTGTCTCTTTCTTGGTTGTCGTTTTTTCGTTTAGTCAAACAGGATGATGGCAACATAATTATGAAGTGTAATTTATACAGGGGTTTCAAACTCCTTCAAAGTAATGAAATATATAATCCATGAGTGAAAAACTCATTTTACAGGTACAGATACTGTGTGAAGCTTTCTATAACAAAGGAAAGTTATTTATCGTAGTATAATATATTGTTTAGCTCATCTATTCAGAGTGCTAACCGACACTGACGGCACCAAGGCTATTAAAGTTTAAAACAGTGTGACATGACACAATGATCTCTTCTGGCTAATGCAAATCAGCGTCCTTAAATCAACGTAGGAATTATATCCATTCGTCTCTTTTTTTCTCTCTCACATAGTCCTTTCTCCTTTCTCCAGAATCTGGTGATGTTCCTCAGCCTCATTGTTGCCTGGGGGATCCCCGACGTTCCCAAAACCATCGTGGAGCAGTTCAAACGGGAGAAGAAGCTCCTGGTCGACGTCTTCTTGCGGGAGGAGAAAGAGAAATTCCAGCTCATCCAGAGCCTCTTCTCCAAGGACAACACCCTCCACCCGGGCCGCCACACGCTCCACCCGAGCCACGGCTCGCACCTGCCGGGCCGCTTCAGCACCCTTCCCTCGGGCCCCACGCAGGGCTTGCTCGGAGAGGGAGGCGTGCCGAGGGCGAGGTGCCGGGCGGCCAGCTTCAGCCTGTTCACCGAGAACATTCCAGCGTCACCCGCAAACGAGAACGAGAGTTCCAAACACACGATGGTGTGACACGCAACACACTCGGTGCTTCAGCACGTGCCCGGAGAACGCGTTTGCCCGAGTGATTCGGTCCTTGAATGTCTTAACCTGTGTCTGTTGTGTCCCGGTGTCTGACACAGTAGTTCTGTGTGATAGGCGGCATCATTTCAAACAATTCATTGGTCTCAGTGTGGTTGAATGTGTGTCGTCCCCACTGGTCGAACGAGCGTCTGCGTGTTGTTCCCACTTCCACCAACTGTTCGCCTGATAAAAGTGTTCACATTTTTTTTTTTTTAAATCAATGATTTAGTGAGGCACACTTGCTTCATAGCGTAGACAAGCAATAATTACAGTATTAGTCTGAACAATCGAAGATTACAAGAACCTGGAAGAGACTGGAGATAAAGAAAGAACTGAGAACGAATGGACAGATGCAGTGATGAAGACTTAATCGACACAAAGGGATCGATGGACATGGGCTCATTACCATTACCAGGACTGTCAGAACGTTCCTGCTTCATGTGCTTACGCTCTTTTATGTAGCAGCTACGACACTTTTCAATACGTGGTACCGAAAGCACACATGAGCCTCCCAGGAGAGCGAATCATTTTCCTTATACTACTTCCTGTGTTCCATCTGATTTATCTCCGTAGAATTCAGGCACTACTTTGAATCAATTTTCAAACTTTACTGAAATTGTCATGTTAGTCGATACACACGTCGTACTGCTCTACATGTTTGATGGACAGATGCACATGCCAATGTGGCGCGCGTTGCATGCCACTCATAGATTCTAGGCCGAGCTAGTTTTTAGAAATAGACTGCAAAGAAAATATGTTTTTCCCTGTTAGACATATGGACTTTACGGCTGTCAATTGAGTACAAGATGATTGACACTTAATAACTTTGTAATGCAAAGAGAAAGCCCACTCTGTTGCAAACTGTGAATGGCAGTAAGCTAGAAATGATCTTATCATGTTATTACACTGTTTGTATTGCCATGGGAACAAATACTTCCCTGGGCAATCCTTCCTTCATTATGAAATAGACTGTGTACTCTGACATTCCTGCAGGTAAGTAATAAATCTGGGTGACTACTGCCCAAATAGAAGAACTGCGTGTTGCATAGAAGAACTTGCTGGTGTCGTGCAACCTCTCTCAGCCATGTTTGAAGTCTTTAGCTTTAAAAAACACAGACTTGTAAGCATATTTTATTTTGTACAGCTGGACCATCTATTTCTGACTGCCAAGCAGTCATTCTTATCCCTGATAGATCTGACCGATGTAATGTTTAGATAATAGATAATAGCTTGTTAGCTAGCTAACATAGGCCGGCTTCAGTATTTGGTTGAGCTATTGCTGTATAGTTGTTAACAACTTGTTAGCATACTAATTCAATTAGCTTTTGCATGTTAAAGTAAAACTAAAATTGTAATTCCCAATTTTTGTGCAAGGAAATATAAGCTATAACGATATTGAACTAATGTGCATAATCTTCCATTTTTCGAGAAAGGATGAAGTCTTTTCTTTGGCAGAGGGTTCCTATGTTACGGAGATTTCCATGCCACATAATGGGAACATGACAAAGGTTGTATGTTCCCCAGTTCTACATACGTGCTCTACCGGGGTCCTTTGTTCCTAAGGTCCCATGTCCTAAGAGTCCTACCTTCCTCCAACCCATTCTCATTCCCAACTCGTCACATAGGGACACATGGTCAGGTCCTTATGGCATCACATAGGTTTAGGCAACAGAACTACTTGGTTAGGTTTCAGAAGAGCTTGTAGTTTGGGGTAAAATGAGTATGTTATTGACAACCTGGGAATAAGAAAAGGCTGGTTCCTCAGCTCTATGTAGCAGGTAATGGGAACCTGAAAAAGATGTTCTCCACCTCTATTTACTTATTATGACACGGGATATTGTGGTAACTCGTCAAAGGGAACAAAGCATGGATTTGAACATAGGACCCTGGGAAAATGAGTTCCTGACAGTATCAAACATTTTGAAAAGTTGACTTAATGTGTAACAGAATATTGCCTGGGTAACTTAGGACCCTGGGCACATAGGACCTTGGAAACGTAAGACCCTGGAAACATAATAACTTGAAAACATAGGACCGTGGAAACATAATAACTTGGAAACATAAGACCCTGGAAAGATGAGAACTTGGAAACATAAGAACTGAAACATAGGACCTTGGAAACATAAGACCCTGGAAACATAGGACCCTAGGAACATTCAACCTTGGAATCATAAGACCCTAAGAAGATAGGACCTTGGAAACATAAGACCATGAAAACATAGCACCCTAGGAACATTCAACCTTGGAAACACAAGACTATGGGAACATAGGACCATGAAAATATAGGACCCTAGGAACATTTGACCTTGGAAACACAAGACCCTGGAAACATAAGAACTTGGAAACATAAGACCATGAAAACATAGGACCCTAGGAACATTCAACCTTGGAAACAAGACTGTGGGAACATAGAACCCTGGAAACATAGTACCTTGGAAACCTAGGACCCTGGGAACATGGATGCTCCCACTGAGTTTTGGGAGCAGGTGCTCGGAAATACTTTGTCAACTTCCGTGGTGACTTATTGAAACAGTCATAGCCCTGCAGCCCACGAATATTAATATGAGATATGTCCCCCCTTTCTCTCTCAACAAGCCCACATAGTGCTGATTAGGTGGCTAGCTTTTTACTCAGGAAGTGGAAGCTACTTAGCTTAGCTTGCTAACCTTAGCGCTGATCCCCACTCAGCGCTTTTGTTCATGTTATTTCAACACCTGAGTCATCCACAGCTCACACACGCTCAGTGTTTGTCCTCCACTATAGAAAGAAGGGGAGCTGGCTAGCATTAGCTGTCTCTCTTTCATGGGTCCAGGCGAGGGTGTAATAAATGACCAGACTGTCAAAACTCACAGAAAATGGTAGTCTTACGTATGTGTTCAAATCACAGATGGGACTAAGCCATGACTAACAATGTCAACCAATCATCTGCCTGTGTGTCCGTGTGAATTCAAGTGATACTTCCAAGCCATTTTTTGTGCATACATTAGGTATGAACTTATCAGTAATGTCATGGTTAATCAGAGCCAAAAATTCCCCTGCAGAACACCTATGTAGGAGGCGCTACAAGGCATAAAGCTTGATTAAACTTAGATTTACTTTTTTTGGGAGGGGGGTAATTTCAATCAGACTAGTGCACAAGTCATAACAGACAAGTTATGCTGGTTTCTAAGCAAAAATACATTTTGATTTCAGTTCAACTTTACCCATGGATGTATCAAGACCCGGTAATAGTGTTTGGAAGAGTCAGTCCTGCCAACAAGACACAATGGCAGTCTTTTGGCAACAGCAAATGTCTGGAGTATGCACCGGGTGAGCAACTTTCTTTGGAATGAAGGCGCGCCATCTTGGAACATCATACCCAGTTTTTGTTAAGATTTTAACATGCTGTAAACCTTCAGTACTGTTTCAGAGGCCTTGTAACTGCTCTTGTATTTCCAATACAACACAAATATCTGTTTATTACGGACTCAGTGACATTTAACTTGAAATGTACTCATTGGACTTTAAGACTAGGACATTGTGATGATAGTGGTGTTATGCTGGTTTCTGTCACTCAAGAAGAGATATGTTCATCCTGACCTGGTCTTTAACTTAATTAAGCTGTTGTAGAAGTTCCTAAATACATGATTGTTAGATGGATTATGAAATGATTTATTTTTTACACGTTGTGTGATCTGTTTGCTTTCGTCTCATTGGTCTATTCTTTTTTTATTTTGAATTTTTTGGCCTGGCAGTCCTTGTGAGATTACCTGGCCAAAAGAAAAATCCTCAGAAATGAATAAACATACAACCAGTTTGACAGAAATATGATGCTTCAGGTACGGATATTGAAATGTTTTTTTTGAATGGACTTCATATTTGTCATTATCTGAGGTGCCTGTTTTCTTTTTGTAGGCTTCTCTACTTAAAAAAAAACTCTGTCTGAACTCGGTTGGTCTTGCCTTGAAGTTTTTTGGTAACCAGTAGCCTAAACCAGGTGCACAGCAATGGGGGTCAAGGGATAAATCCTGCCAAAATCTACTGTTGTTCTTCCTGCCTTTTACATTACAGCTTTCCTTCTATGGGTATCCCGATATGGAAAGAAAACACAAGAGCAAGTGGACTGCCCATTACTTGTTAATCATGCTAAATCAATTGTACAAATACACTCTTGATTAAACTGGGAAGCACTAATAAGATTTAAAGGCCTTTATCACCTGTATATTTTTTTCTGCAAGATGATGGAGACCAAAACAGAAATAATAAAAATAAAAAACAACAACAGTATGGTTACTTAACATGCATTTGACAACTCCATTTGGATGTTCACATTGTCTGCCAACTGCGTAAATAAACTGTTTTCTAATACAACACGATATGGTATCAGGGCTAAATATCTGAGAATATTTCTGCCATCTAACAGGTTACTTGATGCAGCTTTAAATGTCTCATCCTCTGATTGAACCACTTACCACTACATCACACGGAGAGTTTTATGAAAGATGGATTCACGATGGGTAGGACTAAACTTTATACGAGTTAAGATACCTCTTCTCCCATAAAGTCTCCTAAATCCATAAACTAGATGGCTAGAACTCAAATGTTTGATGCAATCAAGTAGAAAGTAGAATGAACTTCTACATAAACATTTAATTGAGAAAGATGTTACAGATGACACAGGAATGTTCTGAGTATATGGAAACATGTTCTACTTCAAGTTTGAGAATCCTTTCTGATTTCTGGCTTTGAGAGAGAGCAGCTCATTGGTTGTACTTTCCTAGGCAATAATATGTTAGAATACTTCATTTAGTTGTGGTTCCCCTTTAATAAGCAAACTCAAAGTTGTTTCCCTAACATCAAGATACATTCAAACCGTTTTCCAAACAACTACCTCTTTTTGTGTTGTCTTTGAGTTGTAAAGTTTGTTGTACAGTCTGTAGTTGGGGTCCAGTTGCTGTGTCCACACTGACAGCCGTAAGAAACGGTGCCATGAAAGTTTTCATTTCAACGAAAGGCTTTATTTCAGTCAAGACAGCTGGGAGCGGCATGGGAGTTTTATTCTTATGGAGCACATGGATAAAAAAACCCTAAATGAATGAGCACCTGATTGATGCTCAGAAAACAAACAGCTTTTATATTCTGTGTTCTGGACAGAAGCCCTTCAAGTGTCTCCGCTCTGTTTAGTTTTAGAGCAACGGATGGCAGTGCTTCAGTAACACATTGGATATTTTTTATTTTTGTCATATGCTGAACCAGTCTCATCAAAGTTAAAGAATGTATGTCATGTTGGTAACTGTGGAATTGTGTGTTTTTTCCTTTGAAGGCACCGAAAGGTTTTTATGTCAACAATGCATGAAATAAGAAACAGAGTTTTCATACATTCCTTTAATTCAAGACATGATTTGCATCTTTTTGAACAGGTATGTTTTGCTGATGAGCACCACTGAATAACTAGTGAATTCTGAACGTTTGTTTTAATTTGAATCATTGTTGGTGCATATCACAGATGCGACCCAGATGATATGTTATGCTCGGAACCATGTTTTCATGATTTAGATTATTAAAAGAGGAAGAAAGCCCCCCTGGTTGTTTTTAAAATCATTAGGTTGAAAAGAAAAGAGGACAAACCTGTGACATGTACACAGTGCGTTGTGTTCAAGCTTTTATGAATTTTCATAAGAGCTGGAAGTGTGGAAATATAATGAATACGGTAGTTTGCAGGTTAGCTGGCATTTTATGGTTTTGGAGGTACAAGAGCTATACAGCTTTAACTGTTTATTCATTACTTTAAGCTACGCTTTTGAACTGTTATTACTTTTAGGTAAGCGTTTTGACCATTTGTTTATTACTTTGAGCTAAGCAGCTGAACCTTTATCCATTACTTTTAGTTTAGCGTTTAAACCTTTTATTCATTATTATTCATTATTCATTTGACTATTTGAACGGTGTTAAATAGTCAATTTTTATCCATTATTTTTATTATTATTATTATTTTTATCCATTCAATTTAGCTAACTGTACATCTCTGCTTGCTCGTTAACTATATTTCAGTTAATTGCGACATGAAGTGTCCAAGTGTAGCAGAGTCAGTAAGTGAAAAGGTTTTTCTTGTTAATCAAAATGTAACTGC
This sequence comes from Myoxocephalus aenaeus, assembly GCA_038501785.1. Lineage (NCBI taxonomy): Eukaryota > Metazoa > Chordata > Actinopteri > Perciformes > Cottidae > Myoxocephalus > Myoxocephalus aenaeus. Next base: position 1,498,586 of record JBAMJR010000053.1, read on the forward strand.
TACTTTTTAAATGTTAAAAGTTGAGCGACAAACTTTCAATGTACCCCCTGGAAACTGCATAAGTACCCTTTCTCGGGTACAAGTACCCCTGTTGGGAATCGCTGATCTAAACCTGCTAATGTGACTTTGTGCTTTTGTGTGTTTGTGGCAGTGGAACATCAGGTAGTTTTCCTTTCTGTAGTACGAAGCCAACTTGGAATGCATCCACAACATAATTTCGCAAAAGCTCGTTGCAGAAAAACGAGCTGCGGTTAGCACCTACACTCAGTGGGGGTTGGAGACTGCAGTGCGTATGTAAGTATGAATCTAGCAACCTCTTGCATTGCCAATTGCCTCACCTGTCTTCTGTCAGGCTCCCATCCTACCAGGAAACATGCTTAGCTATTGTGCTGAAGACCATCTGATGGGATTTTAAGGTTTTAGGTCCATTCTATGCCTTGTCAGCAGTACATGTACGTTTTTAGACTCCAGAAACATTTAACATTAACGCTGCAATAATGCACCATATGGAATCAGCAACAACTGCGTCCAATGAAAAGCTGCTTACATGAGTGTAGCATTAACAACATGATCAACACCAGCTGCTCAGCTGTGGGCGGTGGAGGAGACGTTCAAGCATCCACCATCCTGAGTGTAACTTTATGGGATCCACATTCCTGCCGTGTAACGGGAATGGAGCCAAATGCTCTGCAGCTTTTGGTGAATTGCGTTAGCCGCGAAGTACAAACCACAAAGCAGCCTTTCGATGCACTGAATGCATATTAAGAGCAGCAGTTAACTGCTCTCCAAGAAATAAGCTGCTGTGCTCTGGTGATGATGTAATAACCCACAATTTAGCCAAATCCGGATGTGCAGCAGATTGTATAGCTCTATATTCATAAATCCGATCTGTCTGCCTGCGCTGAGTGCGTGCGTAGAGCGGCATGCACTTCCAAAGAGGATTATGTAAGTTGAAGGCTTTACTATAGTGTAGTCTGGTCATTTGACAAAACCTGCTCTCAGTGACCAGAGGCACGTCAATATTTGGCTTTTTAGAGGCTTAGCCTTGACACAGGCAGAACACAAGCTGATGGCGGGTCACATGTGGAGAGTCGCGCAAACCTGTTACAATCTCTTTTTCCTATGGAAGCAAAAAAAGGCTAATATAATACAAGCTGCAAGTAGGAACACATGGTGTGAAAATCAGAGTAGACAAACAGGTGATGGAATGGATTTGTTGAAGAAGGGACAACTATAAAACGCCAGTTTTTGGTAATTCCTACTGGTTTGTCCTCTACTTAGGATAGAGCTGGACAAAAGCTGGGAAAAGGGGGAGAAAGGTTTGAGAGAACAGAAAAGAGAACACTATTAAGAGTGTTTACAGAGAGAGGAGGAGCCAATGCATGCTTTTTCATTTCACATTTTCCATTCACCAGACAATCTTTGAACCGTGCCAAGAGGCGACCTGTTCAATCTTGAACATAGACGTTTTGGGTGGTTTTGTGTTTCACAAGGCCGAAGTCACCTGCAGATGTTTGACAGCTGCATTGAGTGACATTTCAGCACTTTAGATCTTAAACAGGCGGCGGTGGGGTTTTGTTTATTCCACTAACAAGAAAAGTGGATATGAACTTAAGTGGGCCCTAAAAGGGGTCACCAGTACTGGATGTAAAAGACCCTTTTTCACAGCCCACACGCTGACAAGCACAGGTGCAAATAATCACGTTAACGATCCATCCCATTAAGTTTTCCACGAAGCCATGTCAGTGAGTCCGCAATGAGCAATACCAAGGCCCTATAACTGTCTCACCTAAATGGAATGGAGCCATCGTTAACGTTATTGATTCCACCTGTGCTTTTCCAGCTTAGAGTCAAAGCTGCTCTATGTACAGCACACTAAACTGCAGCAGACCTGAGTGGCTGATTTAAACTGTATATAACGATAAACTATTTAAAATATACTGGCTGACGAAACAATGCAATAGCTATAATTAAAAGAAGCAGCAATGAACTCGCACCTTCCCGCGCATGGAGGCTACCGTCAGAGCGAAGGTGAGTGCGGCCGTGCGACCATTGGACACGAGAGATAACGTCACTAGACCCTTTCACGGACGCCGTTAGCTCCCGTTAGCCATTTCCGGACGTAGCCGACGTGATGCAGTTTCCGGTCTTTTTGCGGTCGGCGGTCGCCAGGAAAGTTTATACGTTAATACTACTTACACTTTCCTGGCGACCGCTGACGAAAATGCCGGCAAAAAGACCGGAAACTGCGTCACGTCGGCTACGTCCGGAAATGGCTAACGGGAGCTAACGGCGTCCGTGAAAGGGTCTAGTGACGTTAATGTATTGCAAATGGTATATCACTTCCTTTCACTATTTAGCGGTAGGACTTCCGATTGTACTGACCAACTACTACGCGTTGATTCTGTGCGAGGAGTTTGTTAAAGCGTTGAGACCCCTGAATGTCAATTTCCGCCACTTCTGGTTCAAGTTCAGTGAGGTTTTGAGCACCTCAAAAGTTTGTTTGAATTTGGAAAAATAGAAATCATGAATAATAATAATCCTAGAGATTTCATTGAGGCCTTCGTTGACCGCGTTGGTGCTCAAGCCATAACATTAATGACAGTTTTCTACCCCTCCTTAGCTACCTCTCCTCCTCCTCTACCTGAAAGGAATAACTCTATTAAATAAATGAAAAAGAAAAACTGTGAGGGTGAGTAGACATACTCATAAATTCCTTAGAAGAAGGAGAGACTGGCAGAGGAGGAAATAAACCTAGAAAGAAGAATGAGTGAACAGAATGAACATGGTGAATCCTGTCCTTCGGTCCGGTGCCTGCAGAGTAGTAGTAGTCAGCTGAATCATCAGTTCACCGATGATGTCAGACCTCGACTCACCTCAGCCGATGGATGTTTAATTTATACAACAGGGTTCTGAGCTGAGCTCACTGCTGGCAACTGGACAATCTAATCTGGTAATTCCCTTGTTGTTCTGCATTGACCACATTCTTAATATTATTATCCGTTTACCATAATTTATAACCCCCAAAACACCTTGAGCAGCACGGCTTTTCTTTGGTGTCTTCCGCTCTCTTTTCTCAATGTGCAGGCCTGTAACACATCAGCGCACACATAGTATTCATATATTTGAAGAAATATAATCCATCCAGTACGACCGGATTATGAAATATCTATGCCATACATGATGCGCTTTCGTATTATGCATGGAGTTTGGTACAGTATGACATAGACTGAATGCGGTATCAAACCAAAGCAGTTCATGTTTCAACATTTTAAACTGAACACACTCTGAATCCTCCATGAAAGCTACCCAAAGTTTTTTAATTTTTTTTATTAACATTATTTTTAACACAGTGTAGATTACACGGAGCTCTTTTAACATACTCGTTTTGTGTGTAACTTTATATTAGACTTGTTTTCATTCTCCTGCAGTGTGTCAGGTCGAGCTGTCTTCACGAGGCGATGTGGGTGCATTTCTACCGACATGTCAGTGTATGTTCACAGCCTCTGGCTAATTCCTGGCCTGCCCTGATTTGTCTCAAGTGTTCATTTACATACCTGCTTGTACTTATTCTACTCTTTCAGAGAAGTGGTGGTTTAAATATCACCCCCCCACACAAAAACTTCCCCCAATGGAGTCGATGAACTGCACAGAGTACACAGATCAGGATACGAGCTCGACACGCAACAGATTAGCTGTGAGAGCACCATAGTAAAGCAAGTTGTCCCGCTTTTACAGGTGCAACAAAAACAAACGGGGGCAGTGAGGGAGATGTCAATCAGATCGCCTGCACACGCCCACACCGTCTGAGGGGAGGGCTAATCGGGCAGATGGAAAACACCTGTGGGGCGACTGAACAAAAAGCAACCGCAACGGATTAACCGACACGCAGTGATTAAGAACTGCTTACATTCACACACGGAGAACCAAGCGAAAACAATAAAAAACTGTGGAGTTACTTTTCAGTACATCATCACTCACAATAATAATAATTACAGGAACAACAGACGCAGCAACCACAACAACAAAGGCAGTGGTCATTACATGCCTTATACTGTATTAATAGCATTTAAAAATATTATCAGCGGTCATTTTTAAAGTCTCTTTAACCCGCTCTGACAAAATAAATAGCCCACTCTGCTCTGATTGGTCAGTATTTTCCTGTCTTCCACATCTGGGGACTTAATGTGTTAAATATACAGTTTAGCTGCACTTGTAGCGGTGAATGTGTCGTTGTGACATCACGACCATCCGGCTCATTTTAAAGGCACAGTTTCTGATTTTAAGCGGTGTGCATTTTCATGCATTCACAGTATCTATGTAGCACCTAGACCTGCTTTACAAGCCTACAAGACATGGACATCTCACTGTCTATAATATGGGACCCCTAATGTAATTTTTGGTTTGGTCTTTCCCCATTTTTTTTTTTTGTCTTGTTTTGGTACTTCATGCCTCCATTCTATAGAGACATCTGACGCGATTAGAAAACCGTTTTTCGTCTGCGTTCTGAAGGATTCTTTGCTAATTCCAAACTGAGGTTCAAAGAGATGCAGGTTTTGAAGAAAGCAATACTCATATCTGGGATATTAACATTGCGGGGGCATCTTAGAATCCTTTAAGTTTGTGTCTGCGCTCAAGCCTGTAGCTGACAGAATGGATTGTAATGGCAGCTGACTGCATTGACAGGAAGGGGAATCAATCAGCATTACTGGAGCTCCACAAATTGTTTAAATATCTTCTGGCTATTGGGTCACCCCTGTGCCGAAAATGTATGGATCATGCAAAGCACATCTCAAAAGCTAAAGGGGGAAAGAAAGGATAAAAAGAAAAGAATGAACGGAGTACAGACAAGCATCAAATGAATAGTAAAACTACTGGGCTACTTTCTTTTTTATCATTCACAATTATTACACATAAATACATATAATCCAAAACAAAATAAGCCCTGTTATGTGGAAAATATGAATCTGCACTGCATGAATTTAACCCCAATTTTGTATTTTTATAGAATTTGCACAGAATGAGGCTCTCGAGGATGTAAACACTAAAGGGGGCTTATAGGGAAAGTTTCTGAGAGAGACAGTGAGGGGAGGAGGAACAGAGAGGTCATGTTCCTGTATGTCTGTGTCCTTGGGCAATACTATACTCTGCATTGTAAGTCATATACTTCTCCTTTTTCTCCATCGGACACACTGGAAACTCCTGTTCTTCCTCATCTCATCTTCCTCTCTCTCTCTCAGCCCCCCCCCCCCCCCCTTTTAAAACACAGGTGAAAGACTTCTATAGAACTCTGATGTGAAGTCTTTCATGTGTCATTTTGAGAAAATGCCCAGGACCACACCATATATATATATATATATATATATATATATATATATATATATACACACCAGAGGCCTCCATGTATTCACACACTGCACAAATCTACCAACACACTGATATGTATGTTTTCACATGCACGTCTAAAACTTAACAACAAAAAATCACACATGTGCAAAACATTGTGTTTGCATTTTTGCAGCGTGCACACAGAGCCATGCTGGAACTTTAACACCCACGCTCCTGCACACACAAACACATCCATAGAGATTGCAGCCAGGAAACTCCCTATTCTCTGTCCATCTGTGTAAATACAGTAAAGTGTGTGAGTGTTTTTGTGCATGCCCACGGCGTCGCGGAAGCGGAGCATCCACCTTCTGGCTTTCCCTAGGTAAACACTGCCAGCTCGTTACCTCTGTTGCTGTTTATTGTTGTAAACTGTTAGCTGCGAGCCACCCGGCTCAGCTGACAGCAATAGATTCATTCTCAATTTCATATTAAGTGCCTTAAGTAAAATATGTCCTCTCCTTTTTAGCTCCATTTTGGTCTCCACCCTCCTGAGGGAGATATCTGGGCCTTTTGCTGCCGGTAAGTGACTTTCTTCAGCAGCTAATCGCTGATTATGTTCGTCTGCTGTTCCAGGGAGAATGTGTGCGGTGTATTCATTCATTAGTGCTTGCTGCTACTGGAAATTGTTGATGAGAGCGATAAGACTGAACCCGACAGTAAATGTTCTGTAAAACAAAACAATGAGCGTAAAGCTTTAAAAAGCTCCATGGTGAGATGCAGTTAAAGAGTTCGGTGATTATTCGTTGTGTCTAAACATACTTCGTAGGAAAAGGGGATACTTAGTCACTTTTTTTCTTCAATGTTGTGTCTGTGCGACTTCGTAAACAAGGCGGTGAAATACTATCTTTTTTCCAATGTTGTGGATACGTACTTTGGATGAGAAAAGGTTAAATGGTGACTTTATTCCAAAGTAATGTTGGAAGATTCACTACTGGAGAGCAGAAAAGGATGTGATCCTTGACCAACAAGGATAAAAGCTGCTCCCAAGACGAGAATCTTTACTGCGGGACCATCTCTGGACATGTTTTTAGTTATTTTGATGTCTACCAGTGTGGCCCTGAAGCTTCAGGCTTCATATTTATTAATGCCCCTGACTATTTTCTGCTATTTTCTTCTTCTGGCCCCACGTTTACCAAAGAAGGCCACAGTGAGCTGAAGTCTCAGGACCTCTTAAATCCTGTTTAGACAGAAGGCAGCCATGGATACAGGCGCAAATACACACACACACGCACGCACACACACTCTCTCTGCCCACAGACATATGCACATTTACCGAAATGCATAAAAGAAAAGTATCAGAGCTGCTGTAGATTTACGATCTGGGTCAGATAAATCTCTCAGAACCTGAACCCCATGCACCATTACTCATTATCTGCTCTCCGGGTTTGAGACATTGAGAGGAAAAATTCCACAGAAAATGTTGTTTAAATGATGTTTTATGGCCACAAAATGGCTTGCAGGCCTCATGATTTTCTCATTGGACACGCCGGAACACGGAGCAGAACTGAGGCTTTGAAACAGACACGCAATCAATATGGGATTATTTTATGGGTGTACTGGAATGATCATTAGATGACGATGGCAGATATCGTAGCCTGATTTTTTTATTTTTTTGGGGGGTGGCATCATTTAAGATCCGTCTCCATTATATTGTGATTGGATCCAACTTTTCGCACAGCACCTTGTGACTACGCTCACATGAAGTCTCTCATAAGGTAATGGAAGTATTTTATGGTGCGAGACTGGGAATCTGAAATCATGTCTAGTTTTTCAAATTATATCAAACAATATGGAGATTTCTCACTTGAAGCAATGATTTCACAAAAGTTTAGTAACATAATGATAATGAAGAGTTTGGTTCTGCAAATCAATCAATGTATTAATCCACATTCTCCATTTTGGTTTCAGTATCACTGTATGACTGACAGGATGAATTTAAAATAGGAAAACAAAAATAGCTTCGTTCTGAATTAAAAAATAGTGCAGGTGGTTGTGAATTAACCTCTGTAAGCAGATTCTGCATTCATATATCTGTGAATATCTGAAGGCAACGGTAGGGTGACCAGACGTCCTCTTTTTCCCGGACATGTCCTCTTTTCGAGACCTAAAAAATGCGTCCGGCAGGGATTCCAAAAAACGTCCGGGATTTTGCCTCGTTGGATATTTGTGTTTCTCTGGGTCTTTCACAAAATAGTTATTACCCCCTTACAAGTTTTGGAAATGGTATCTCCCTCACGTTCCACCTTCTTGCGCAACTCTGACTGTAGAGAGAACTGTCATCGGTCGAACCGATCTCAGTGTTGCCAGATGCACGATAATTATCCTCCAAATACGACCATTTTGAGCCTTTGGTACGATACTTCGCCATTTCCAATCTGGCAACACTGAGCACCGTGCCACCTCCACTAGTTGCATTGTTTACAACAGCACATGACGTCTGCAGCCATGCCGAAACGTAAATGTAAGTTCACGGACGAACTAACAAAAAAATACCCATGTTTTTTATTTATTATTTAGAATATTGTATTTGTTATCATTATTGCTTTAATATATGAGGAGGACTGAAAAGTGTCTTCATTTTCTTATTTTAATATGTGGCTATATAAAGTATTTATTATTTAGAATTTTTTTATTTGTTATCATTATTGCTTCAATATATGGACAAGACACATTAAAGAAGCACTGGACTAAATGCCACAAAAAGATTTGTTTTACATTTGCACTTTGCAATTTTGTTAAAGTTCAATAAACAGATGTTCATATAGTCATTTGTGTCATTTCATTTGTGACATATATGCATTCACATATATTCATATGCGGCATGCTATCCACGAAAACCCCGACATCATCTCATTCATTCACACGATCACACTCATGTCTCAGTTGACGTGCTAATTTATTGATGTTAAAGCGCAACAGCAACAGCAACACACATTTCTCATGAGTCTACATCCTGGTGAGAAGTTGGTTGACCGTGAGACCGGCTTCCCCGCCCTCCGTCCCTGACTCCTCTACCAGCACCTTCCTCTGGAACTCCTGCAGGAGGAAAAAGATTGAACAGTGTACAGACTCATCTTAACTCCTGCCGACAGTATTTGATTGAAAGGGTTCTCAGATGAAGTCCAGTGCCAAACAACGCAGAGAGCAATGATTACTTGGCATCTGAGAGACATGGGATAAAAGCTAACACCAGCATGACGGCTTTGAATGATTCACTTTACCAAACATCTGGAGCTACCGACCAGGCTCTTTCCATCAGCACCTGATCAGGGACCGTGAACTGTGTAACTCGATGACGCCGTCCACGAACCCTCGGTGTTTGATAGATAGCTCGCCTCTGATCTTCAAAAAAGGTTTTTCTATTCCGCAGGTGCTTTGAAACTTTAGATGCGTTGTAGCTGCCGAAGCCGCTGTGGTGTCGAATCTCAGACCGTTACTGTCAGCCGTAGCATGACAAACGTGTGTGTGTGTGTGTGTGTGTGTGTGTGTGTGTGTGTGTGTACCCTAAATCTCCTGAGTCTTGCCAGTCTGTCTTGCAGCGTCTTCTCCTGGCTGGAGGTCAGCGTTTCTACATGAGTCCGCCACTGCTGCTCTTTCTCCTGACACATGGATATACACAAGACTGAACATTCAAATACAGTTTTAAAGATGCACTCATCAATATTTTCAGCGAAACAATGGACCCAATGACTTTGTAATCTTGCAATGAATTACAGCCCGACTCTGCAGTTACCCACACAGTGCTTTAGCGCCTTTCAGCTGATTGTCTTGATGTCATGACCCGCAACTTAACTTTTTTGGTCACTGCTCTCATTAGCCTTGCTTCTAGCCAGCGTTCAGCATGTTTCTGAACCAGAAATGTGTTTCATATCAGCTTCGTATCATGCTAGCAGAAAAAAATGCACAATGGCACGTAGTAAACGATTGGTTAGGTTTAGGCCACTAAACGACTTGGTAGACGTCATAAAGAAGATCACGGTTTGTGTTAAAATAATAACGTAGTATCGTAAGTGTAAATACATAACACCTGTCCTTAGTAGACTTTCTTACATTAACAATATGTAATGTAAGTGTAACAACGTTACGTAACAAGAGTAACTACATTAAGTAACGCCGTAACAACATAACAAAACAAGTGTTTAGGCAACGCTTAGTTTTGGTTTCACGCTGTATACAAGCAGCTGTCACCTGGGTGAAAGACCCATGTTGATTTGACACAATCAACCCATCCTATGTGCTTGATAAACTACGGTGTTTGCTCTGTGCGTCCCTTGTGAGTGAATGACAAAAAGAAGAAAGAGAAATTAGTATTCAGAGTTTTTAGAAATGTATAATCTCATCATTTTTCCCCAGGCATCTTATATCAGAAAAGGCAGATCTGAAGGTTTTAGTTTTTAGTGTTAGTTACAAAAAATGTAGTTAATATTTAAGTACAAAGCTTTGATGGATTGGATTTTAAAATGTCCCTCTCTCTATGTAGTGCAACTTCTAATGCTTTATTTGAACAAAAATCAGGACTACATTTTACAGTTTTTGGCATAAAATAAAAGCAAGTAGACAAAGAAAACCCTCACAATCCCTCATAGGAGATCCTCTGTGATATCTTAAAGCTCTGTAGGAACATTTTGAAGGTTACAAAGGTCCCCTGGTACAATGATATAACAGTGCATACATTCTGCTCGGCCTATACCCCCGAGCCTCAAGCAGGCGTGTGTGTGTGTGTGTGTGTGATAGCTTGATGAAAAGTGCTGACTGTCTATCCCTGACCTCAAATTGTACTCTGTATCACTCTCTTGGATCCGGTTTCCTGCTATGTGTTTGTATGTATAATTTTCACATGTGTGTGTGAGAAAATGATAAATCTTTTCGGCTTGTGTATGGAAGACTTTAAACGGCTCAGATGGGATACATGTGAGGTGGCCGAGGCCAGTGGCTCTCAACGGCCAGCGTCTGTCATCAATTAGCATTTCTGGTGTGTGTGTGTGTGTGTGTGTGTGTGGGGGGGAATCATTTAGTTTAATGTCACTTTAAAGACTAAGACACGCTGACACATATGGAGTGAAGGTGAAAGCAGTTAAACAGTTACCTCCCCAATTACATTATACACACACACACACACACACACACACACACACACACTCTTTCAGGTGAACAATCAGGACATTCTTTCCAAAGAGGCCTAGAGTCAAAAATGAGCAATTGGACATTTGAATGATCACTTCATTCGCCTTCTGTACACACTTGTTCGTCTTCATGATGTGTGACAAGGGAGCAGCACGCTTTGAGCAAATTGGCGATCATTGACAAATTGACGGATTGCCTGAATGCTTGTTTTCGGTCTCTGATGCAATCACAACATCATGGGGGCAATTTGCCATCTGGCCAGTGGTGTTTGTTGAGGAGTTGTCAGACGGACAAAAATAATCCCAGCTAAATTTTTTTTTAATAGATTGCAGAAAGTGTAGCTAAATATATAATACTCGGCTATTTAAAAAGGACATTTAATTAAAAACTTGTGCGCATACATTTAGGTATCCTGGTCAAACCATTCCGTTTTTTTTTATTGTGAGTTGCCTAAATCGGAAATGATTCAACAAGCCAATTAGATGTGTCTCCCCTTCCTATGTCACATGTAGGCTCATTAGAATATATCGCCCTACCATCAGAGTGTCTCCACAACGGCTTGACAAGTACCTCAAAGGTGCGCCTTAGTTTTCTTGCACGCCAATCAGAGCAGACAGGGCTTTTTTGAGGGTTCGGGGCTTAAAGAGACAGGCGCAAAATAAAAACGTGACAGAGGACAGACAGAGGGTGAATCGAGGTATATTCAGACAGGAAGTATGAGATATAAATTGTGTTTTTTTTTTTTACATGAAAGCATGTACAGATAAAGTAAAAACGCTCTAGACAAGTATGAACCTAAAAACGAACAAGATATGTCCCCTTTAAGACACATTGTGTGCACACCTGGAAAGCAGAGGTGCCTAAAAGAGATTTGTTTTTTTAAGAGATGCCGCTTTGAAAGTGCATTTGTGCAGAGCAAGGCTATATGCTATTAGCATGCTAACATTTGCCATTTAATATCAGATACATGGTGGCGACATCAGAGGATCAACATAGTAAGAGGGATTCACCATCTGGGAACCATGAATGTCTGTGTGAAAGTGTGTGCCAATCCATCGAGTAGATGTTGAGTTCACTGAATGGCCTGCTGGTCATCTCAGCTCTGAAGAATCCAATGGGATCCCAGAGGCATTGGAGGCATTGGAGGTATCGCTTGTCCAGTTATCACGCTGCACTCCCTGAATTTAGTTGGCATGTTTGGAAAGAAAAAATCCTGGTTGGCTGGAGGGTTACACAAAAATGTTGTTTGTGTTTTTTTTCCATTTGACTTTATCTCTCTGACAATTATGCCGACACAATTCATCCGATGTGGATTGGTTTAGTTGTGGAAGAACACTTTGGGAAACCAACTAAGAATTTTATAAACGTTCCGCCTACTGCCTTTCTTCCAGAGAACTACATTGGATTGCAATACAACGCACCCTGGTCATACAACGGCCTAATGGGATGTTGGTGTCTCGGTAGTTTGGTTTAATTTAATGTCCTTTGGGAGAAGCAGTTGTTCCTCAATCATAATGATAAGCAAGAAACATTACAACGCGTTTCTGGAATCCGTCTGGCTTGAGAGTGGCGTTCCAGCGGGGTGTGTAAGTGAGATTGTATCCAGAGTGTGTGTGTGTGTGTGTGTGTGTGTGTCTCTCTCTCTCTCTCTCTCTCTCTCTCTCTGTGTCTCTGTGTCTCTGTGTGTGTCCAAGCTACACATATGTATCTGCTATAAGTGCATTTTTGGGTGTGTGCACACGTCAAGGGTCATACTCGTAAGTCATGGAGTGCACGTGTGTTTGTTTGTGTGTGTGGGGTTAAATTAGGGTTCAGTACATTCCATACTTAGGTGAGAGTGACTGTCCTCTCTATCAGGGTAAATGTAGTCATCAGCTTCCCGTGTGTGTGCGCATGCATGCAGCGGAAACATTGACAACAGCCAATGTCCCTTGTTGACCTCACACACTCTTGTCAGAGAGTCTGCTCAAAGCACACACAGCTGTGTGTGTGAGAGCATTCCATGTCCGTGAGGCTGCTCATCTGTTATGACGTGTGTGTGTGTGTGTTTTAACTGTATATAAAGTATACACACTCCTGGTGTTTAAATGTCTGTGATTAGCGCTTTGAATTGTGAGCATGAAGCGACTGGTAAACCCGGCAGCCTTGACACGGGGCCAGAGTTGTGTATCTGATTTTGCAGTGAACGGTAAATTAAGACGCATCGATCCATCGTCACCTCGCTGCCTGTCTGCCAGACTTGTTTGCTCCGCTGATCAGAGCCGCCTGGTCGCACCACATCTTGTCTTGCCACGTGAATAACGAGCTCCACTCACAGAGAGGATTAGCCGTGGGAGTGGCGAACAGAAGGAAAACTCAGTTTGACAGTTGCTAATTGCTACGAGTTTAATAATACGGGGCGCTGCTGAGTTTAGGCACAAAACCCTGGGATCAAATCTGAAACAAAACATATCAAGTGTCGCTATAGCTCGGCTCCCAATACATGTTGCTGACCGCCGGGACGAGCTGTCATCACATCGGCTCACTTGACTACTGCCCGGCGTTAGGAGGCTGTTTAGTTTCACAGATGTACAGATAGCGTGTGTGTCACCCATGTGTGTGCAGCCACCTTCTTGATCTCCTCCATTTCTCGGAGTCTCTCTTGTTCCACACGCTCCCTCTCCAGCCGCCGGCGGACCTGAAACACACAGACTTACACACATGATTTGTGTATTTTTTTCAATTAGTGGCTTGTGGTGATAGTGGGTTGTACAATATTTGAAGACCTTCCTCATCTCTTACCCGATCCTCCTTTTTGTCTCTCCAGTCGTCCTCCAAAGCTCCTTGAGCAGTTCCTGCTGTTGTCTTTTCTGACGGTCCCAGAAACGTGTAGTCCTCCTCTTTACACAAACCTCTCATTGACTAGAACCAGAAGAACAGCCATTCATCGAGTGAGACACTCGTTAACATATTCCGCCAATTTAATATTGCCTTGAGTAGTGCCATAGACTGTATAGCACAACGTTGTTGTGACGTCACCCATTGGTTTCTGGATTGTGGTTTTGAAGCCTTAAGTTTGTAATTTCGGCCATCGCATCTTGTTTTGTTGCAAACAGTGAACCAAAATGACCATATATGGACTGTGGAGGAGTGACATACAGTAGATGTGCCGTATACAGTTCTGCTCGTGGTAGCGACCCGTCAATCACAAGGTAGCCCCGCCCTAAAGCATACCGTAATTTATTGTATATATTTGACTGTATACAGGAGTGTTTACTAAATAAACATCATGCTGAAGGCTTGAAAGTAGTGATTGAGACCTTAAACTCATGTTTGCCATGTTTAAACTAATTTTCTCTTCGACTATCTTACAATCTGACGGAGCCACAAGCTTCACAGGCTGAGAATGGTTATCAATATCATTCTCATGCTTCCGACGGGACAAAATGAAAGAGAAACTTGCGGTCATGACTTGAAATAAAACAACTGAAGGTTTAAGCAACAAAACTACCTGGTTAGGTTTATGAAAAGATTCTGGTTTGTCTTAAAGTAAGTATGTTTGTTTTGTAATTTACGTATGTTGTTGTTAGTGAAGTACAAAAGTTCATAAAATAAAATAAGTCAACTTAGAGACATCAACATAAATGTGGGGGGAGGGGTCAGGGAATAGTTTGAGTTTGAAAATGATGCAAATCATAGATCCAGATCCCTACCCAAGTAGCAAAATACATATTTGGAACAAATCCACTGTGGAAATAGATGCTGTTTACTTGTTTATGTTGCTGTGTTTTTCATTGTCTCCTTGGAGAAACGGTTTGGTTCCGCTGAAAGATATTTGTGGAAGAGTCATCCGTCGGGTTAATGAGGACGAGAGCACGCTAAGAAACTTGCTAAACCGCCGCCACTGTAAGCATGAGCGGTTTTAATAACCGCAAGCCAATCCCTGCGTGTTGTCTTTACAGTCAAGTTGGTTCCAGCGTTTTAATCACGTACCTTTGACATTGGAATGCCTTGAAACCGCTTCATGTGATTCATCTTGATCCGGGACAGGTCTGCTGCTCATGACACATAGATATGCACAGTTTGAATTATGAAGTCTCACTGACTTTGAGACATTTACATCACCAGTTATACAAATACCTCAGTGAGAAATGTACATCTCCGTTATGACAGTTTACTTCATAAATAAAAAATAAAAAGATATTAGCATTTGGAGGAAAACAATCTGAAAGAGTCAGATTCCTCATTAATAGTCCATCAATTACTCACCTGCAGGTCAACACTGTCAAACCAGTGTCCACTGTTGTCATCAATACCTGTGACTTCTCTCTGCTTATGTCCTCTTTATGTCTTTAATGTCTCATTATAACCACAGATCCTTCCTGCGTCCTTCTCCAGTTTAAAGTCCCGACAGAGTTTCGGATCAGAGTTATAAAGGTTCTTATCCAGTGACGGCGTGCAACCTACATGCCAGTTATTTCCACAGTGCGGTGACAGAAGTGCCACCGTCGCACTAATAGAGCGAGTCAAGATCATAATGGATAGTTTGGAAGCTTTTTCTTTATTGAGATCAGTATGAGGCTTCAGGTCAGTGCTTCTCAACCCTTACCAATACCAGAGGGCCTTCAGTTTGGTAGTGTATATTCTAGAAACTGCTTTCCATCCATCCAGAGAACAAAACTGTGAAAAAACAGTAAATACTTTTGACATTTTTGAAAATAAGCCTATCAGCTTTCTTGTCGAGATTCAGGTGAGAAGATTGATACCACTCATGGCTTCATGCTAGTTAGCTTAGCCTATATAGCTCTCTAATAAATACACTATTTCCACTTTGATCAATATGTTAGAAACGCAAGTGTATAAAACAACATGCTGTGGGGTTGTGCCGATGACAATAGGACTCCAAAAAGTCCAGGTTTGGACACTTTGGTTGAACAAACCAAATATAACATATCTTTGTTTCCCCCTGTAAGGCCTTATGCTACGCTAAGATAGAGTGGTTGTCAATTCATATTTAGCATGAAGACGTGACGGTGACGTGATCAGGAAGTAATGAGGATGATACAGTTTAGCCTAATATGTATCAACGGCGCTCCCTGTGCAGAGTTGCAGCAATCCGTGCTGTATTTATCCTTTGGGATCAATATAGTTGACAACGTCCTCTGATCTTAATTAATAGCCCTTTCAGCAGTCTGCTAATAAGCCTGGCAGCCTCATACGGTAGCCGAGATGTGAACAGTGAACTCACTCTGACACCGCGTTGACACATTCAAGAAAAACACGTCTGGGAGCTGTTACAGCGCTGCTGGATCAGATGAGGAGCAGTCAGTGTTAAATGATTCCCTTCTCTGTCAGCTTATATGAAGTAGCACAGCACAGTAATCTATGCTCAGTATACTCTATACTGTAGACGATGCACTGATTTCATTTGGCAAAGCAAGATTATACAAAAACAACATGGAAAAAAAACATCATTACACTGCATGTGCATGAAATTGATCATGAAACTGGATTATTATATATATATTTATGTTTTTGGTACACCCTCAGTAATATACAGTATATTGTCTTAAATAAACATCCCAAAATAAATTGACAAAAATCTGAAAAAAATCTCCCATGAAAGAATTCAATAAAACCTTTATTTCAGGACATAATTAATGTTTTATTATACTCATTAAACTTATTAAATCATTAAAAACAATATTACCACAGTGATATGCATTATTCTATGCATTATTCTTTCAGTTGCACAAATGAATAATAAACAACATTTTACATTATTTTACATCATTATTATAATATATACAAAATAAAGCTAAACCATATTAGCCTTTTAGATAATAAAAACCCGCTGGGACAACATATGAGAAGGAGTGAGCTGAAGAGCGAGTGCACTCCAGGAGCCTCACTCCAGACCAGAGGCGGTGCCGAGGTTAACAGCAGGGATTGCTGTTGGGAAGTGGGAGCAGACTGCGAATGACAAAGCGCAGTAAAGCATAACTGTGAGGGTGTGTCATGGCCAGTGTTTGTTATTTTACGAGGTGCAACGTTTTCATCCTCCCACTGTAGAATGATGTACGTTAATCTCACTGTAGTTTTAAATAGCCTTTTTATAGGTTGTTAGGCAAGCTCGTAATGAGAAATAGCAGAAGTCTGGCAGGCCTGGAATACATATGAATAATGTTCACGTTAATGTAAGTGTGTGTGTGTGTGTGTGTGTGTGTGTGTATGTGTGTGTGTATACAGATGCCTAAATTAAAGCCATACTGACAGTAAAAAAAGTCTGCAGCTGCCTAAACATCCTAACTGCATGACGTTTGATCACAGCATGCAATAAGCAGGAACATCCTAATTGTTACAGGGCATCTTAGAATGGAGTCACGTGTGAAGTCTCAAACCGCAAAGGGCACTTATGGCGTCCACATGCTCTCAAAAACACAGACGAGAACACACAACCTACTATCCCGCATCGCTTCACACACCCTCCGTACATTCAGCACCCGGAGAGAGAGCAACAAGCTGTGATCTTTGACCTCTGGCCTCTGAACATCCCCGACGCCCTGACATCACTCATCCCCCTGCTCATAACAGGAAACAGAGCTGGACTTTTAAATATGTGAACTAGCCCTTTAGCAAACCATTAACATTAATTATACGCTTGTTGTTTTTAAAACTCAGTGACTCGTTGGTGGTCGTATTCTGGACGCATCTTGTCATCGATGCTTCATGTGGGACACGGTGCGGAGAACAGTGATGGTTCTGTTTGGGCTTTCTCTCTAAACCTTTGCAGCATCTATAAGCGTTAAGTTCCTGCAACAGAAGGGATGTGCAAATGGATACACAATCGAGTGCCGCAGTGTGAAAAGGGTGAGGTTAGGTTTCAGTGCCTTCATAGGAGGTCATAGGACTGCTTGTGTATTTTGAACGGATAATGGCTCCAGGTTCAAGTCAGAACCTCAAAGTCTGACTGGGCTTGAGTTCTAGTTTCCATCAGTGGCAGCAGGTTAAAGCTTGGTAATCTTATTAAAACATGTTTTGTTATATTTGTTAAAATTCTCTTTCTGAAAGCAAGAAAAAAAGAAGAAAAAAAAAGTGTTTTGTAGCTGTCCAGGACCGTAATAAGCCCACCCAATCAATTCTTTCACAATGTGGTCACATTTAACCAGCTCCCAAAACTGAAATTAAAAATTATGTCGCACAGCTGCAGACAAACTTCGACAGCTGTGTTGTAGATCGCACGAAGAGCGTGTGCAAGGCCTCACTCGGTCCACAGGTTGCCTGAAGTGACCTGAGAGCAAAGTGTATCCCAGCTGTCCCGCGACGCCTGCGTGACATCACGTCCTTTTTTTCATCCCAAAGATCAAATTCGTGGCCCGGGATCAGATGCGCGGCGGGCGGCCGCCTGGTGACCTGGAGTGACTCTGTGAAAAGCTCTTGCCATGAGGAATCCCCAACTCGCCTCGTGTCTTAATGCCTGATCCCTCGGCCACTAAACTGTGCACCGCAACAGGCTTAACTCCTCCTCCGTGCCCATTGTCCAGCACGGTTCCAGGCTCCAGGGGACTCGGCTCCTCCGGCGGGAACACTCGCTGAAGTGCAGGTGTTCGTACGTGTTTGGGTGTGGGAGCCCACAGATGGGGGCCGCGGGGATCTGAAACTCCCTTCTTAGTCTTTCTGATAAGTGTGCTTGTATTTGTGTGCACACGTGTGTTTGTGGGAGCAAATCCTGTTATGTTATACTGTTGGCAGTGACACTGTTAGACAGTCCCCTGACCTAAAGCTGTCTGAGAGCAGGAGTGTGTATGCGTTTCGGGATGCTGTCGTTGAGCATCATCCCAATCCCTGCACAAAAACGGGGTTTGCACCAACATGCGTGTATAGTCTTATTTTTTTGTTTAAATGTTTTATTACATTCAGAGAATATCCTTTGGCCCCCAAGAGTCCTTTCTGACTGCACAAACTAACATATTCCATTATGATAGAGACAAATACATATTCATTAGGGATTTTGTTTGTGGTGCTCATAATATTGTTGAGTGATCGAGGAAAAATATGAAAGTAAAAAAGTCTAACTATTATAACCGTATAATCATTTTCTTTTTATATGTAACCATTTGAGCATATATATAATGTTTGGTTTTTATTTTCATTATAGTTTGTGATTAGACAGTATAAAATCCATAGGACGCTATAAGTTGCTATGTTATATACTCTTTTTGAATGAGATGTGTTAAATGTTCTTTCCTTTGTTAGAAGCATGCGTCGCCAATCTAACCAGATAGGGTTGTAAAACCCCCTCTGTCCAACTCTGGTGACAGCATGACTGATGTACTCTTGTGTATAAAAGAGGGTGGAGAATGTATGTTTTTCGGGGTGCCTCGCAATTCTGTGCAGGAGGATAGAAGAGAGAAGAGGTGTTTATTCACCAGCTCTAAAAACTTAACCCTTTCTCTTAGTTACTTGTAAACTTTTACTAGTTAAGGAGAAAAATCAGATTGGACCTGTCCCAGCCCTTAAGGGTTGGGACAGGTCTCCAGCTTTAGAGTCTGGAAGAAACTTCTACTATCAGGAGAGGGGTGCCTCACAATTCTGTGCAGGTGGATAGAAGAGAGAAGAGGTGTTTATTCACCAGCTCTAAAAACTTAACCCTTTCTCTTAGTTATTAGTAAATTTTAAACGTTTGATTGAATTGAATTTTTGTTGTATGTAAGATAATCTTGAAATAAAACTCAGCCTTATTTCGTAAGGTACTGAAACCAAAACAAAGATTCTGGTTCTTTAAAACAATTTAAACCCTCTTTCCCTGTCCATCCACCGTGAGATACAGAGGTGACGACTGAATCTACCAAAGAAACTTAAGGTAAGTATCTTTGGGTGAAGACTTTTGCAGTGTTTGTCATAATGATGAGATGGTGTCAAAAAGGTAGATGAGAAGATATAGACGATATACGTACTCATCTTGATAAGGGTTGAGAGAAGTTACAGCCCACCGCAGGGGACCTCGAGCGCAAGCTCTAAAACACCCTCGACAAAACCTATAACTTATTTCGAAAATAAACACAAAAACCTAACGATTTAGCACGGGGCGAGATAAAAGACCGAAGGTGTTATACCAATATCGGATGAGGATTGTTATTTCCTCCGGGATCACTAGGATAATTAACCGACGGAGTGCCACCGAGTTAGGTGCGAGGTCTTGCCTTTACTAACCAAACCCTCCCTTCCCCTCTTCCCTTGGCAAGACCACCGTTCACGTTACAATATATATATATATATATATATATATATATATATATATATATTTTTTTTTTTTTATTATTATTATTTATTTTTTCGAAATCATCACACGTTTATGTACACCCACATGTTGAGTCAGTAAGTAACTAGTGCGTTCTTTTGCATCCGTTGTTTGACTACAACGTTATCATCCAGAATGGCATCTGATAAACACCCACTTCGTCTCGCAGCTCAAAGCACTATGTAGTTTATGGTTGGCAGTTTGACCCCTTAGGCCACCAGAGTATCATTGCTAATTAGAACTAAACACAAAGTACAGCGGAGGCCGATGGGAACATCATTAGGTCTTTGCTCATGGACCTCATTTTATTCTGAAGAGAATGCTAATGGTTGGCTCTATCAATGAAAAACAAATTTATGTTGAGATATTGACTCAAAACTACAAATGTCACCTTCAAGGTGGCCTTTAGGATTCATTGTCTGTGCAAAATGTGGTGCCACTCCATCTAGAAGATGATGGGATCCCGAGCAAGTCGACCTGCTGGTCGCACTACAAAAGTCAGGAGATCCCACCAATAGAAATACATTTCACTCAACACCAAAAAATGTCAAACTCAGGGTGGCGCGATAGGAAAAGTCATGAATCTGTGTACCAAATTTCATGCCAATCCGTCCCATTCATTCCTCAACATTCCTAGAGCCGAGTCGCGGGCATGGGCACAAACACAGAAGTAACATGTCTCTGCAACAATAACCTGGGGCCTCTGGATAATCCAGACTTCAATAGAGAGTCTTCATGGGAACTACTTTCTGAAATGGTATATATATATATATACAATAGAAAGGACACTGTGTTCCATGAAGTAACAGCGACTCACTCTGTAAACACGTTTTGTTGACGAGATGTAGCTCAACCAACATAGTTAGTGTATTTATGCTTTACAGAAAATGGTTTGACCAAAATATCAACCTTCCACTTGCATGTAAGAGGAGGAGTATACATTTGAGTCAAGTTTGTCTGCTTGCCAGCCTCAGTGATTAATGATACCATCCCTCTGTGAACCGCAACAAAATTAATGATATTTCTCTTGGTGATCCATCCGCTTAGAGACTGGAGTTGACGTTTTTTTTTGTAACATACGAAGATAAACATGAGGTTTTATGTCCAAATCTGGGGTACTCAAGCTGTGAGAGAAACAGACGAGGTATTATTGAGAGCGACCAGGTTATGACTCCACTTCATCGAGGACTAAAATAACATTATGTCAGAGAGTTATGGGAACAGGAGGGCTGTGGAGAGGTTCTCTGACTCGTTGAAGCTGAGCGCTCACATTTCTGTCCTACACCCTTCTCCTCTCTTCGACATGGGAAGCAGAGCAGCCATCCAGGACATGCCACACTGGAAAAACACCTTGAGGTTTTTCAAGTCAAATCCTAATCCCAAACGGTCAAGATTTAAAAAAATAACAAGCACACAAAAGGACTGATTCTATTGAGGATAAAATATATATTAAGTAAAAAAAAAAGGGAGGAAAGATTACTGTAAAAACAATTTAGATAGCTAATGTAATTTTTCAAGGCAATCTGAGACGTTGGAGGAATCAGCACTTTGGCTTTCACATACATTATGAAAACAAGAGTGATAGCCATTGAATTCCCCATGCAGCATAAAGTAGCCACTATTGCGGAAGTCCACCTTGATGTTTTAGCGTTGATCCTGCTATTAGTGCTGTCAGACAGCCGGTCTTCTCTTGAGGGATGCACACAGGCTTTTTGCACATTTCTCATAAAAAAATTACTCTGCACACTTCTCTGTGGTCAGAAAACTTCCCCACATTGCTCAAACATCCTTTTTGACTGGGTGCACCTTGCCAGCAGCATAGTAATACTACTTCAATCTTATATAGCGCGTTCCTAAGTTTCCAAGTTATTTTATTTTGGTATTTTGTATTTGGTCATTTGTTGACCTGGTATGGCGCTGGATAAAATGTTGTTTCGGGGTCATGAATGTCACATTTCCATGTAAATCCATCAAAAGGTTTTTCCGAGTTTTCATACGGCTTTACTCTTCTTCGATTCGTGATTGCCTGCACAACATATTGTGCTGTATGCACATTGTTTATTGCTGTGTTTATACATTCTGTACTTGCATAAGCACTGCAGGTTGGTGGAGCAGAGTATTGCAGCTGTCTTTGCTATGTTGTTTTCTTCAGGATCCATGGTTTGACATTACGTGAGCCACTATTGGATGGCTATCATGCGTGGGCCGTATTGTTTTCGTTGATTTTTTTTTTTTCATGATTTTCCCTTTTTTAAAGATGTCTGCTTCATGTTTGTATTTTAACTGGGGATTTCACTGGCCTTCCTTCTCTGTTGTTCTTATTCCTTCTGTGTTTAGAATATTGTATAGAATCAAGAAGCTTTACCATGCATATTGTACATACTCATTCAGACATTTACACTTTGAAATGTGGAGTTCTATCCCGATCCGGCCCAACAGTGAGAGCTGAGCCCACTTTGAACTCTTTGCCAGAGGAAAAGAAAAGCATACAATCCGAACGATCAGGGGATTTCAATCCATAACATGACCCTGGACATTCGACACATGCATGGATTTGGATAGGTGTGAATCAGCAGACCTACTCAAACTAAATGCTGTCAGCTTCACTTTACTAAAATAGAAAAACTGTCAAATTAATTTCATTCTCTGGAAATTCAAAATAGCTCAGGGGAGCTAAGAGAGTGTGAAGAGGGGAGCGCACAAAGACTCTTTTCATTATGTGTTTTATCTTTTGGCACATGGAGATACGTTTGGTAAGAGGAAGCTGTAGACATCCATTCATTGCACAGAGTCAGATCTGGTGGCGTGACTGGTTTTTAGGCGCCAAACAGGGTCGTGGTAAGTGTGGAGCTGCGGGGCGTAATGACATGTCCATTAGCATTTAGAGATGGAAACAAGGAAACATGTTATTGTGATGACGTTGGTTCAGTGCACTGAGAACTGGTTGTAGGTTGATTGAAGTCCATTCTCTACAGTTATGTTCCCGACTATACGCAAGGCACATTTTAAAAGGGGCATGAGGAACCGGAGGAAGATTGTAAAAGTAAAGCATGGACACTGAGTGTGACAAGATGATTTATTGATTGTAAACATAAATGAAAAATATGGGCGACTTCGAGCAGCTTCCACGTGCTGCCAAACACAAATAGGACCGGAGCCACACGACCTCTTCTCCACCATGGAGATCTGGAACGAGGACAGGAAGAGATAAAACTCAAACACACCATTCACAAAGAATCGAAGAGAGGAGACAATGGAGACTAAACTGATCAGAACCTCAGTCACAATAAATTCAATTAAGTTAATTAATTATCTTCTCGACAAGACTCATAACCAAACTCTTCAGAGATGTTAATCTCTTTGTCCTCCCTCCTCTTCCATATCCGACTTCTCTCACATGTGGTGGAACATTTTGTGAATGCCGTACATTTTTGTCCATATATTGTAGCTGTTGGGAGAAGGGAAATATCTAAAATGCCATCTTTTCCAAAATGTATGTAGCTTGACCTCCAGAAGTGCGTCAACGCACAATGATGTATAAATAAAGCTAAAACAGGAAAATCAGATAAAAGGGAGTTATGTTTTCCGAAAGTTACTGTTATGTAATTTAAGGATAATCCAAAAGTCATAATAATATTAGTTTTATTCTGAAAGATTCCTATTTTTATTCGAGAACGTGGTCTTTCAATTTGACAGCTTGACTCATAGATCTCTTGCACATATTTTGTAATGCTCTCCCAAATAGCCCGTGCTCGCGCTTGGATTTCCTTTACTTCTTCTCAAACATCGTGCTTGTGCTCAGATATATTGTTGCTCGCACAGATTTCCCAGCGTGAGTCCTTTCCCCTCACACTCAGGCCGCTTCTGTGCGCTCGGGGAAACGTCCGCTCTCAGATTTCTCCTCTGCTCTGATTCCTTCTGGGGAACAAAATTGTTCCATTGTTCGGTTGTGTTGGTTTACTGTCGAGCTGTTGATTGCTGGTCTGTCCATTTAAAATCAACTTGACAGTTCGAAATTGAAACAAATCGGCGGATATTGTGAAGGAGACCACAGAGACGGCCTTTTCTGCGTGTGTTCGCCTTTCCTCCGAACCATTACAGAGGAAACCACACGCCTTATGAACTCTGTGCTCTAAAAAGCTTGAAACATTGCGATACAAATTACATTACATTACCATTGCGATACAAAGCCATACTTTTCGCCCCCGTGATCTCTCTCTCTCTCTCTCTCTCTCTCTCTCTCTGTCTCTCTTTTTCTCACACACACACACACGTGCACAGACCCACTTACACATACACTAATAGACCCAGTGGGTGGTCAATGCTGCATTCAAGTCCAGATGTTCACACTGCAGGCTAGCTCACAGACGGCCTCACTTCTCAACAAATTTCACCTGCCAATCATTTCGGTGAATCATACCATCTCATTTCCTCTACTTATCCGTGTGTGTGTGTGTGTGTGTGTGTGTGTGTGTGTGTGTGTGTGTGTGTGTCTCTGTCAATACGGGCTCACCCTCTGCCGTGTACACAGGCCACCCAATTAAATGTCTCCATGTGGGACAGCTTCTCTGTTCCGCTGCCAGTGTCAATACTGAACGTACTGTAGCTTAAAAATCCCTTAAGACTTTGAGGATTTTTATTTTCATTTTTGATCAAGCTTTTGGCAACGCCTCTGTTTTTCTTTTGCCTTCCAATGTAATGGACCTCTGCCAGCACTAAAACTCTGTGGCATGCTGATAGACAGGAAAGCACATTACTGGATAACTTGTAAACATTGTTCAGGTTTTGATTCGATTGTACAACCTAATGTGTGGTAGCTTCTCCGGTTCTGGCACAGCATCAGCTTTTGATCATTGACTCATTCTTGCTTAAATAGATCAAAGTTTACTGTTCTAGTGGCAGGAAATGTCACTTTAAATCTATTGCGGAACAGCTTTGTAAACTAAATTTGCGAATTGAGTCGTATCAATATCATATTCATGTATGCAGCTTTGCGATTGACCCTAAACCAAATTGAATAAACTTGTTCCTGATTTGCAGCATAATGGGTGACTTAGCTCACCTTAAAAAAAATTTGGGGAATTGCTTCGCATGCATAGATTTAAAATGTATTGCAGAACATACCTATGTTTGGCAATACTGTAAGTTGCCCCCCTGAGGACCATATTAGGACTTGTATCTTGAAGTAGCCTCCTGGGAGTTTAAAAACATGGTATTAGTGGATCCCTCAAAGCCGTTTAGTGGAATGTTTAACGTTGTTCTGGGTACGACCTGGCCCCCGAAAGTAATGTTTAATCCTCGGAAAGTCAAAGCTTTTAGCATGAAAGCTGGGCTCCCACACACAACTCATATGCTTAAATGTTGGTATGTTTGGGAACTGTACGAAAAGTTTTAGAACAAGAATCGATGGCCTCTTTTATTATCTCAAGAGCCGAACTGTCATGCCTTAAAGGAGACATATCAGGCTCATTTTCAGGTTCGCACTGTTTTTTTTATTTTTTATTTTAGGTTTCTACTAGGACATGTTTACATGATTTAATTGTCAAAAAATAAGATTAGTCTGAATAAACCTGTACTCAGCCTTTGTCCACCGAATACAAAAAACAAATGTCGACCTTATTGTGGCGCTGAAGGAAAAAGTAAAGGGATCCCCAAAATCAGCAGGATTCATTCTGAGGGAGACACAAATGTGTTTAATTCACAATAAAAGTTCATGCAGTAGGCTAATGCAAGAAGGTAATGTTTAAAGCTTTGTGGTGTGGTCATAGTTGCCAACCTTTATTCCTGTAACATAGGGAGGATTCGGAAACCAAAGCGGGGTTCTTTGGTGTTCAGAGACCTTGTTTTTAAAGAAGGACATTTGAAAAGTACACCGCAAAAGCATTTTTTATCTTAAATACTTTACATTTTCCTTTTAATGCTCAAGAAATAATACAGAATAAGTCTAATGTGCAGCTCAAATCGCGTTGAGTTGAACATTACATTTGGTGTAGCTGTATTGCTGTTTGGATGGTAATAGTTGGGCTCATAGAGCCCGGAAACATCTCTGTAGACCCTTTCCCACTCTGGAAGCCACCGGTACAGAGCCAGGTTGTAATATCGAAAAGATAAAGACAAGTGAGAAAATGTATCATAAATAGTGAGAAATTTGGGAGAGATTTGGGCAAGTATGTGTGTGATAGCCCTCAGACTGACTCACACTTATTTATTCAGGAAATGTGTAATTAATCACAAACCAACATGGCGCTGCTAAGAATGTAAGTCCCGAGGGCAGTCGCCCGCTTCACCCGTTTGGTAATTCACTCCCTAGATAATTATTCTTGTATTAATTTTGTGTATAAATCATTGGGCCTGCTTGGGGACTCCCCCCAAGCCACTCGCCTTTTCTCACGATCGGTCATTTATATTTTTTCTTTGAGTTCATGGCTTTTAAAATATCAGCCCGCTAACCCGATTACACTCAGCAGAGCACATTGCTGGGAGGTTCTCACAGGGCCTCGGCTCCCATAATGGTTCACGTTTGTTGTTTAATCGTTTGATATCCTGATTAAAAGAAATAAAGAAAACAACAACATCCACACTTGGCTTGCAACAACACAGCTTGAGACTGACCGCCAAGAAGATAAATGTATTTTATTGCGGCAATCAACACAATCATCTTATCACCTGATACACCGAATTCCAGACAGATTACTTTGAGATATCTCGACACAAACCGACGACAATGGGTGGAAACAAAACCCCTTTTGAACTTTGCCGGCAGAGGTCTTCAAAGCCTGAAGCTTGTTGGCTTACTTAGTTTAATATTATATAGACCTAATGGTCTCCAGTCCGAAACACAGCTACAAACAACGGTGAGCATGACAGTTGCCAAGTCTTGTGGACGCATCTTATCTTTGTGCTGATCCTGCCATCTGTAAAAACACGTGACCTGTGACCTCCAGGCTGTCAGCAGGCTCTGGGGTTCTGTCTTCAAATCCCTCCTACCGGTATCCACGTAGGCTTGGGGACTAAAACCTTGTGAAGTTCAGCATGCCCTCTTTACGTTTACGTCTGTCAAGTAGGTTTTGTCCAATGCTGAAAGAATCCTAATTCCCTGACTATAATCCACCTTCTTTTCCTCATTGCCAAGCATGCAACAGGGATATAAATTAAGATCCTAACACCTAGGTCGATGCTATCTCTAGGCATATTTGTAATAGGTAGGGGGATGACCTTTGAGGTCTGGTAACATAGCTAGCAGAGTTGGTTTTAGGGCTAGAAAACCAATAAAAAACAAAACTTGTCTGAGAGTTTATTAATGAATGAATTGACTGAAATTTGACCTATACACCTAAATCACTTTAAATACGAGCACACTCATTCAGCCAGCATATTGGATCTGCTCTCCACTGCAGCCTGGCAAGTGTTAAGCTCCTCTTAGAATAGGAGATTACCGCCTCAAATCCCAGCTCTGCATGTATGTGCATCTCCTTAAGTCAGCTTTACCCTTCTGTAAAACCCCTGGGTCATTAGAGACAACACATTCTGCTGCTCCCTCACCCCGCTTCCCTCACCTGCCTCAAATTAACAGTAAATCAAACACCTCTTCAGGCCCTGCCTGAACGGGCCTCAGAAGGTCTCAGGAACAATGGGGAGAAACCATCCCCGGCCTGAGGACCGTGGGGTTACAGGGAGGCAGGGAATGCGGATGGATAATCACAGGAGATCTAATTGGTGTTGTCACATTTTGTGACAAGCTTTGGTGAGAGACAATCAGCGGGGGATGACCTCATGACTAGGCGGACGCTTCATGTCCGTCATCGTTTTGTCAAAGTCTCTTGACCGTTTTGAAGCTTTTACTGTAAGAATACAACCGTCTCGTCAGTTCACCGCTGCCACTTCGACCGTTCAGTGTGAACTAAGCCGACTCGGCATTGTTACAAAGCACAGCGAGCCGGAGAAAATGAATAAACTTGAACAACTAAGTGCTTCATCCACACACTCTAAGTGTTTGTGCATTTCCTTTAACGAGTGTTGCATTAAAGCGTGGTGGAATTAATAGTTGATCAAAAAACAAACAAATAAACATTAGTACATACGTGTGTATCTACGGTATAGTGTTTTAACTGCTCCTCATGCTTTTGCAGTTTGGAAACTGCATTAGGTTTAACACAACTACTGAGGTTTAGTAAAAGATCATGGTTTGAGTTCAAACAAATACGGGACACAATCACTGGTCTCTTGGGATGAAAGTCCTGTGAGTGACCCGTCCATCCATCTGCCCCAGTCTTTGGGAAGATGTTTAGCTTCTTATCGGTTTAAATTGGCTACTTGGGAAACACTGCGGTCGTGCAGGTCGTCTCTCAACTCAAGTGTGGATATCCGCTGGCTTCACTGGAATGCCAGAAATACCCCTTGTGTATTACTCACCATGACACGTAGCTGCATCACATCTTCTGGTATCCAAATGTTCATTATCTGCATCAGTACAACAGACCTTTTCTCCATGTAACTGATATTCATTGATGCACGTTGGCATCTTTAGCGAGAAGCAATACCTTTTTGATTCTGTTTGTTTGTCAACAAAACCTGACATCGTAACATTCACTGTAACATTTTCTGCTACCAAACTTGCAGCCCTTGGAGAGAATGAAAATTCTAATTAACAATCACCAACTATCTTTTATTTTGCTTTAAGGTGTTTCCTTTGAAAGCCAAAGATTCTTCGACAAAGATCCCATGCATGCTGAGCCAATCCTCCCAGGATAATGGTTTGAATACAAACATGTGTGCGATAAGTGCTCTTCAATCCAGCAGCAGTCACCTGAGTCTGTAGAGGACTGTTTGATTCCACAAACACTGAACATCCAGTTTTGAAAAACGTTATTCCTGAAAATCAGTTAACTTTGAAACCATACAGTGGAATCTAAGTGTACTTGTTGCGTTGACTGATGACTCATACCTCCATGAGCCAGGACATGTGTTGCTGTCACACCCGTAATCATTGGTTGTTTACCACTCCTTACATCTCCTCACATCCCATCTAATACCCAGCATAACTTGTCTGTTTACACACACCCTGTGATCTGCAGTGACCTCTGAGGAATCTGATAATGACTGATTCATATCTTTCGTCAATCGTCTGTTCTGTTTCCGTCGCTCGCTGCGCATTTGGAGATATGCCTCTCCAGATTTTTCAGTTTGGTCTGCCGACATTTATGCCGTGGCTTTGCTCAGATTTGTGTCTGAGCGTTACGAAATGTCACATTAATTGCCTTAGTTTTTCTATTTTTTTCGCTGCTTGGGATGTTTCCGAAACCTCCTTCTCTGAGGCAGGATGTGGTCTTCTTTCCACTTTTCGGGCTTGAAGAAGAACAATAGGAAACATTATGACCCAGACTGGTTTGCTCTTCAATTTGACCCTGAAGTCCAGGCTTTGAACCTCAGAAAGGCCTCTGGCTTTTCCAAACTCTAAATACTGTGATTAATATCATAGACTATAAAGGCCACTGGGATAACCATTGCTGCAGTGAAATGATGTGAGGCCTCTGCAGGACGTTGTGCTTCTAAAGCATCAGTGTTACACACACATGCACACACTTCTTTGTCACTTTTTTACATCGTTCACATCTCTTTGTTTTTTATATCTTGTATAGCTTCCCAATGGTGACCCTTATGTATTCAAATCCCAACAATCGGTTGGGTAGCAAACACGTTTTAGAATCAAAATACCTTTTCCCAGGCCCCTCTAAAAACTGAGATTATTATTTGTTTCAGCAGTACAATATTGTATCACCTACATATTGCAAACTTGATCACCTTATTACTTTATTTTTTTTAATTTGAAATGGGTATTTGTTAATAAAATGCTTCCAGCTTTAAGAAATATAGTTTTTTTTATTAAAAGGAAGAAACAAAAACATCTCATGGTAACAGTTGAGAGTAAAACGTGGTGAACAGAGTCAAGGTGGTCTGATGAAAACCAAACAGTTCGATCTTCTTGAATCTCCGTCAGTCACTGCCAGCAGGTTCCACAAGAGGAATTCCTTTTTTTTTTTTTTTTTTTAAACTGTCTCCTAGAGGACTGAATGGACCAGTGGTGGACGCGGTTTGAATGTTTGGTCACAAATCTCAAATGGGGGGTTTCGTCATAGGATGCCTTTTTAGGTTCATCCCTCTAAAAAATGTGCGGTAACAGCTGTGTGTGAATACAATGTCCTCTCTCTCTGCTCTGCAGCCACACTGGTCAAGGCACATGTCAAATCTTACCGTGAAGCACCTTTGCCGCCCAGCTCCGTAATAAAGTCTCAAAGTGAGTTCATAGCTTGTTTCGTTCCTTTTCTTGTAGACATTTCCTTCCTTTTGAGAAGACCTCCTTCAATAAATAACACAAATATATTCATAAGTCATATATAGATAGATAAACATGTATAAACTACATGCATTTCGTATAATTTAAATAATTTATATGTACAGTTCCCCCTCACACACTCCCTCCCCCCCCCCCAGCCCCTCTCACACGAGTTCTTCTGTAACAGCGGCTCTTGTGGATTTGCGGCTCATTAAAGTGAAATATCATTTAAACGGACCCGAGAATTCTTCAGGAGAAGTTTCATTTCAGAGCAGAGTGTTGCTCATCACCACCGTGACGCCTCACCCTGTGGTGGTGAGTGGATGGGTGGTGGGGGCGGGGCACCGTGAACAGGAAGTAGAATCCTATACAGGGAGTAGAACTCCAAACAGGTAGTCACCAGCGGGGCGTGTGTGGTTTCATTTACGTCCTGCGACGCTTCCTCGACAGCGCGCAGACGCAGGAGGTGTCTATGCGTATCCACCTCCAGCCCACTGAGTTGCGGACCTGCGTTAGCGCCCGGACGTACGTCTGCGTCGTCTTGCACTGCGAGTTCCAGTTCTTGTCATCGATGCCCCTGCAGCCACCTTTGAAGGGCCTGGGGGTCCGACAGCGTGTCTCATAAAAGAACTGTTTGATGTCCTGCGTGGCACTGATTTTAAATTTGGCCAGGACGGTGACGGGGTAGCCCCCCGTGTCCACTGCTTGGGTTTTATTCGTCACCCACTGGCTCTCGCTGTCGCACACGGAATACTCCCCACGATAGCTCTTGTGCTCGACGTAGCGCTTTTTCCGCGTCTTGTTGCCCGCCGCCCCGTCCAAGCTGCCGCTGTAATCGTCCGTGAGGTACAGCGGCGGCGGCTGCAGCGGCGGCCGGTCGCTCAGCAGCACCCGGGGCGAGTTGTACCGCTTGTGCTGCCTGAGAACGTCCGAGTTCAGCAGCATCACCTGCTGGTCGGCCGCGTCGTCGCTGCGCCCCCCCGTCCCCCACTGCTCTGCATCGGCCTGCTCCTCCGAAGGCAAGTTAGCGCTGAGAATGGGGGGCAGCGTGTCCGGGGGCTCGGTGTCCCTGCTTTTCCCCTGTTGGCTTTGGTTCACCCTGGTCTTCCCCCTCGTCAGGTCCGCCTGAAGCAGCTGGATGATGAGGGAGTTTAAGGGGTCGGGACTCGGCGGCGGCTGCTGCTGCTGCTGCTGTTGCCCCTGGCGACTGCTGTCCATGTTGGTCGCCTGGATACCGTAGAGGTACACGAGGACCATCACGTACAGCAGGATGGACATCACTAGATTCACCTGTAAGATCTGCAGAGACAGAGAGAGACACTTTTAAGAGATATGCTGTACTCCTGGTTGTCTTCATGACTAAGGAAATACAGTTGTCTTTGTTCATTCACATTTAACACAGTCCCTCTACATGGAGGAGAGAGGAGGCACAGATACTGCATAAAGCAACGTACTCTCATACAATGATGCGTATGATACCTTACGAAAAGTTATTTTTAAATGTTGTCCATTCTCACACCTGTTGAGGCAACACATCTACGTGGTTAGGTTTAGGTGAAGAATGGTTTGAGCCACAATAAAGTTCCTTACATGGATCATGCGTTAGTTAAGTTTAGTAAAAGGAGTCAACGTTGACTTGGTTTCATAGGGGACACAAATAGTGGTCTCCTGAGTGAAAGCCCCGTGTTTGTTTCCCTATACCGACTTTGTCGCTCTTCATATTGCATCACCTTTCCAAGGGGCAGCCCTGCACTTCCTGGCTCACGATCTCACGGGATAAATACAAACTACAGTGCTTCTCATTGGTCAAAGTAGGAGCAGTGAATGAGAATAGCCTGCGTGAGGTAAGAAGTGACGCATGCCGTTTATAAAAACAACAGGAAGTGCATTATTGTAGTTTGCCCTGTTTATTTAGCTCATTTACAGGACAGCAGCAGGTTGATTCAGTGTGACTTAACTTCCTGAGGATATAATCATCTCCAATGTCTTGTAACTTAAGAACTTTTTAACGTTTTCTTCCCAAGTATTCCAGTTTGTAGTCATCTGCACGTCTACGTTTACATTGAAAACAGGAACCTCTAATAGCGAATTAAACATACATTTGTGGCTTTGTGGGAACCTTTTGGCTTGAACTCAGTTCCCACATTGTAAATAAGAGCAGCAGTCTGTGTGTATGAACAAACAGTTATGGGAACTGACGTGCTGCTACATGTACAGCATACCATGTGGCCATGAAACACCCACAATTCTGCTCGTAGGACACGTAAAATGCTTGACACGAGCATGAAACATGGCTCACGCACACACAAAGACACACTTTGCTGTCTTGCCAAAGGGTGTCGCTGTCTCATACAGCAGTAATTGTTTTTTTTAAATGCAGTTGTAGTTTACTTGGTGGAGAGGCAGTTTTGTGATGGGAAGGTTGCCAGTTCAAATCAAGTAGGATGATTCTTGGAGGTGACGCCCTGCTCCATGTTGAACAGCGTCTACTGCACGAACACTGTCTTCATTGAAATATTGGTCAAGGCTTGCATCACACCACCACAGTGGCTAGCTCTTGTCTCACTTCCTCCAGTCGGAGCCAGAAATGAAAGACGAGCCCGACCTGAAGTATCTACTCTTACAGCAGTTTCATCTGTCAGCTCTTGGCTCTGTTCACTCAATGGGGACATTTACTCTTACATTTCATTTGGACGCACCCAGTCATCCTATCAAGCCTGAATGAGGGTTTTTTTTAAGTTTTTTTATGGATGATCACTCCCAGAAGAGCGTTTTTAAACCCTGTGGTGATCAGTAGGAGTTCATAGTATGACATGGTGTCAGCGAGCATGTTCACACAGTTTGTGTTTGTCTGTGCACGCTCGCACAGGCAGATGTTTCGGCAGCCAGTCAGCATGGGTCAGGATGTGCTGGTGGTGTAAAACATCAGGGAAGAGTTATTACCACTTCCTAGTACTGTTTGTGTCTTTTTCATATTTTTCATGGTGATTTATCCCACTTCAAAACTGAATTTCTAGCCATTTGAGAGCAGCAGAAACAAACAGTAAACACAACACCGACATATATGCATATTGAGAGTTCATTCGGCGAATTCATTAGCAGGTTTACTCATTTGCACACACAGCAGATGGCATTCATTTGAGTCATGTTTCTGGTTAACTGACCAAATCCAATAATCACCCTCCCTTTAGCTCTGTTTTGGTCTCCACCAATTCCTGAGAAATACCTGTCTCTTTAGCGGCTAATTGTTCAGCTACATTCACCGGCTAGCTGCTAACTTCATGTGTCTGTCGTTTGGTGCTGGGAGAAACCACTGTTCACTAGAAACCACTCCTTGATGCGGATGAAAACGATACGGATGAGAGCGGTGAGACTGAATCAAAGGTACGGTTAATCTTGGAGTTAAGGCAAAGATTAGTTTAATAAAAAACCTCTCTGTTTATTTTTTATTTTGCTAGCTTATACAAAAAGTACAGAGCCAATGTCAAATAGGGCGCACAACACTCACAGGACGTACGGCACTTTCCTCGGGTGAAATACCAGTTTTAGCGAGTTCACTGGGTTCATTACTACCATAGACTTTATAAAATACGGACATGGTCTCCGTGACGTCACCCATAGCTTTGTGAATAGCCGTTGTGAAGCTCAAAGTATCTTGGATGTGACGACACAGCCTAACTCACGAAACATGGACAGAGAGGTGGAACGGATGTGGTTGGTCGCCATTCAAATTGTCACGTAATCCATTGTTGATAAAAACATCTTCTTTAAACATGCAGAGACACTGCGTGCCACAATAACGAAGGCACATTCCATATGTTTGGTAATCCTCTTCTGTTTCAAAGCTGTTTCAAAGTAACTCTCCATTCTCTCTTCAGCACATTTATTGCAAAGACGCTCCAGCACATCAATGTCTGGTTTCTCCTCAGCTGTCTAGACGGATCATTTTTCTCTGCCTTATAGCCAACAGTACAGTAAAAACAATGGAACCATGACGCTTTCCCTTTCAACTCTTCAGGTGCTTTACGATCCTCGGAGACAAGTTGTTTTATTGTGGCCGAAATAACTAGTTGGTTTGACGCACTAGAGAGTTCACCACGAGGGGTTTTAACAGCTGTGACCACTCTAAATATTACCCTTGAAAAATGATGTATGCACAGTCGTACAGTATTTCTCCGCTTGAACACAAGGACATGCTAACCAGTATGTGCTTGCTTTAATATTTATATTCTTTTATTATGGGCTGTCGATCCTGGCTTGACATTACCTCTGATTTATAAACAGCAGCATTCCCTTGAAGAAAGATGTATACACTCTATGACAAGGTCAAAGGACAAAAATCCGGTATCAGCATACTTCTCTCATGTGTCACCCCATGTAATTATAGTATTCCCACAGAAGCAGATGGTGATGCACATTTCATGTTTCGCATAAGTTGTTGTTTTTGTTGCAATGCAACGCACACACGCCAACGCGTTCTCACGCCTGAGTTGTCAAACACCAAACGCCAGAGGCCCTGCGCTTCAAACTATGACACTTGAGTTCCCCCTCGAGCTACAGGTTGTTTTCTTTCTATTCAAAATAACCTTTGGTGTTCACAGGAAATGCAGTTTCCTCGAGTCACATGGATGCATATAATGGACAAACAGATGGCTGCGAACATAAAGAGGTGAATTGTTCCCATCAGCAAAGTTATGGCTGGATGATACAGCTTTTGGAGGGAGGGAGGGGCATCTGTTCAGCAACAATGTCACCTTACGATCAATGGCTCAGAAATGACAAGCACACACACACACACACACACACACACACACACACACACACACACACACACACACACACACACACACACACACACACACACACACACACAGTCTGTTTCTGTTGAAAGAGAAGTATACATTTGAATATTGGAAACACTGCTCAAAGTCGTGCACAAACTCGTACTTCTACATTCTCAAGGACTCTCATTGTCTCCTTGACACATACCGTAACCCTGACGCTACGTGTTAACCCTCAAACAACCCCTTCTTCATTGAGTCATAATAATATTAACACACCGACGTAATGCACACACCCACACTGTTGCAACGTTAGTCGCGTTTAAGCATCCATAAATCCTCTCACTTTTTTACTTCGATGCATTCCTCTTTTTGTGGGTTGCATAAGTCAAGAAACTTGTCACACGTAGTCACGATAACTAATATTTTCATAAAATGTGCAATGTCCGCAAAACATCCAAGTGTTACAGTGGAAAGGAAACAAGATAAGATGTGGGTGACATTCTTGTGTAAACAAACACAACCGGCAACGTCAAGATCAGCAAACGTGATCAAGGTCATGACCACGTATCGTATGATAAGTCGATATACTGCAGTAATTATTGTGACAGGCCTAGCTACATGCACGCTCGTTAGCTTATACCGCCCCCTTCTGAGAATCTCCTCCCACGACTTAAGAACTTGTGCCGTACTCTTCTCCTAAGCCATTTCGAGCAGACTGGGCTTTTTCGGGCGGTGGGCTTAAAGAGACAGGCGCTCGAACGGCGTGTCTCAGACAGAGGGGGAATACAGGTCTATTCAAAAAGGCAGTCTGAGAAAGATAATGTGTTTTTCGAGCGTTAAAGAATGTAAACATGTTTTAGTGGAAACCAAAAATACGAGTATGAGCCTGAAAATGAGTATGATATATCCCCTTTAATCAAATTAAAAGCAGCATTTGCTTTCTAAATGACATCAAATATGAATACATTGTATTCATATTTGCCTTGCAACTCAGCCTGGAAATATGTCCTTAAGAGAAGCAGATGTTATCAGCCACAATGGCATTTTGACAATTTGACACACTTATTGTGACACAGCCTTTGAGTTTTTAGCTACATTTATTTGCCTCTGCTTTGGTGATTAAATCCAAATGTATGAATAAGGATCTCTCTGTTAATCAGGCGCCTGGTCCATGAAATCTGCATCTATTGAGGCAAACTAATTTCCCCTCTTGCCAATAGAAGCCCTGATGGTAGTTTATGGTGTTGACATTCAGACTTGTGCAGGCTAACAAAGCACAGCTGTGTGTGTGTGTGTGTGTGTGTGTGTGTGTGTGTGTGTGTGTGTGTGTGTGTGTGTGTGTGTGTGTGTGTGTGTGTGTGTCTCCTGTGATTCTATGCTTATTGTTCAGGAGTCCGCACAAGGACGCGGAAATGAGGAAAGATCTCCCCGCTGAGGACACTTTGACCGTCCTCACCTCCACAAAAAGTTATTTTAAGACTTGGGTTTAGCGTTAGGTTTATAATTAGGTGTTGGGTTAACGTGAGGGAATAAATGTAGTCGTCGAAAGTCAAAGTGTGCGTGTGAGAGGGATGCTGGCAGATGTTAATGCTCCCGAAAGAAAAGAAACTATATCGGTGTGCCGACACAGATTGTCTGTTTCATAGGCATGAAGGTCAATAACAGAAATTATATTAATTTAACATACTATGACCACAGAGGCAAACTCTTTTTGCTTATTTCCATGTCTTTCAGTCTGTGACAGGAGGCTGCATGGAGTCAATGCAATATAATATAATAATCAAGCTCAATATAATAAAATAGGATAATCAACAGGATGTATAATGAGCTGATGGACATGGGAAAACATTATTTATTGCACACATTATACCATGTTATATACCATATTAAGTATTTATGAATGATTTGTAAACCTTTAAGAAATTGTTTGTAAAACATCAACAAACGTTGTTCATGGTTCATAATTGTTTTTTTTAACTAGTAGATGTGTAGTTGATGGCTATTATAAAGTTGTAGCTGGTATTAGAATACTTAGTTAAATACTTTATAAAGATTCTGTACAAGTTATTCAGATAGATGGATTGGGAACATTTTCATTGCCTCGCAACGTCTCAACATGGCGACGCCTGATCGCTTTGTCCATTTGTGCGGTTCAACCGCCACCCCACTCCTCATGATGACGGGCCGTTTCCAACTCTACAAAAAAACAGTTTGTTTAAAGCCAACCCCAACCTTTCTTGTCTCTGCTGTCAGTTGCAACTGATATCCGATGAGGTTACAACCCGGCTGTTCCTCCAAAATGCCACATTTGGAAGCATTAAGCGTTCCTCATGGCTTGATGTCCGAGCAAGTCCCAGATTTCCTGGTGGATTTAAATGCTTCCCTCGGCCAAAAAAGGGACACGGAACATTGTCTCCACCCACAGAGGGCTTTGTAATCCTTTTAGCTGAAACGTTACCCCCAATGAAACTGATTCAGAGCGTGGTGGTTGCACTGTGTTCGTACTGTAAACGACTAAAAGAGCAGGTTTGGGCAAGAAGAAACATCTGAAGCCTCGGGGGGACTCACTAAATTCCTCACATTCATCTGCAGGTCATCAGAGAGTCTGTGGAGTTTCCGTATTCGTGACTGAGTGCTCGTTACCTGCCGGTGGTTTTTAGGGTGAGGTGCCCGTCAGCATGGAGAGGGGATCCGACACAGCAGCACGCGGGTTCACAAGAAAAAACTCACCGGGTGCCTGAGCGTTGTGCGTCACACTTAAAAGAGTAATTGCTCAAGGAAAATATATTTTCCATGTGATTTTCAGATGGTACTGTGGCCTGAAAATAGTCACAGAAGTGCGTGGAACTGGAATGCAGGGTTTGGGGGCTTTGTCGTCCACCACAACGTACCTTGTGACTCCTGATAATTTAACATGAATATTTGCTATTCTGTAGTTCTTCAACTATGTTGCCACAAGTATGTTAGCATGCAGATGTTAGCATCGGTGCGGCTACACAGGAGGCGTTTCTGTTTTTCAGTCGGCTCCATCACAAGCGTCTGGCAAGAACCGATCCGCTTCTATTTTAAATCAATCTAGCGAGGTCTGCAACAGATTGTGTCTTAGCCTCGCTGCACACGTATCGACAATTCTGTATTAAGCATCGCTCAGGTCAACTTGAGGACTTTTAGGTTGGTGGCTGAACATCGGGAAGTAGGCCTAATGGTTGTTATGGTTCAGTCAACACTGGAATTATATATCATGTGCATGTTAATGTCCTCTTCTACCTGTACTATTTCATGGGGAGATGCACATAAACGGTCCGGTTTTCAGCTGATAGGCTGGGACCTCTCAGTTTAATTTATATTTGCTATATGTTTATTGAAATGCTATCACGATGTGTTCAAATGTAATATGTAACATGGAGTTTTTTCAGAGGAATTGTTAACAGAGGTTAACTTCCTAGCACTAGCTCTAAGTCAATCATGTATTCCTTATCATTTAAATCATGTATGTAAATAAATTGAACTTCTTTGGGGCTGGCGGTATAAAGCCTTGCTGCCATTTATAGTTCTGAGAAAGAAAATCGGAGTCTGCATTAGACCTACAAAACAAATACAGTACTGTTTGTCATTACATCCCAAAAACCTGCACATGTCGGCACTTGCAACACATTTCAGTCTTTGCACACGTGCAGCAATAAATCCGATCCACCCTGGAACTTCAATAAAGTGCAGCCTGGCAGACAAATCCAAAAGAGAACAGCAACCTCCAAGACATTGATATGCCTTCATGGACAAGTACAAGTTGTGTTTCTGACAGGGAGACATATTTCAGACACTTGTATCTGCTGGCTGGTCCTCTCAGTCACCCAGAGCTCATAGACGAGGGGTTGGAACATAATTGACCGGTAAATTGAAAGATCCACCTTAAGACTCAGACTCACTCACACACTTTGGCAATCCACTTCTCTCACACTCGGGCTGCTGACTCTATGATAACTCATCACCACAATGACTAAGGATGAAGTGTTGTATCTACCTTGATTCAATGACACACAAGAGACATTTGAGGAGAGGTCAGGGCTTGAGTCATTTGGATGAGGCGGTGGCAAAGGATGGAGAAGAGGAGAGGCTGGGACATGAGAAGGTGTGGAGGCAACAATGACAGGAGCGGAAGAAGCCATAATGGGGATGAAAAGCAATTACTCATCGGCATGTACGGTATGTTGTGGAAATGTATTTTGTAATCTAGTTGGCTAATGTGTATTTTTTTGTTTGTTTTTCTAATTATAATTTGTTTATGTTGACTTGCTACAAATGACTCGTGTCTTGGAGCGCTCACGTGTAAAACGTGTACTTGTTCTTTACTGCTCAAATGCTGCAGATCCACAGCTTTATATTCACGACGTACAAAACATATCACCAAAAAAATTACATTAAAATAACAAGACGGAAATGAACGATCAGCAGGCGGTAAAAACGAAAGGAAAGACTTGCCGTGGCGCATTCAAGCAAGT
Organism: Myoxocephalus aenaeus; assembly: GCA_038501785.1. NCBI lineage: Eukaryota > Metazoa > Chordata > Actinopteri > Perciformes > Cottidae > Myoxocephalus > Myoxocephalus aenaeus. The sequence continues at coordinate 1,537,994 of JBAMJR010000053.1, forward strand.
AGAAATAGCTGCAAGACTTTGTAAAGCCATTTAGCAAGATCTGATGCAACTGTTCCCAGTGCATTTTAGGAAGAGCTCTTCGTAAAAACCCGGCTGGAGCAAAAAAAAAAAGTCCCTAGCTAAACCCCCGTTTCCAAAGTTACTACTCGAATCTAGGACTTAAGTTAAAATAGAATACCAGCAGCTGTGGCGTGTGTGCAATGTAACAAGTGGAGCCATGGGCACAAACTGAGGTAAAACATGGGACAGGTGGTGCAAATACTTTCAAGTTTCTGTTTCCTCTCTATTCTTTCAATACTCTCTTCTTCTAACAGTTCTGAATTCTATCTTCATGATTTATATTCTTATTACAGAAGGCGTTATTCATTAACTTTAATCCAGTTGGTCGGGGTAGGAACACAATGTCCTGCTACACACTAAAAAAAACTAGCCTCCATCCCGAGACCCACGTTATATTTAACACATTGATCAGGAGCCGGAATGACCGCAGACGGCATCTGTGGGGACATCGCATCTAAATGATATGAAAGTAAAAATGTCCACGAAAAAAACATCAGATTTCACTTTTTGAAGAACAAAGCTTACAATGTTTGCCTCGCCCCTCCCTTTGCTCTCTTTATAGATAGGAGGAGGCTGAAGGCCGATTAGGTCAGTGTCCAGCCCGCCTCTGACATTATCCCCCTTCATGATCTCACATGCCAATCTGCTCATATTCATCCTCACCTCACTCCTCGTCCTTTTCTCGATCTGTCTGCGTCTAATACCCCGCTCTCACACCTCTGCACAGAAACAATAGAATATGATCAATATCGCTTTTGCTATTTGAACATTGTTCAGCAAATCTCCCCAAACCCTTCATCCAGTGGAAGCGGCCTTTACACCGCCTTCCACATTATTAGGCAAATTGTATTTAAGGGTCATAAACATTCATTTTTTGGTTTTTCAATGAAACTCATGGATGGTATTGTGTCTCAGGGCTATTTGGATGATTGAAATCATCCAAATAGTAATAATAATAATTAGTTTGCCAGGTGAGCCCAATCAAAGGAAAACTACTTAAGAAGGATGTTCCACATTATTAAGCAAGCTACATGTTTCAGGCAAAATGGGGAAGAAAAAGGATCTCTCTGCTGCTGAAAAGCGGCAAATAGTGCGATACCTTGGTCAAGGTATCACAACATTGGATATTTCCAAAAGAATTGCGCGTGATCATCGGACGGTGAAGAAATTTGTCACCGATTCACAGCACAAGCGGGTTCGTTCAGACAAAGGCAAAATAAGGAAGATTTCTGCCAAACAAATGCGTAGGGTTAAGAGAGCAGCCACTAAAATGCCATTGAATAGCAGCAAACAGGTGTTTGAAGCCGCTGGTGCCTCTGGAGTCTCGCGAACTTCAAGATGTAGGATGCTCAAGAGGTTTGCAAGTGTCCTTAAACCTGTTATTCGGCCACCCCTAAACCAAGCTCACAAGCAAAAAAGGTTGCAGTGGGCTCAGGACTACATGAAGACTAACTTTCAAACTGTTTTGTTTACGGATGAGTGCCGTGCAACCCTTGATGGTCCTGATGGATGGAGTAGTGGATGGTTGGTGAATGGCCACCATGTCCCAACAAGGCTGAGACGTCAACAAGGAGGTGGCGGAGTCATGTTTTGGGCCGGAATCATGGGGAGAGAGCTGGTAGGCCCCTTCAGGGTCCCTGACGGTGTGAAAATGACCTCGGCAAAGTATGTCGAGTTTCTGACTGACCACTTTCTTCTGTGGTACAAAAAGAAGAACCGTGCCTTCCGTAGCAAAATCATATTCATGCATGACAATGCACCATGTCATGCTGCAAAGAATACCTCTGGGGCATTGGCTGCTATGGGCATAAAAGGAGAGAAACTCATGGTGTGGCCCCCATCTTCCCCTGACCTTAACCCTATTGAGAACCTTTGGAGCATCATCAAGCAAAAGATCTATGTGGGTGGAAGGCAGTTCACATCCAAGCAGGTGCTCTGGGAGGCTATTATGGCATCCTGCAAAGACATTAAAGCAGAAACTATCAAAGAACTCACAAGTTCAATGGATGCAAGAATTGTGAAGTTGATATCAAAGAAGGGGTCCTATGTTAACATGTAACTTGACCTGTTAAGATGTTTTTGATTCAAACTTTTCTTGATTTCAGTAAATATGACCTCCTAATGCTGCAAATTCAACAAATGACAATTTTTTGTTCTTTACAACCTATAAAATATCTTGAAACTCTGAAGTTCTGAAATTCTGCATAATAATTTGGAACACTCCATTTTGAGTTTTTTATTTTTGAACAAAATACTGTTATTAGGAGGTTTGTTCAATAGAATTTGACTTATACTCTAACAGTTGATGACTTGAAAATGATACTGACTGACTGTGCATTACTATTTAGGAAAGTGTAATTTGCATAATAATGTGGAACGCGGTGTATAAAGGTCCGGGTGTGCATGTGTAGCTTCCTAAACTCTTGTGCGTTTGCACATTTCCCTGGCCGTGTCCAAAATACCAGCGCTAATCATTCCCCCAACAAACAGTGCTGGGTGAATTGCCAGCACCCTTGGCTGGCCTGCTCTCCACGCTCACTGAAGCTGTTAATCTGATTCAAGGTTTAGAGCCGCCGCACAAGGGGGGGGGGGGGGGGATGCACATATTGTAAATGCAAAGTAAGCGGGGCACAATTACGAGACTGTGCTCCATGAGGTCCCATTTTATGCAAAAAAATTATAATAAGTGTCTCTTGCACGCAGTCTGGTGTGAGCCACAGGAGGAAGGGGCCTCTGAGCTTTTAACTCCTGAGGGATTGGTGCAGATAATCGTTCTCAGCGCGGCCGCGTCTTAGCAGGAGAACAGACAGGTTTCCTCAGCGGTGACGTGCTGGACGGACTCTATGCTTTTCATGTGCAGGTCAAGCGCCATTATATCATGTGCCGCTGCGGAGATCTATCCCCCGGGACGGGATTCATGCCACCGGGCAGGGAAGCTGTGTTCCCCCGTGTCCCATGATCACTCACTGTGGCCTTGTTTTCCACTGCAGTACATACATCATGCATCTCTATTGAAACCGCACAAACATGACTAGAAGTGGAGAGAACTCAAAAATAACAGTTATACTGCCATAAATCATTAAAAATATATATCTTATGTCGAGTGACTGTTGGTCTCAGAGTCATTCGTGGCACAGAATAAAAAAAAAATGTTTTATCTGTTTAGTGCACACGGCATATTTTTATTTAACTATTGGATATCGCCCTATAAATACTTTTCACCCAGTCTTCATGGGAACTTTTGCTTTAATCTTGTCCCGCTCTCTGCTTCCTCTCTCCCTCCTCCCTCTCACTACCTCATCGAGCTGTGTTGCTTTTTTTCTCTGCTCTAATCTTCCACTGCAGAACGACGACGCCAGTTGTGAAATTAAAAAGTAAAGATTTGGCTGTGTTTGGGGTTACCCCTCTCTTTGAATGGCAACGGTTTTGTCTTTTTATAAAGGAAACATTTCATCACAAACAAAGTCATGAAACAACTTCCTGAGCCAACACACCGCTGCATGCAGCAAGAGAGAGTGTGCGTGCGTATGCGTGTGTGTGTGTGTGTTGTCAGTGGAGCCTGTGGCAATGTAAGTCGGATCATGTCTGGATTTGTTGAGTTTGTGTGCGTGTGTTATTTTAGTGATCACCATTAGGAATTCAAATCTAACACACATGAAAGAGCGGCCTTAAATACACAGAGGGGAAACAAAGTGTGCGTGTGTGTGTGTGTGTGTGTGTGTGTGTGTGTAACTCGTGTGAGCAAGAGCATGCACATTATCTCTCTAGATCCAAGTGTACTGTTTATTAGACCTGGTATCCTAGATCACAAGCAGGGTGACTCAACTTGTTCTGTTAATAAACTAATATTTAACTGTCTAGGAATCGCCTTCTGGGACATTTTTCTTTTAGTCTATTTTGATGTGTTTTATTTCATTTATCCTGGTCCCTTATTTACATTAAAAGTACACACACAAAAATCCTATTTAGAATCAACTTATTTCCATTGTGAATTAGAAAATGGTTGGCTGGCCAACCGCCATCCTACCGTGGGCCAAATGTCGTAAATTGAGTATCACTGAGCAATTAATGAATGAACAGCTGGTGTCTGTCAGACTGGTCTCCGTAAGGTTAACGACACGGCATTGTCTATTGCGCTTCGAGCGGAAGCGCAATAGACAATGGAAGCGCTCCCTGATCACTTTTGTTTTTGACGAATCACAAATATGTTTCCAATCTAGGGTGAAGGTCAAGTCTAGAGTGAGTCAGCATAGGACTTTAACCCAGGAGGCTGCTGTTCATGTCCCATGTTTGACCAAAAGACAACACTGATTTATTTCAATTCCACCCCGTAACTCAAGTACCAAATCAAACAAAACATCTTGTTAAGGTTGAGTAAAACATCAAGGCTTTGTACTTATTTAAAGCCTTGATGTTTTACTCAACCTTAACAAGATGTTTTGTTTGAATTACAACATCAACTGTAAAGAGGCGGTGGAATGAATCCTCCTTCATCCTAAATAAAATGCTTATCCATTTTAAGTATAAATGCAGAAATTCTGACTCCAGATTACAGCCCAGATGTGATGTACAGGAACCTCATTGGGGCGGGGCGGTGATAACTGGCCCCTAATCGGCAAACATAATTGAAGACACGCCCCTCAACTGCATGGTGCAAAGGGCATGAACAGGAAAAGTGGTGTTTACCGGCAGTAGAGGAGTAGCGTGTTAGAGCAAGACAGCCGCCGGCCCATCTGTCTGATTAAGATGAAGTAATGATGGAGGCAGCCTGGTCCGTGTTTGGCAGCGAGGCAGCAGAATGGGAGCCAACCAGGAGAGATAAGCCAAGATGGGAAAGAGGAAGATAAGAGAGAAGAAAGGGGGGGAAGAAGGAAAAATTACAGCTTTTGGTTCACCGATTTGGGTTTCCAGCGCACGAATTCCACTCACATCAACTATATGTTCAGCCTGTTATACAGCATCTAGGTGCAGAAACTTTGTTTCACTAAAGATCCATACTTTGACTTTACATAAGGTCAGAGGTCCAGACAACGCCGTTAAACTCCATGAACATAAAGGGTTTCAAACATTTCGTAACGTCAGTAACAACATTGAAAAGAGACCTGAAAACCATGATTCTCACCGCCTCAGACTCTGTATCTCATGCCGTGAATTCGCAAATGGCCTTTACCTCTTATATTAGAAAGAGGCCTTCATTTCTAATGTCCCATGTTCCCCAACTGTTAATGCAAACTCACAACTCCCTCCTTGTCTTCCTGTTGTCTTAATACATTCAGTAAAATGTCCATTTACACCGCACTAAATTCCTTCAGTACAGCAACACAAGTCATATCAGGGGCTGAACGATGTTCAGTCAGCATGAATGAAACTCGACACAATGTTCAGTCTCACAGCCGTCCCTTTTATACAGGCTTTCAATGTTTTGAATGGGGAGGAAGAAAAGACAGTGGCAGGTACGTCAAAGGAACCTGTAATTTAACAGGACCATCAGGAGCGGTATCGTGGGAAGAGGAGACAATACAGTTGTAATATGGCAGTGAGGCAAAATGAGGCGAAGGGCAAAGTAAAGGGGAGAGAAGATTTTGCTATTTTAAGCAGTCGGGTTAACAATGAGGCAAGCCACATAGCTGTCAAACGCCACGGAGGGAAAGGAAGAACATACCTCTTATGCACATTCAAACCCAAGATTGTAGTCTCTCACAACAATCTTAATGGCAGAATGGAAATAAATAATAAGGCATAACGGAAGACATTAAGAACTTCCTCTTTCTTATCCTGGCATCAAATACCTTGTGAGATCATCCGTGGAGAGATCTCCCAAATCCAAGCAGTCAAATGAAACGTGCTACTTTAGTTTAAATGTCTGCTTGTAATACGTTGAGACAACAAACCTTCAACCCTGTCTTCGCTGTGTGCTTTCACACAATCTGATTAGTCAGCCAGAGTCACTGAAGCACAGCTCGCCGTGTGTCAACACCTGAGGGAACACATCAGTACATCTTTTGGCGATACTGGGATATTATTCCACGATAACCTTTCAGCATATTATAATGCAAGTGGTCATAGAGAGAACTCGCCTTCTGCACCTCTTCTTGGGCTATGTTTTGAGGCTTTAAAAACAATCCAGCCAGTGACGGTAGACTTTGGCCTTTCAGATGGCGTTCTACAAGTGCAGATACACGTCTGTTTTCACTGCAAAGAAACCCAGATTCTCTCCATCTCTGGAAGTTGCTCGCTGATAGCCTTCAACTACAGTATGTCTTCCCAAATGGCTTTAAAGGCCCACACGTTTGCAAAGAAAACAGGACGGTATTTTTCATAGAACTGCAGCTATTATTACTACTAATGTCTGGCATGAATGACTAGTACTCCTACGGGTCTCTGTATGAGGCACATGTTTTCCTTAAACTGCCGACACATGAGTACCACTTGAATTACAACATGCTGAAAGGTTATTATGGAATTTTGACCCAATGATGCCAAAGAACATACGGCCTTCCCCGGCTTTAAAGGCTGTGGCGGTGGTGTATTTAACATTGGCGTTTACAACTATTTCTACTGTGTTACAAGTCTGTCAGATTTGCTGAATTAAATAAAAGTGTAATTTTAAGGCTTCATTTGGGGGAGAAAAAAAAACAAGAAACATAGAGCTGAACATTAAGTTGAGGCCAAGGCATCTGTTGTGAGGGGTGAGCGTCACCCTGAGCCAGAGGTTTTGTCAGGAGAGGCTGGCTAGAGTGCCACTTTCAGTGTGCAAAATACGGGGTGTCTTTTAAAAGCGTACTAATGTCCAGCAGTTTTCATTATCCAAACAGCTGATTTAAATACATTAAAATAGCACAGGAGGTGCTTTGATTTATGGGGTTTCCTTTTGTCTGATTTGTGCAGGTTGTTAGCGGCTGAAAAAGCCGTGCAATCCTATGGTCTTGCTTCAGCTAAAGTACGTGATGAAGATAACTGTCCACTTCTTTGTACTATGGCCATCAAGTCATGATCCACTGAGCCATGTTTAGTTGTGGCTGGTTAAGCTTTCCAAACTTTTACAGGTTTCTAGTGCACAGTCCGTAGAGTCGATACAACACAGGTCCACACTCAAAACCAGCAGCCATCTTAGCTGGAAAAAAGTCAAGCTGTGGATGAAAACTAAAGGTACTCACTGCTGCTGATGAATAGTTTCATATGAGAACAAAAACTGAAAGTTTATCATGTCATTAACATAAGTTAATGATTTGCAAAATAAGAACTAGAATAAAATGCGCACACAGAGGAGACGGAAGCAGCAATGGAGCAAACACAGGGGTTAGTCAATCCAGAAGAGTTAAGTACTGATGAAATAAACTTGTTTTATAAGAGACTAATCACATGATAAAACATTATTTAAATGGACCATTTCTTCTCTCTAGATATAGATTCCAACCCCATTGACGTGCATCACTCCCTGAACACGACTTTGATTAACATGAAAGACATAACGTTGAAAGACACAACTCTTGTCCAGCGTGCCTCACCAACAGCGTTCCCGAAAAACACTGAAAACTACTTTTAGCACAAAATATTAAACGTGGCAATGGGAAGAAACTATAAGTCTTTGATATTTGTATTGCATCCGGTAGCATGAGCTAAACCGCAAATTAAGAGCTGCACTCGCAACCGATATCACGCAAGATTATCTCAAGTTAAAATATAAACACAACCCCTGACCCATCTGTTGAGACCTTGTGGCTGCAAACAGAAAACCTGCTGGTGCGTGAAACCGCAACCGTATCAAATTGAGACGGTGGTCGATGGATGGTGTGCGTTGCAGTTACCGTGGAGACCCCAGAGATGATGCAGTCAGGGTGCTTAGTGATGCATCTTAGCGAGCAGTGTGCCAAACCTGCAAATCCTGCAGAGGGATTTGCACCCGCCGATGTCTGAGCCCTAATACTGTCCAATTGACTCCAGATGTTACGCCACACACGCACAGAGAGAGAGACAGAGAGAGTTTCCAGCCAGCTACTTGTTCTGGAAATTATAATTCATCATCACAGAGAAACAGAAGAGCTATGTGAACACTTGAGAGTGGTTGAGGTGTCAGAACAAAGAGAGATAATGGGATTAACACTGCTTGGGACATCTGTTGTATTGGTTAAGATACGCTTGGAGTCAATGCAGAATTCCACAACTATTTACAAATAGCTTCTGTGGTCCTGAAATGGTTCGGAAACTGGAATGGAATACGATATTCAGAAGGCAGGTACAAATACAGCTTTGACTCATGGATGTGCTTTGATAAAGATTAACAAGAGGTGTTGCAAAGTCCTGGTGGGAATTCAATTAAATGTAAAACAATTTCGTACTTTATTGGTAGTCGTTTCTCATGTTTTCAGCTATAATGTTCTAACATCTCTGTGTTAAGAAAAACATCTCAGATTTGACTTTACCCAGACTTGAAGCTATCTTCAGAATCTGAGCCGTGTAAAAAGCGAAGTGTTAAACCAACACGTTGTGGTGTTTACGGCGGGTTACGTATCTATTTCTTCTGGATGCCTGCGACCTCACTGTAATGACTGCGCCTAGCTCATAACGCCTCGTAAAGCTACAACAGCTCAATTCTACTCTTCCGTCTATGTACAAATGAATCAAACAAGATATAACATGTTAATTAGTGAGCTTTTGAGGCGTTGGTTTTTGAAGTGTTTCTTTCTGTGTTTTGTATAATCTAAGCTAACTAGCTGCTGGCTGTAGCTTCGTAACTAGCATGGTATCGATGTCCTTTGAGACATTTCGTTTGTATTTCACTTCCTGTGGGAAGAGAAGTGGCCATGCTTAAAACCACATTTTAATTGAGCAAATAGGAGTACATTTGTGAAAAACTTTGTGATTTAGGCCATTAAGTCAGGCGGCTTATCCTCCCTGTCACCTCTCACCTCTCTTTTCACCCCCAGGATGTTAAGGTAAGGGAAGGGCAGAATTCCAATCTTGAAAGTCAATTACTCTCTGAATGTTTGGCTGCCACCTGCCAGGTGAGTCATCCGCATTGTCCTTTGAGCAAACTAGTTTGTTTACATGTGCGGTTGCAAAAACCATCTTTGGTGTGGTGTGCGTGTGCGTTGAAGAGAGTGACAGCGGTGCCAAAGTGTGTGTGAGCCGAGTTCTAAAAGCTCGGGTGGAATGGAGAAGATTAGTGAGCGTGTTAAGGTCAACGTGTTGTGTGTGTGTGTGTGATTGTGCAATACAAGTGTGAGTTGAAGAGTACATGCACATACGTATGTACAGACCTACAGGTACACATTCCTTCACCTGACAGAGAAAAACAAACGCACACCTTGCAGCAAGTCTGACGACTGAAACCAGGAAGAGAAGAACGAGAGAAGATCTCTGTTGTTTCTCTAAATACATGATCATGATTCCCAGTGCAGGAGACTTATTACACAAATTGTAAATCATGTAAACGAGTTTTTCCGACCGGGGATCCGTACTTGTGACTGGAACAAACGTAAAAAAGTTGACTGTTTTCAAACATGACCCCCATTTTGTCCTGAAACGTCCATTGTGACTTTGTTCAGTAGTGGGGTGTATGTAGTGGTACCAGTATGGAGTGGAGCAACGGACGCTCCGACAATCAGTCATTGGTATGACTTTCTGTTATTTCTAAGCTTTCGGTGGTGTAATAGTGAAATTCCAGCTTGTGGACAAGACAATGGACTTTTATAGCTGGGAACTGTCTGTCAGCAAGTCCATCCATCAGCTAAAACCCACAATAACAATTGACGATTGACCCCCTTACAAATCATGCTTTACACCTATGACTGGTTTAACACAAGCCCATGCAAAACAGCAATACAAAACGAACATTTCAGAATTGCCAGTCGATTTTGCCAGTGTGAGTTCACCCCACAACTCAGAGAAAATATACTTTGAATGGCAATGATTTGTAACTGAGAGTTTTGAACTTTAACATTTGAACTTTAACATCAGTCAACTTCACACAAACCCCGCTGGTCGGTGAAGGTGGGGAAAAGTCTAGCGAAGGTGACTTAAAAGGCACCCTGTGGGGTTTTTGTCCTCTAGTTGCACCATGGAGCATTTCCAGCGACTTCCAATGCGTTTACGTTATTCCACTGATCTACACCAGCGAAGGCGGGGAGAAAAGTAGACTGCAGACAAGTAAACATGGATGTTAACAACTCATGTTTCAAAAACTAAACTTAATTCACAGTTAACTTCCTTAACATACTTAATATATCAAGTGGGATCTTTGTTTGATCGTGGTCTTTACAACCAAAAGCTCCACATGTTTGCATTAGTGAGTACATTTTGACAGCAAAGACTTACATTCTGTTCTAAACTCCACTCTGCACATACATCTCCCCTTTAAACCAAGTTTCTACTTTATGGATGGTGTCTTAAATCCCTGAGCCAATGTCTCTGGTCCGGGCATTGCCTCTCTCTTTCCCCTTGTTTCCTGTCATCCCTAATAAAGCTATAAAAATGTCACCCCAAAATGTATATCAATAAGAAAGTTGGCTTTGCAAAAGGAAATGGATTCAACATGTGCATAGTGCCTCAAAGATGCAAACCATATATTTTAGTGCTGAACCTGCTGCCACCGCGACCCGACCCCGGATAAGCGGCCGAAAATGGATGGATGGATGGATATATATATATATATATATATATATATATATATATATATACACTCACCTAAAGGATTATTAGGAACACCATACTAATACTGTGTTTGACCCCCTTTTGCCTTCAGAACTGCCTTAATTCTACGTGGCATTGATTCAACAAGGTGCTGAAAGCATTCTTTAGAAATGTTGGCCCATATTGATAGGATAGCATCTTGCAGTTGATGGAGATTTGTGGGATGCACATCCAGGGCACGAAGCTCCCGTTCCACCACATCCCAAAGATGCTCTATTGGGTTGAGATCTGGTGACTGTGGGGGCCATTTTAGTACAGTGAACTCATTGTCATGTTCAAGAAACCAATTTGAAATGATTGGAGCTTTGTGACATGGTGCATTATCCTGCTGGAAGTAGCCATCAGAGGATGGGTACATGGTGGCCATAAAGGGATGGACATGGTCAGAAACAATGCTCAGGTAGGCCGTGGCATTTAAACAATGCCCAATTGGCACTAAGGGGCCTAAAGTGTGCCAAGAAAACATCCCCCACACCATTACACCACCACCACCAGCCTGCACAGTGGTAACAAGGCATGATGGATCCATGTTCTCATTCTGTTTACGCCAAATTCTGACTACCATCTGAATGTCTCAACAGAAATCGAGACTCATCAGACCAGGCAACATTTTTCCAGTCTTCAACTGTCCAATTTTGGTGAGCTCTTGCAAATTGTAGCCTCTTTTTCCTATTTGTAGTGGAGATGAGTGGTACCCGGTGGGGTCTTCTGCTGTTGTAGCCCATCCGCCTCAAGGTTGTGCGTGTTGTGGCTTCACAAATGCTTTGCTGCAGACCTCGGTTGTAACGAGTGGTTATTTCAGTCAAAGTTGCTCTTCTATCAGCTTGAATCAGTCGGCCCATTCTCCTCTGACCTCTAGCATCAACAAGGCATTTTCGCCCACAGGACTGCCGCATACTGGATATTTTTCCCTTTTCACACCATTCTTTGTAAACCCTAGAAATGGTTGTGCGTGAAAATCCCAGTAACTGAGCAGATTGTGAAATACTCAGACCGGCCCGTCTGGCACCAACAACCATGCCACGCTCAAAATTGCTTAAATCACCTTTCTTTCCCATTCTGACATTCAGTTTGGAGTTCAGGAGATTGTCTTGACCAGGACCACACCCCTAAATGCATTGAAGCAACTGCCATGTGATTGGTTGATTAGATAATTGCATTAATGAGAAATTGAACAGGTGTTCCTAATAATCCTTTAGGTGAGTGTATATATATATATATATATATATATATAGTGACTAGTTCATCAATTTTGATATGTACAATTGGTGGAGTGTCCCTTTAAGATCTTGCCAAGTAAAGCCTTAAAGGGCCAGTGTGTAGGATTTGGCGGCCTCTTGCGGTGGGGTTGCAGATTTCAACCTGAAACTGAAGCGTGTTGGAGAACTATTTAGAACCGGAGTTTGGTTTGTCTGCTCTGGGCCCCCATAGAAACATGGTGTAGATTATACACTAAAGAAAGCATACTTAATAATCTAATATTCCATTTCTCCCAATAAATCCTCCTAAATGCTACACACTGGCCCTTTTCTGAATGAATAAAGCGCAGTATGCAGTAGGTTCCCATGCACCATTGAGATCATTCGGAGCACTATGTCTGTTCATCCGAGCCTTTGCGCTTCGGAGCGGAGGAGACGACGTAATGAGCGAAACCAGCTGCTGAAGGGTTTGGCTGACAAAGCAAACTTGCAGACTCTTGACCCTCAGGCACATGTCTGTCCCTCCTCGACCTGTTGGATAAACGACACACGCCTGTTTGGTCCTAGTGTGAAAGTGATGCGGGCCCCATCAGTCTCCTGCTTACACAACAGGTCAGACAGACACAGCAGGACTGGCTGCAGTGTTGGATTTCCATCATCGGATGAGGTCCGCTCCAACTGGGGTTACACACGGCGAGTAGATGTTTGTGCTCTTTCCCCCAGTTCCTGCGTCCTTTGTGGTTCTTTTTGTCATATCAAGCCAACACTTCAATCCACAACGTCTCCACAGAGAGCGAGCGAAGGCCGGACACAGGAGCGGGTTGACGGGCGAGACGTTTGCGTTCTGATCGCTCACTGTGAGCGGGGCGGAGCAGTAATGGGTCGTAATAACCGACCCAAATCAACCACAGAGATCAGGGAAGCTAATCCGGTGCCAAGCCTAATAGAATCACAGACACAGGAATAGACTCTGGACGGCTCAACAGTGGCTTTGGCATTTCTTCAGTGTGTGTGTGTGTTTATGATGGTAGTATTTCCTGGATTAATAGTCCAGTAGCCAGGGCCGGATTACCAACCGGGCAAAATGGGCAACGGAGGACCCCAAAAGGCTGACTGCATATTGCAGGAACAGTATACCTAAACTAGGAGACACTTCTGACACAGAGTCCATGGACCCTTGTAGTCACAGGCGGGAGCAGATCTAGACATTAGCCTGCCTCTTAATTTGGGTTCTCCTTATTATGTAATCTTAAAGAAGTTCCAGGTCAAAATAAAGACCTTTATTACTTCCGTTTTGCACAAAAGTGTGTTTAATCATATTAACACGCAACGGATCCAGTTCCAGCATGGAAGTGTATCAAATGTGTTCTTCACTCGCACGACTGATATGCTTTAATTTTATTCTGTGCAGAAGTCATAGCACTGGCTCTGTGAAGGCGCCCGCTCTGCTCTGTCGGGTGGAACTGCATGTTGAAGCGTATATATTTAGGCTTCAATTCTATTTCTTTGACAATGTGTGTTAACGTTGGGGTTGGTGCCCAATAAAAAGGCATTGGAAGAACTCTGTCACCGGCCGCAGAGCAGGGGCTGAGTGACAGCAGTTAGCTGTGTGTGTACTTCTGTTCGCTGTTAGCTGAACACACTGTCCAGAACAATTAGAGTGAGCAAGCTGCCCCCACTGTGGTCAGCGATGCACTCAGCTGTGTTATCACACCTGCAGGGGGCCAGTTAAGAGTAGTAAGTGAGGGGTTGGCGGACAGTCAATGGCAGTAATAAACACAGCAGGACAAAAAAGGTCTTTGGAGAAAGTGTGAGCCACCGCAAATACGAGAGGTCCTTCCGCTTGCAGCCATAACTGTGCAACTAAAATATTCTGCAGTTTGCTGCAGCAGAATGCCAGATTAGCAGTGGCCAGACACACAGATGATCACTCACTCACTCACTCACTCACTCACTCACTCACTCACTCACGGCCTCAAGGCACCCTTAGTCATTTTTCAAATACCCCTCCTCCCCCCCTTTAAACTTTTTACATCAGGTTTTTTCCTGTGGTGCGTTCAGGCCCTGATTCCAAGTGGGAGAGAAATCTGCGCATCTCCATGTAATTAGCATAAATTGCTCTCAAAGCATGGTAGATCAGACACGCATCGAAAGAGTCATTAACACAATGTGCCGCATTGATCGTCCATCCCCTGAGTGATGAAAGAATAAACTGCACTAAATTTCGACAAGCGTCAACAACAGCAGCAGCAGCAGCAGACAACTACCGGGCGGCTGAAACAAGAGTCATGGTGAATTTCTGGACGATAGGATCTGTTCTGCTGTTACATCCTCCCGGGCTCTATTTGTCATCTGACTGAGATTCTGGAATTACTTTTTTGTTTTTGTCTTCACCCCGTATCCCGTGGTTAAAGGAAAGACGGCGTAAATTAAACAGGTGACTGGACTCAAATATTCATATTGGTTTTTAAAATGTGCATCCCTGGACTAATGTATATGTTTACATGGATGCACACATCAACGTGTAAAACCTGTAATTCCTCAATTTTTCAAGATGTTTCAGGATCCCGAGACAAGCATTTTGTGGTCACCTTTACATTCTTGCCAGTACAGAACACAGCATGTGCTCACATGTTGGCCCTCCGGTCCATATGTCATTCCAGTCTCTTCAAATAAGACGTTGGTATCTTCCCCACACAAGAGATACAAAGTGTTCAAGCAGTGGCTAATGAGCCCTTTTTTGCTCAAAATCAAGTGTTGACAAGTGTTGACAAGGCGTTTAAAAGATATGAGGGGTTAGCCTGTAGAGGACCGTAAACACTACCTGAAACGGTTCTCTGTATTTCAATATAGCATTATATTATAGTAAATAGTTTTTAATTGTCTAAAACGCTGTCTGAAGAATGTCTAAATATGAACCTGTCTGTCCTTTCGAACATTTTTGGCTAAAAAGGATGAATAATGGGAGTACTAATTGAAAAATATATAAGCAATATCCGGTTCTGAAAAGTGACGCCAACGCTGAAGAGCCTTTAACTTCAAGCATTCTTTTCACTCCTCTGGTTGCAAAAGAAGTCTGATTGTATTGAAGTTCATGAGAAACTTATGAGAAATGTATTACCATAGTAAACATCATTTGTTTATTTTGTGAAATATGGTCTTATTTAGAGTAAAGTGACCATGAAGCAGGGTATGCTTTCGAGCGGGGCTACTCTGTGATTGACAGGTTGTTTTATGTGTTTGCAGTTCATAAAACATGTTAATTGTAACATTTTGGTCGCCTAAAATGTCTTATTCAGCATTTGGTTGTACTTAGCTCCAACCTATTGGGTCACTTTTGGTTCCAAAAACCGAGATGGCGACCACCAAAAACCAAGATGGCGACCACCAAAAACCAAGATGGCGACGGCCATATTGTCATTCAAAAGGATGACTTCCCAAAAACTTGACCTGACCATAAACAATGTTTAAATTGGTGTTTAGTAAATATTAGTTTATTAACAGTGTCATAGCATTCAGCTCACATCAGTCACAATTTGTCTTTAAATTCCACATCTACTTTGTTTGTCATGAAGTTCTCTGTTGAATGAATGAAGAGAATCAGATTATCAGATTATCAGATTACATTTTGGATGATGCCATTTGCATTAACGTTGGGTCAAACAACTGTGACGGATGCAAAAAAGTGCACAAAAATCACACCCTCTTTTGAAAACTTTAATGATGGGCAAAAGTGTCGGTGGTTGGTGT
Source organism: Myoxocephalus aenaeus (assembly GCA_038501785.1). Lineage (NCBI taxonomy): Eukaryota > Metazoa > Chordata > Actinopteri > Perciformes > Cottidae > Myoxocephalus > Myoxocephalus aenaeus. The sequence goes on from JBAMJR010000053.1 coordinate 1,553,695, forward strand.
GTAAACGTGACGCAACGTGTTTAGTTTTTAAACAAACACTAGGAGCGGGAAACACAAATGCAGATCCAGACAAACGCAGACACAAAACAGCCATGTTTAGAAATGCCAAAGGCCGATTATGTAAGTGTGCACATAATGTCTTCTTTATATTTAGATACTACAAACAATGTTGGAACATCAGACACTCTGCACTCTCTCCCGGTGAGGTGCATTGCTATGGAGCTTGACACTGTTGGGATCTGGCAGGAGCGTGTTTGGTTAACAGCAAGTATGAAAACTAAATCATTGAAGTCAATAAAAGTATTAAAATCAAGAAGTTAACATATATGAACCACAACGAGGCATCACCCTGGGATCAGGGACAAATAACCAAACTGTAGATAAAGTCTCAAAATTGTTGTTCATTTGAGCAAAGGCTATTACCTCCAGCTAATAAAAAACAATAATATAAATCAACAAATATCTATTATATAACAAGCATACTACCTAAAAGCGACAAACAATCACATGGTGAGGTGTGTGTGTGGGGGGGGGAGAGAGACAAAGAAGAGAGGGAGAGCCAGAAGGCGGACGTATTCACATAAAGTAATCACGTCATGAAATATACTCTGCGATGACGGCGAGGCCACGATTATTTAACGTGGGTTCAAAACAGCGTGACAGTGTTATGTGTGTGTGTGAGTGTGTGTATATGTGTGTTGGTTAGTTTGAAAGAAACAAAGGAAGAAAGCAGTCAGGCAGATCATCACCGCAGCAGCAAAGTACAGCACCTGTAACTTTATCACACAGAAGAACTCGGGTTCAGCCCCTGGACCTTTAACTCATAAAGTACAGCTTACCGACACAACAAAGCACTGCAGCGTGAAACAACACATTAACACATTACAGTTATGTTACACAACACTGAATGCTGGTAAAATGCACACTAACGCAGTTAATAGTACAGTTAACTTAAACAAAACAAGGTTACAAACACATTATGAACTTCTATTATGCCCAGACAAACGTCTCTTATTGAGATTGCTTTGTAGCAGTTTTTGTGTTTCTTTACAATTTCTTTCTCTATTCGGGAAACAGAGCTTCACTGGTTCGACAGCTACACGGCAAACAAATCCTCCGTATGACAGCGGGAATTAATTATTCGAAAGTTAAGGGAATTCCTCCCTTCTACGACTTGAATAGGAAGAGAGCGGGGCGTTGAAGTTATCCTTCTCTTTCTTTGAAGAGTACCTTCTGCAGGTAAAGATGTGGAGTACGGGCAAGTTATCCGTTTTCTCCTTCGGGATCCAAAAACTGTTCAGCAAAGTTAAGACTAACACCGAGGGGGTTTTCTTGTTTCACCTCCTTCAGCAACCTGAGTCACATGGACGGTACAGTCATGCTGAGCACTGGTTTATATAGCCCTGGTGATGTCATGGCCAATCATCTGATGAGGCACCAGTAAACTGGTTTGACCCTCACACAGTTAGTGTAGTTAAACCTAGCCCAGGTAGGCCGGTTTCCTTTGTTTTAGCCACATGGTGAAGTCCCAACAACACATTCTATCACATTTTAAACAAATAACATAGTGACGACGAGTAGGTGTGCACGAAGGCCTCGGGCCACATCAAAAATTACCTCCATGTCAGTACAAGCACAGTACTGGAATATTGGAATATTGTTGAAAAAAGCCGCTTCCAGCTTGTCTAGTTCTTGGAATATCTTCAGGCAGTGTTTGGTGGAAAGACCAATTCACCTCAAGTGTTTTTCCGCTAAAAAGCTTTCCGGATATGGAAAGTCTTTCCAAAATAAAAGCTTTCTCTTTAATCGGGTGATATGTTATGGATTTAAATCTTGATTATCAGGCATAGAAAAGCAATGACACACATTGGAAAGAGATGTACTTGTCAGGATATAACATTATTAACTCACTGCTTATGACACAGTAAGCATGTTACTTGTCAACATGTAGGCATGTTACTGTAACAGCTATGTTGACTGTTCAGCTCTTTGTGTCTCACTGTGTTAAAACGATGTGTTGTTCAGCATCAAAGCCATAGTATGAGGTTGGGTTTTCTTTCCCTCCGGTTTTACTAATTGTTTTACCAACCACGAGGCTCATGTGAGTTCAAGCTGAAAGTTCTATCATTGAAGCCCAACTGGTTCCAAAACTAATCTTAATTTCCTATCCTGCCCTGATGCTAAAGGCTATTCATGCTTTGGTAGAAAACCATCCATCCATCCATTCAGTCATGCTTTGGTAGACAACCATAGTAACAAAATAATACGATGAAATCTGGTTTGTATTGTTCTTCAGAACCAAATATGTTGTGATAAAAAAAAAGAGGAACTTGCAAAACCACAAATGGCTATATTATGGAAAAGTCAAGACATGCAAGACTAATGTCACAAAACAGCTGCAACCGATATGTTGAAAGTCACAACAATAGTTCTTGAGTTGAGTAAATTGTAATTTCTTTCTGATTCACTTGATATAAGGCATTTAAAAAGCTTGTCTACGGATTCAGAGCATTCTAGGAAGCAACATCGGGATTCCAGACTCAAGAACATTGATTCTTAAATTCTGTAAAACCCAACAGCAAACATGTTCTTGTCAAATACCAATGCGTGGTCATTGGCCTTACACGTCCTACTGTTTGAAAGTCATGTAACACAACTACAGTGTAATAAGTCAACGTTGATGTTTCACAAGGGACATGAACAGCGGTTAACTGGGTGAACGTCCCGTCTTTGTTTGACCCACCCATCGCCTCAAACCTCCAGGGGGCAACCCTCTTGGTTCATTCGTCAACGAATCGGCCATTTTGGTGACTACTACTTTTTCTATCCTTAAAGCACTTATGAAAAGCTAATTTAAAGTTTAAAAACTCTCTACCCACCAGCAACACCAGGCACAACACTCTAGAGGAGCGAGGATTGTGAAACAGGGAGCCTGTGTTGCCCCAACAATGAGGAGCAATGAGATTTGTTTTGGGGGATTTCTACTTGAATACCATCCCCACACACAGTGTCAGATCTCAGAGCTCCCAACCAGCACATGAACGCACCACACCGGCACACTTTTTGCATCAGTTCAAGCCTTCAAGTGTATTATCGGCAAGTTACATAAAAGTCTCAAGGCAACATAATACGGTGACAGTTTACACATATCTAATGTCACTATTAATACAGAGCTTTGCACCCTACTGTATCTGATTATGATCACGTCAATAAAGCCTTTTGAATTTGATTACCTTTCTCAAGCTCTACAACTTGACTTTCACACTGTGTGTAAACACAGCCGCCGTGAAGATTAGCTCCAAGTGAAAAGCATGTCCTGTATCTACATAATGTTTTGTGGATTAAACATAGTTTTGTCATACTTGAACAAAAGTATCCATTTAAAAAAAACTTTAAATTATCGGATATGAATGGTTTACGATGTGTGATGTGAGACCCCCGCGGATATTATTCTACCGCAATCCTCACTTCCTCAAGGCCATGTCTAGGGTTCAGGCTGTGGCTTCGGGGCTCGGATTAAAGTTAGGATTAGTCTCATGTTAGGGTTAGAGTTTAACCAAAAGAGAAGACAAGTAGGGATTGGGTTTGTGCGTGTTTGTGTGAGTGGGTGGTTTCACCCTCGGGTTGTCTGAACATCTGTCAGCTCGAGTATCAAAGGTGGCCACCAACCTGACCCGTCCGTCCACACAGCTGTCACCGATAGGCCTCGCATTCTATAGGGAGAAAACAAAGATGGCCGCTACCCGTGTATTTGAGCTGGCATTACATGACAGCTAGTTCCAGACAAACCCTGCGAGACACGCTGGAGGTGTACCTTTCATTTCAGTAAAGCATTAAAAGCTGTTGTTAACAACAGGGAATCCATCACTGTGAATGCATCATGTGTGAAACAAGAAGGAAACGCAAGAGCCCTTGAACACAAAGCTGTGTTTTCCATCTTTTTTCATGGATGTGATGTAAGAGCAGTGAAAGAAGGTAAAAACATGTGGCCAAAACAACATCTCCATGTCTCAGCAAATTATACAATGGGCTTTGGTTTAGCAGATTAACAAGAACTCACTTGGATTGTGTAAATCTCTGTTGAAACTGACAGATCTTGGGTAGATTTGACTTGACTGGTTGTAGTTTCATAGCTCTAATCAGGAAACGGTAATCGCTTTACTGGCAAAAGGCTCTAGATCTAAATCTGATGTAATCACTTAATATAAGCCATTAGCACATTGGATGAGGCTGACTCGTCTACCAAATGTCAAGGAAATATGTGCACAACTTTTTTAGAAGCCCATCTGACTCTTTTGGACCATTTACTCTATACCGTATTGAAGGGCAATTTTGAGGAACTTTTTTTAGTATTTCTTTTTTATGTTACTTTATACTTCTACTTCACTACATTTTACAGGGATTCATGTACTTTTTTATTGCATTACAATTATCTGACAGCTCTAGTAACTTGTGGCTTTTCAGGTTAAGATGTTGAAATTGTTCAGGCCATGAAATAAAACCCATCAAAAAAGAAACATAAAGAAAGTAAGAAAATAAAACCCCATGAAAATGGTATTATTACTTTTACTTCAGTAAAGAAAGTGTACTTCTTCCACCAAAGGTGTTATGGGTAATTTAATTTGAATGAATTACATAAAAGACCCAAAAATATGTAATATAGATCAAAATGAACGCTGAAAATCCAATACAAACAGGAAGTAGTCAATGTGATTATTCGCCTGCTTTCCATAAATGTATTATTGGCCTACTGGTGGACAGACGAAGCTACTAGTCAACGTGGGCATGACCATGCATATAATCTACATATAAACATAACCAATCAGTAAAGGCTGATTAGTAAGTGAAAGATGGTCCCGGACGGGAATTCATCCCGGTCGACCAGTCTATCAGCCATCAGCTGTATCAGCATCGGGATGTTATCAGGAGGTCACTGAGTCTGCGAGGGTAGGAGTACAGAGTGAAGGGAGGAGGACATAAAGATCCCAGACAGTAAATGTGAGGGAGATAAAGAAAATCATTGAGACGGCGAGGCAGATTACCGGGTCAAAACGGACAGAGAGAGGCGGGCTGAGCTGTCATATGACTGAGCTGTTGGGAAGCCTCACCTTGAGACCACATGATCTCTATCTGCTCTGTCTCTGGGAATTGTGGGAAAGACGAGGAGAGGAACTTTTGTCTCTGCGCTAGGATTTCAGTTAAGATTTAAACTTGTTAACATCACGGTAAGTGTTTTAGGTGACAGGTTAAAGGAATGAATTCCCCTTGACTGAATGTCCTGTTGTGTGTGTGTGTGTGTGTGTGTGTGTGTGTGTGTGTGTGTGTGTGTGTGTGTTTCTGCTCCTTTGCACTGCTCGGTTTCCACTGAGCAGAGGAACGCTGTCCAATCCAAATCCTCCCAGCGTGTGTTGCTCTGACTAGCCGTAAGAATGTGCGACGTATAAACAGTCGGCTAAATGTGTAAACCATCTTGGAGCAGTGAAACTGCGAAACATATAGAATTGAGGGGAACAGCTTGATCCACACAGACTCGGTGGGGGAAGTGTGGGGAGGAAATCCAAACTTTTTTCCCAAACACATGCGGAACATCTTTTGTCTCTCTCATCCCTTTGGAATGAAGCGTCACATTAACGCGCATCACTTCATGGAACGCCTTCGTAATGGACGTGAGGGACATCAGAGCCCAGAATCCTTGCAGACGTCACTCATGTTCACTAACCTGCTAGAAAAACCCTTAAGGCGCTTGACCCCAGCCATCTTGCAAAAACCACATTTGACGCAAATCTATTCGAAAAGTACTTGAGCTCCTTGACTTTTATTACGAAACCCTTCAATGTCTCGAAAAGCAGAAACAACCTGAGAGAAACAGGTTTTTTTTCAAGTTTAGAGTTGCAGAGTGATGGGTGGACCTCGGTCCCTGTTGGTGCTTTTGAAGGTGCTAATTGTAGAAACAAGTATAAGTGGCAAGATATGGTAATTTGATTTAGTGTCAACCACCAAACTTTTCCTCTTTGTGTGTTTACATTTACGATGGTACGTCGAAGATCTAATTAAAATCTCATGACCGGATCTCGACAAATGCAGCACAAATGTCGCTAGATTATTTAAGTGTGTCATTTGAGTTGGGGTCTGGATCCAAAAGCACATGATCCTCGGGTCACGGGTTCCTGATGAGCAACTTTCAGTTCAAGGACAAGTTCTGAATTTGTCAAGCCTGTCCTAAAAGTGTTTGTTGCTGTCATCATTGCTCTTGTTCACACTGACCACTGAGAGGTTTCTTTCTAATTTACTTCCAATGTAAGAGAT